>OY744545.1:67701258-67716258 GCA_963556195.1 Sepiola atlantica | reverse complement strand
TACCACAATGTGATCAGCGTTCCCGAGGTGGCTATGAGTACTCGTCACACAAACCCTGGGCAGTGAGGTCAAGAACCCGTCGAGGAGTGCAGCTTGCTGGTTTACATGATCAGGGAGGTGGATTGGGAAAGTGACAGTCTGTGAGAGAGAGTGAGCTAAGGAAAAATTGAATGTTGAGGCAGTGAACTAAGAAAAAATTAAATGTAGAGTTACCGGTGGTGTTCATTAAAATCTCCAAATACATAAATCATGGCATTCGAGTCACGAGAGAGAGAGTTAAGGAGAGTATAGGTCAAAAGAGAACAGTATAACAAATATAAGTAACTAACACTGCTGCAGGGTCAATCTAAAGCACATGTAGGCTTAGTCATCTGATTGTAGCCTATCTTCTCTTGTCAAGAGAAGGGTGTTCCAAACATAAACTCCTAGTCCATGCATATGTTTGCCTGAGTCTTTACGGTAGAGTGGGAGGTTATCAGTCACGTCAAAGTTGTGAGAGGAGATTGAGCATTGAAAGTTTGTTTCACTTAGTGCTAATATATTTGGGGAGTTTGTCAGGAGAAATGTTTCTATGTTGTTGATGTTGGTTCTAAGTCCTCAGATATTTGTGATTGCTAGCCTCAAGGGCAGAGGCAAAGATGTTCTTTGGTGGCTGTCTGGTTTAAATTTGATTCTTTTCATCAGTAATGTCATGTTTGTTTTGAGATAGAGTGAGAGGGCAAGGTGGGTGCTTATTTGGTGCCAATTAGTTCACACAACCAGTCCATTAGTCGTGACTTGGCCGATAGGAGTTGTAGTCTCAGGAAAGCCCACTGAGGATAACTCTAGGGTCCCTTTCCATGCGTGACATGGCATGTACAGTTACCCACAACTTTTGATGGAGCAGCCGTTCTTAGCGCTCGCTAAGAGTTAGGGCTCCTGTACTGACAGTCGGAAACAGCAGCCAGACAAGCTGTCTAACCTGTACCCACAACCTGTCGGAACAAGAGCAACCCAGACTAGTAATGTGAGACTTAGTAATTAAAAAGCTTTTCTCAAGTTTCCATGATAGAGAGAAAGAGAGATGGCATTCATTGTCCTAGTCAGGAAACAAGGCCAAGCACTGGGTGTCTTTGAGGCGTCCTAGCAAAGGTGTGCAAAGGCTGGACGATAGGTAGAGCCCATCTACTCATTAAGCAATTTTAGATTTGCAAACTGGGTATTTTTTTGATACTCCAACTCTAAGAAGCTTAGACTAGGAGGCTTCCCTCCCCCCACGGTTTGCTGCCAAGGTGAATGGTCAGTGGCACAGTTTTTATCAAAATTTTCCTTCTCCTAGATGGATGACCTAACAAGGTCTACAGGTCCATCACATCGAGAGGATATAGCCTGTGCCCAGGTACTAGTCTGGTATTTCAGAGCACCCATAGGTAAAAAAAAATTTAAATAAATAAATAAAATAAAATAAAATCGAGTCTTCCATATATATACATACACGTCATCTTTGAGAGATAAAATAAAATTGAGGATAGGTTCCCCTCTCATGCTGAGACATTTAATCCTAGGAATAATAATACGTTTACTTGCATAACAAGTTAAAATTAATAAGAAATAATATATTTCAAGCATGTAAGTAACTTAGCTGAAGATTCGTGGATAGCTTATCTGATGATAAGCCCTTCACTACACCAAAACTTTTAAAGTGACCTGGCCACCGCGTGGTGGGTGCTTTCTTAGCAGTAACCATAGAGAGAGGGTGGGTGGGGTAGGTGAGGCGTTTTTTGTCGACTTGTACTTGTCCGTGGAGAAGTGGATATGGACATCCACTGACGACCTTGGTATGCTGAGTTCGAATTCTGTCGGTTCCATTATGGATGTTGTCAGCCTTCACATGACCCTTCCCGTAAATACCTAATTCTTGAAAGAACTGGGGAAACCAATGCCAACAACACAAGCAAGCCGGTCAAAAGTCGCACCAAACTGATTCATGTAAATGTTAATTTTAGAGGAGAGGAAATCCTTTTGTACAGTGGCAATTTTTGCTTTTGTCCCACTCCAGAGTACTCCTTTTCGGGAACTGGATTTTCCCCACATAAAAAACGTACCCATGCCAGTGTGGGGAGGCGAGTAAGTAGCCACTCTTATTTCTTCTTCAGTTTAGTGTTGTTTTTGTCGCTTTTTATTTTGGTTCTTTGATAGAAGAGCCTCCCCTCAAATACCCCTGCCATCTCCTCTATAAAGGGCATTTGTCTGTATGTTTGTTTGTCTGTTTGTCTGTTTGTTTGTTTGTTTGTCTGTTTGTCTGTATGTCCAGCTACTTCTCAAAAACTACTCGGCAAACTGTCAACAAGTCGACATCTTTAGGACCGGACAACACCTGGGATCATAATACCTGAAAATTACAACAAAAAAAAATGTCCCCGGGGGTCAACGGGGCCGGTTTTCGAGGGCGGGTCTTGTTTTTTGAAACTTTTTTAATGTTATTTACTGGTGATTTTGAAATCAGCCAATGTATTCATGTAACAAGTTGATAAAAATGCACTGTCCGGTTGTATCAAGTCATCCCATAACTTCTGTCCGGATGTATCAATAACAGTGAAACAAGGGTTGCTCAATCACATCCGCACCTAGCAACCTAAACTTATATCTTTTAAAATAAAAATAGTTCTTTGGGGGGAGGGGGGGGAGAATGTTTGGGACGCGGGTGGGGTGGGGGGAATTTTTTTGGGGGGGGGGCGGGGGGGGGGAATTATCAACATCTTCATCCTGCGGGGGTGCTTATACAATATAGGACCCGGAGGCTTCTGAAGTATATGGACCTGGGCGGGGGGTTCTTCTGCAGTATAGGCACCAGGGGGGGGGGGGGGCGCTTCTACAGTATAGGACTCAAGGGCTTCTGCAGTATAGGAACCAGGGGTGCGTCTACAGTACAGGACCCAGCACCGGGGGTGCGTATACAATATAGGACCAGGGTGCTTCTGCAGAATAGGGACCATGGGTTCTTATGCAGTATAGGGACATGGGGTACTTCTACAGTATAGGGACCAGGGGTACTTCTACAGCATAGGACCCAGCACCGGGGGTGCTTCTACAATATAGGACCCGAATGCTTCTACAGAATAGGGACCATGGGTGCTTATGCAGTATAGGCACCGGGGGTGCTTCTACAGTATAGGATCCAGAGGCTTCTGCAGTACAGGCACGGGGGGGGGTGCTTCAGCAGTATAGCAACCAGGACGCTTCTACAGTATAGGACCCAGCACCGGGGGTGCTTTTACAGTATAGGACCCAGCACCGGGGGGGGGGGGGCTTCGTCAATTTAGGACCCAGAGGCTTCGGCATTGTCTGGGAGAAAAGTGCTCAATATCCTATTTTGCTTGCGGAGAGGAGGAGGAGGGAGAGCCCCGGGCAACGCCGGATACCCCTGCTAGTTCTCAATAAAATAAACAAAATATGAATTATAGTAAAAAAAAAAGTGTTGGAAAAAGAAGATATTTTTGGCCAGACCATATTTTAAAGAGAACTTCATCGTACATGCATATGCGGGATTGTGTTGAGCAGTATTATGCTTTAAGAAAACTAAGAAGTTTACATGGAATATCACAGAGAGTACACCAGTCAAATGAAGAACTGCCTTATTGAAAATGTTTAATAAATCAGTTTCTAATTCTTTATAAAATGCCATCAAATGTACTGGTACCAAATGTCATACATTTATCATTTAAATCCAAGTGACATATTCATAATATTATAGTAGAAATTTAAATAAATTTGATAACAAAAACAATATCTATGGCAGAAACCAGAAAAAAGGTTAGGTATAGAATTCATTATTGTAACAAATAAGAAAAAAGTATTAACTTTTGAAAAAGAGTTTTTATTTATATTAATTTAAAAAAAATAGATTTGTATTGTTCATAATAAAAATACTTTATAAAAATAATTTTTTTACAGTTGATTGGAAAAATATTTAACAAAAATAGATTTGTATTGTTCATAATAAAAATACTTTATAAAAATGATTTTTTACAGTTGATTAGAAAAATATTTAACAAAAATAGATTTGTATTGTTCATAATAAAAATACTTTATAAAAATGATTTTTTACAGTTGATTAGAAAAATATTTAACAAAAATAGATTTGTATTGTTCATAATAAAAATACTTTATAAAAATGATTTTTTACAGTTGATTAGAAAAATATTTAACAAAAATAGATTTGTATTGGTCATAATAAAATGATTTTTTACAGTTGATTAGAAAAATATTTAAAAATAAAAAAATATTTGTAACATTCATAATCATTTGTTGAACCTCTTTTATACATTAGGCCATGGAACTCATTCGCATGTTGCGACCCAGGCCCATTAAGAATTGACTCAGATTTTTTCTCCCCTCATTATAATCGTTGCATAAATTTCTTAATCTTTGTTGTAGATCAACATATATTTTTGTTGTTTTCTTTTTGGGTGGTTCTCCAATTGCATTGACTACACTCACAGAACTTTCTTCTTTTTTTATTGTCTTGATTAATTTCCAAATAAATGGGTGATAGAACTTGTTGTTCCAACCTTCACACAGGTTATTCGTTCTTGGATTATTATCTAATGTAGCCTGGTGAATGTTCCAAAGCTGTGGTGGAAATCTTGCTGGAATACACCTCAGTGTTAAATATGGTATACTACTTGCTTGAGGGTTGAATCTTCTTTGAACATATGTACCTGAGACATATGTCTGGTCGAAATAATCCAGCAGTGGAACTGCCTCTTCGGGGCATTTACCTCGGAGCAATTGCATTCCAGCTGGAACATCTCCTACTGGAAGGAATGCAAGACAATCAATTTCTCCACAGAATTGTCTAAAATCGTTATTCTGTTTGTACAGATTGGTGAGGCCTAGATTTTGAATCTTTCTCCAGGTGCTCTGTGTCAGGTGATAAAAGCAGCCCTGCGTCACTGTATGTGGTCCGAAAACGCAGTTGATGGCTTGGATTACTGCCTGTTCAAAGTCAACAATGATTCTTGTTGGGTCTGGGTACAATCCAATTTCATGGCAGTGATCAACAACTGCTTGCAGCAGAATTTCATATGTGTCTTGTGTTTTGTTCTGCAGTAAGACAAAAACAGTAGAAACTGCGGTATTTCCCAGTGGTACCCGTATTACGTACAGTTGTCTGAATCCTAATGGCGCCATTGAAAAATTGCCATCCATCATCCATGTATTTGATGATGCCAGTAGCTTGAGGGATTCCTCAGAACCAAAAGCAATTATACGATTGGACGTGTTGGGCCCATTGTCAAAAAAAAGAAATGGTTTAGGCTGAGGCCCCAAAGTGCTTCTCCATTCCCCTTCTATTACTAACTCTTCCAGTGTTGCTGGTATTGGTGGATAGTTTTTCTTTTTATTCCTCAACGTTCTTTTAATCGTGTCCTCGCTTGGTAGCAAACACATGGCTTCATTTGACAAATCATTTACATTATTATTATAAATTTGTGAAGGTAGTTCTTCTGAAACTGAAGATTGGGTTTTCATCTGCATTATGGCCCTTTTTCGCTGAAATAGCAGCAAAATCGGAAGCATGATTGTGGTCAATTGTTAAACATGGATTTTCCAATTCAACAGTTGTAACAATTGCTCCTGTGCAATAATTGTTCCTTTGAATACATCTCCATCTTATTGTATTATTTCGTTGGTTATGTTTTGTGTAAAGGTATCCTTCTAAGGCGATCATGTCTTTTCCTCGTTCAGTGTGTAATACTTCCATATTGTGGATATAATTCAGTAATAGTAATAATAAGGATAATAATAATGATAATAATGATAATAATAATGATAATAATAATGATAATAATAATAATAATAATTAAATAAATAAATAAATAAATAAAACTTTACATTCAGATGAAATATGGTTTTACTCACTGACTATTAAATTTAAATAAATAGTTGAAATGATTGTAAACTGTACTTAGAATTGTTGTTGTTGTTATATACTTCTGAATGAAAATAAATTTTGAGAATTGATATAAGAATAATTTTAAACAATGAGTGGGTGCATGTGATATAAGTGAAAAAGAAAAACTTTTAATCGAATTGAAAAAAGAAAATAAATGTTGAGAATTGAAACAAGAATAATTTTGGCACTTCTGCCGTTTAATTTCGGTTCACTGTGAATCAGAAATTAAAATTGAAGAGTTCCACTCAAGCGGAAGTTGCCGTCTTAGACTGAATTTTTTTTATCCCAAAATAGATCTGAACGCGCTCAATCTGCGAGATATTGGTACTTTAATTAATACAATAAAAAAAACATTATTTTTTTTTACTGTACCAAAAACAAATCACTGTTGACTGTTTTCAGAAAATATACCAAAAAAAAAATCATTATCTTTTAATATTTTTAAGTGCACTTTTACTGTAGGACCCGAGCTAACTTTGACCCCGTCGTTAGGGTTAGTCAGGGTTGGCTATAGAGTTAAGGTTAAGGTTAGTGGTAGGATCATGGTCTAAGTTAGTGCTGGTCCTACAGTAAAAGAGTGCCCATTTTTACTATACCTAAAACAAATCACTGTTGACTGTTTTCAGAAAATAAAACACTGTTCGCTGTTATTATTGTTATTTTGGATAAAAACGTCATTTTGGATCTAATTCTAAGTTAGATCCGGTTGATTGTCTGCTCCTGTCTTCAGAAAAGGAAAGCAAATAAATTGTGATACACAACTAAATGGGAGAAGTGCCATAATTTTAAACAATGAGTGGGTGCATGTGATATGAGTGAAAAAAAACAACTTTTAATCGAATTAAAACAAGAAAATCGGCCGCTCGTTGAGTCATTTTTTTTTACTTCAAAATCACTGTGAGAAAAAGTGGTTAATCCATCGTTTCACAACTAAAACGGCAGACAATGAATTGGCTGTATTTTTCTGATTTTTTTGTTCCGACCATACAACGATTTATTTAAAAGAAGAATTTCTTTTTTTAAGTATTAAATAAAGTTGTTAATTAAAACAAGTTTTAGGCAAGATGAAATAAAAACACTGAATTAGTTAGAAAACAATTTTGCTTTTTTAAATACATGGAAATTTTCTAAGAATTTAAAGCCAGTTACTCGATAGTTTATAAATTGCTTTCAAGTTTTGCACACACACGAAGTAATTGATGCTTTGTCAATTAAAATGGCTGACTTGTTTACGAATAAATCTAAATGAATTATGATGGATTTCATCTCGTAACTTAATAACGAACCAGGCTTGAAATAATAACATTATTTAGACAACGATTGTTTACATGAGGAGAATAGGGGGGGGGGGGGTGCTTTGTTAACTATTCTGTACTTTCACGTAACGATTTAATAAACGGAAGATATCGTAAAAATTGAATTTAACTTGAAAATTTTATGTAAAAAATAACCCGATTCACACCTTTAATTTCGTAACGTAATTACGAACTGGGTTGAAATAACATTATTTAGAAAGCCATTCTTAACATGGAGTGAGGGGGGGGGGGTTAACTATTCTGTACTTTTACCTAACAATTTAATAAACAAAAGATATCGTAAAAATTTAATTTAACTTGAAAATCTTATCTAAAAAATAGCCCGGTTCGTAAACTGCACAAGTACCAAAAAAATAATATGAAAAAATGTTCTCCACTGGGGAGGTGGGTAGCCTCGTATTTACAAGTATATCTCCTGTAAAAACGGTTCTAAAATCTATTTTCAATCGATATTTATTCGATAATTGCCGAATTTTCCTACTTGGCCAAAAGTGACGAATTTTCCATTTACCAATTTTCCGTTTACCAATTTTCCGTTTACGAATTTTCCTGTGACGAATTTTCCGGTTACGAATTTTCCATTTACCAATTTTCCGTTTACGAATTTTCCTGTGACGAGTTTTCCGGGCACCTAGGGGCCTTCGGTCGCAATCTCACATCCCGTGCTAGTAAATTAAAAATGCTCAGATGAAAGTGTAGTATCTGTCCCGATGATAACTACACCCCATAGACCGATACCGTCTTGGCCTTCGGGCCTTGATTCCGCCGGTCTTAGGGATTGTCCTGTGCAGTTCTAGAAGGTCCACCCTCCCAGGCTTTGCCTTCTCACTCTTTGAGAAGGGGTTAGTTTATCGCTGATCGCCTGAAGCGCCCATACCGAAGAATGCCGACGGGGCTGCCCAAGCATTTTTTTTTTTTTGTCGGCCAGAGTGTTCTTCTTCCTCTCGGGCGCCGACTTATCAAATCCCACTTTCCCGACCTTGTATCACATGTTACTGCTGTGGGTGAAGGATAAAAAAATAAAATAACAAATGCCCGCGCCGCAATATGAACAAAAGATCCCGTCATCAGAAATATATTTGTGATGTCCATGGAGAATGAGTTTGTCTTGTTTCGTCTGGCGGTGTTCCTTTGATGTCACATCCTGTCTCATTCGGAAAAAAAGTGAGCGGGCGAGAACCGGATGGCCGCGTCTGTCGAATTGAATCAACGATTTGCCGTTTCAAAACGAGATGCTTAAATCTGTGGCGGCGGCGGCGGCTTCTTCGGCTTTTCTTTTTAGCTTTGATGTTTTTGCAAATCTTTTGAGAAACAAACATTTGTATTTCGTTGCGATACGTTTTGAGCGGTTTCAAAACGAGATGCTTAAATCTGTGGCGGCGGCGGCGGCGGCGGCTTCTTCGGCTTTTCTTTTTAGCTTTGATGTTTTTGCAAATCTTTTGAGAAACAAACATTCGTATTTCGTTGCGATACGTTTTGAGCGGTTAAGAAATGAATTGATTGTAAAATCTAACGCATTTTGAAACGCGATTTAACGAAAGGACTTTACGTCTCTTGAACCGGAAATAGTTTCTGTCTCAACTGTGACCTTGTCTTCGTTCTTTGAATCACGTTGGCGCTTTTTCATCCTCCGCCACCCGTTTTTCTCAACCTTTTTACTGACCAAATATTTTTCTTTTTTCGGTGTACAATTACGTATCATGTCGCAAGAAAATTCCGGTTTTTCTGAAATCTTTTTTCAAATAATTTAGATTTTAGAACGGGGGTTCAGTTTCCTATATAAATTTAACGTAAACTGATCACCCACTTTTTGACCATAATAAATGTTTTTAATTCTTTTTTTCTGTGTACAATTACGTATCATGTCGCAAGAAAATTCCGTTTTTTCTGAAATCTTTTTTGCAAATATTTTAGATTTTAGAAAGGGGGTTCAGTTTCCTATATAAATTTAACGTAAACTGATCACCCACTTTTTAACCATAATAATGTTTTTTTATTCTTTTTTTTCTGTGTACAATCACGTATCATGTCGCTAGAGAATTCCGTGTTTTGGGGATTTTTTTAAAAAAATATTTTTAGATTTTATGGGGGGGGGGGATCAGTTTAAGCCGTCAAAAGCTATAATGAACGTTACTTCCTGTAAAGCAGAGGCCGTAATACATTTAAAAAACGGATCGGTGTGTGCGCAGTAGCGTCAATAATATCTACGTGCTCGGTAAAGTACTACACTATGGAACTTATTATAAATTATGGAATGTGTATTCTAGGCGACAGGGTGAGTAACGTAGGCAAATTATTATTATTATTTTTATTTATTTATTTATTTATTTATTTATTTATTTTTTTCAAACTATACCATACATACCCCGTATACCGAAACCGTACCAAGGAAGGACGTTAAAATTTAAAACTAATGCAATATTTATTGCTAACACACATCCTGGGGCGACGAGAGAAAAAAATTCAAAAACTTTGACAATCTAGGGGTGGCGGTGGGAGTGTGGATGGTGGTGGGTGGATTATTGTAAAAGTTAGTCCAAAACTAAATATAAACAGACAATTATAAAAAAAAAAAAAACGGGTTGTGAGCTTAATAGAAGCCAAATAATTAACAAATTAAGATCCCCTCCACCCCTGGGGTGGGGAGCACGTGTGGGAGGGTAAGATTTCTTTTCCCACGGTGTCCTTCTTAACTACGGTACAAGAACAGCTGGGATTAGATTACTTACTTTCTAGGAATAAAGGAGGGTTTGTTTATCGCTGTAGCTCTAATCGAAAGTCACGGCTTTATTCATTTGTGTACATATTTTTTTTATTCATTTGTGTGTGTGTGTGTTTTTTTATTCATTTGTGTGTATATTTGTTTTACTTCCTGAATATTTTAACCAAAAAAAAGCAAACAAAATACCAAACAATAGAAAGAAAGACAATTATTTCATTGTATTTATCGACATATAAAATCTATTTTTTCCCACCATTTTTTGGTTTTGTTTCTGTGCAAACGTCTAAAGGGATAGATAGAGGGTCGCAGTAAAACCTTTGCAGTTTTCGGTAAAAGTCCAGAATAGTTAACACTCGAGAACTTTTATTTAAAAAAATCAAAACAAAACAAAATCAAAGATACCCCATAATTTATATCAAACGCATTAGAATTAAACGCTCTACCTAACTCGCATAGTTTTAACGTTTATAACACTTTTATTTCACACTTTTTCTTCTATAAAATCTGTCTTCTCGACATTTAATGGCTGCCAACGACACTAGACATGGCGGTCAGGCTAAAGTATAGTTTACGGTAAAAAAACAAAAAAACTCGTAGTACTGTCAAAAATTAATATTTTTAAAAAATTTTTTCAGAAGAGGACATTTTGAACCATAGTGAATCATATGCCATAATTTTTTTTTTCACAAAAAAAATAATAATTTGAAAAAAAAAATTTTTTTAACAATTTTTAAAATTCTTTCTAAAATTAGCAAAATATGAACAAGCAAAAAATACATTTAATAACAGAGTTATTCTCGGCTATTTTGTGTACCTTATCAGAGTGGCCTCTCGGGGGTCCTTGTTGCTGTGAGAAGCTGTTAAACAAAAGTTGTTATATTCTACTTAGCAGTAATATGCTTTTAGAATTAAGTGTAGTTTGGCAATTCACTCCAGATTTAAAAAAAGCGGAAGATTTACATCCAATCTCTGGCTAAGGCTACTGGAAACATGAATGGGTCATCCTACCGATCCGGAAAGTACCTGACTCCTAATGCAACACTCTACCTATATAAGAGTCAGATACGCCCTGAGATGGGGAGGTACTGCTCCCACATGTGGGGAGACGCCACTCAGATCATTCTTCGTTGTCTAGACAGAGTTCAAAATCGACTCCGCAATCTAGTGGGAGATAATCTCTTCTGTTGTCTTCTTTACATCCCCTTTCTCGCAGAAGAGACGTTGCTAGTCTCTCTCTACTCTATCGTTATTTCCATGAAACGTGCTCGACTGGGCTCCAATCTCTGGTTCCTCCTTGTAAGACATTCACAGCAAGAACTCGCTTTGGTCGGGATCAAAGTGTAGTATCTGTTCCGATGGATAGTGCACCCCATAGACTGGTATTGTCTTGGCCTTCGGGGCTTGATTTACGCCGGTCTATGGGTCTGTCCTGTGCATATCTAGGAGGTCCACCCTCCCAGGCTTTGCCTCCCCTCTTTGGGGAGGAGTAAGTTTATTGCTTACTGCCTGAGGCGCCCCTACCGGTGAATGCCGACGGGGCTGCCCAGGCAATTTTTAAAGGTAATAGGTGCTCTTTCTCTAGAGTGCTGACTTATCAAAGCCCCACGGGCATCTTTTACGAGACTCAGCAGAGTAAAAACGCTAAAAAAACAAATATACAACAAATAAAAGTAACTGTAGGCTGTAAAAGTTATTTTGAAACTTACCTGTGGCATTTGTTTGTATTTTTAGACCGTTACAACCGCTATTTATTAGAAATCAATAGTTTTGTCACCGTAAGTTGGGAAAAACATGGCTGCTTTTTTATTTGGGGGGGGGCATTTGGTAAGGGAGCACGTGAATCGCCATCTTGAATTTTGTGCAAGCCTTTGGGAAAAAAACAATACATTTTTTTTTTTTACATCTAATAAAAACCCATTTATAATACGTCAAAATAAAAACAAATTACATAGGTAAATAGAAAAATATCTATTCTCGTCGCAGGTTAACTTCACTTGTTGCAAATTTATGCTTTTAAACCCTTTCTCGTTCTTTTTTTTGGACCCCGTTCGCGACTGTGCTGAGCGTCGTAACATATACCCAAACCCCCACTTTCCCGACCTTGTGTCACACTTTACTCTGTGGGGAGTAGATAAATACCTACTAGCGCGAGTACAAACTTTTCTCCCCCCCCCCCCCCCCAGCGTGCCCAGCGTCAGGTGGAACTTCCACAAACAGAGCTTATTCGTAAGGGCTCCCAGTCTGTGGAACACGTTAGCATGGGACTGCAGATTGCAACATGATCGTCTTTAAATCCAATGTCGACAGATTCGTGTTATGTTTATCCTATCATTCTTTCGCAATCCTCTCACAGCGTTATTCATCATTCAACTGACAATGCACCCCTCTCTGTAACCCTTATCCTCGAGTGGCCTTTGCCTTTGATAAGTAGTGATCCCCTATTAGTAAAAAAGAAGAAGGTTAATAAAAATATAAAATCAGAATATCGGTTATACTATTTAATGCGTTTTTATGCTGGACACCTTTCTTCGTCATGGGCGATGCCATATTGGATAAGTATTTTCTTGGCTACACACGAGGGTCGGAATTAAGTAGCTCAAAGGTTCGTTTGGTCATCGTCTCATCTGTAAATAAAAGTCATACATTTAGTTAGGGTTAAGGTTAGGGCTTAGGGTTAGGGTTAAGGTTAGGGCTTAGAGTTAGGGTTAGGGTTAAGGTTAGGGCTTAGGTTCAGGGTTAGGTTCAGGGTTAGGCTTAGGGTTAGGGTTTCATTTAAAAACTTGATCCGCACCAAATTTTAAACGAAAGAAGTTTAATGACCGGGAAAATGTTTGCCATTCTCACTCGGGATAAAACATACTTTCATGCAAGTATATATATTTATTTACTCCTCTGCAGGAGTTAGGCACAAGGCCAGTTTTATCTTACTCCCACAAGTAAGATGTGACCACAGCTTGGGTCGAGTAAGTGGGGTTTGAAAAGCCAGCGCCCGAGAAAGTGAGCACTCTGGCCATTTAAAAATTGCCTGGGCAGCCCCGTCGGCATTCCCCGGTAGGGGCGCCTCAGGCAGTAAGCAATAAACTTACTCCTCCCCAAAGAGGGGAGGCGAAGCCTGGGAGGGTGGACCTCCTAGAACCGCACAAGACAAACCCACAGACAGGTGGAATCAAGTCCCGAAGGACAAGACGACACCCGTCTATAGGGGTGCAGTATCCATCGGAACAGATACCACACTTACTTCCTAGCCTGTGCCATGCAAGTATATATATACCAATTCTGACAAACAGACACCTGCCAGCAGCTACAAGAAGTCATATATACTCCTTATGTGTCAGAAGTGTGCTGATGTATGGCTCCGAAACTGTGACTGTCTCTGCCGGCACACTAAAGAAACTGCACCGTAATGACAAGACAATGGTAAGATCGATCTTTATGGTGAAGCCTGAACAGAGCATGCCTTTTGGGTTTCTGCTCTCGCTGGTCAACTTGGAAAGCCTCGCGGACGCCATGCAGAAGAGCAGACTGCGTTGGTTGGGGCACGTTGAGCGCAGCAATGGCTGGATTGCTGAAGCCGGACAGTTGAACGTGCCAGAAGAGAAGACCACCTCTCGCAGACCCAAGTTGTCTTTGAAGGACGTGATCAAACGTGATAGGAGACCCTCGAGTATGGATTCCGTCGAGCCTCACCAAAGACAAGAATGAGGGGGGAGAGCCCCACCCTCATCAGAGGATCAATTGTGATCTGATTCAACAAATAAACCGGTTGATGATGATCATAATCATTCAACTGACAATACATTCTCGAGTGGTTTTAAGCCTGGATAAGTGGTGACTCATTAGTATATAAAAAGAGGAATTGGAAAAAAAATTGACCCACATGACCCTCAAGGGATCCTGATTTTGATATGGCGGTTCTAGATTCTTTCAAATAACCCGGCGCCGGCTGTTTTTGAATTCTGCTTATCATATCGCTGACGTGGCCTTGGCCCTTTGGACCCTGCCTTCATCTTTCACCGCTAACTTCCTTCTAACCTTAACCCTTACCCTAACCCTAACCCCTAACCATAACCCTTCCGCATTTAATGAAACCGATGAAATTGAGTCAATTGGATAACCATTTCTATTTACAAGACAGACTTGACTGCTTGAAGAGAAGAACATGTTAGTTTTGTTGTTTTTGTTGTTGTGGTGGTGGTGGTGGCGGTAGTGGTGGTCTACAAATAGCTTCCCAACATTCCTCCTCTTCCTTCTCCTCCTCATCATCATTATCATCATCCATTTCATTCGCTTATTTCCCTTGGTCAGTGGTCTGACGTTTCTTGACAGCCGGCAATCCCAATCTCCAAGCATGGCAGTCTCGTCGATTAAATTCCGTTCAAATTCCACTCTCTAAGATCTTTGTCGGTGGTTTGCGTCCGCAAGAAGCGATCAACGTCACATAATAACCGGGAGCACGTGACTAATGACGCTACACGATCTTTATCTTTATAAACTAAGCCATGTTTATTTGTACGCATAGGATTCACTCCTAAACTAATGAACCGATCATCATGAATTCACTTAATATATGCTCTAATTATATATCTCTATTCATATAAAGTTAGGTATGTGTATATGTTTATATATTTGTATGTATAAGATTCATTCCTAAACTAATTAACCGATCATCATGAATTCACTTAATATATGCTCTAATTATATATCTCTATTTATATAAAGTTAGGTATGTGTATATGTTTATATATTTGAATGTATAGGATTCACTCCTAAACTAATTAACCGATCATCATGAATTCACTTAATATATGCTCTAATTATATATCTCTATTTATATAAAGTTAGGTATGTGTATATGTTTATATATTTGTATGTATAGGATTCACTCCTAAACTAATTAACCGATCATCATGAATTCACTTAATATAGGCTCTAATTATATATCTCTATTTATATAAAGTTAGGTATGTGTATATGTTTGTATATTTAAATATATAGGATTCACTCCTAAACTAATTAACCGATCATCA
>OY744545.1:67661258-67693758 GCA_963556195.1 Sepiola atlantica | reverse complement strand
AAAGTGAAGAAGAAGAAGAAGAAGAAGAGAAGGAAAGTGAAGAAGAAGAGAAAAGTGAAGAAGAAGAAGAAGAAGAGAAGGAAAGTGAAGAAGAAGAGAAAAGTGAAGAAGAAGAAGAAGAAGAAGAAGAAGAGGAGGAGGAGGAAAGTGAAGAAGAGAAAAGTGAAGAAGAAGAAGAGAAAAGTGAAGAAGAAGAAGAAGAAGAAGAGGAGGAAAGTGAAGGTGAAGAAGAAGAGGAAAGTGAAGGTGAACAAGAAGAGGAAAGTGAAGAAGAAGAGGAAAGTGAAGGTGAAGAAGAATAGGAAAGTGAAGAAGAAGAGGAAAGTGATGAAGAAGAAGAAGAAGAAGAGGAAAGTGAAGGTGAAGAAGAAGAGGAAAGTGAAGAAGAAGAGGAAAGTGATGAAGAAGAAGAAGAAGAAGAGGAAAGTGAAGGTGAAGAAGAAGAGGAAAGTGAAGAAGAAGAGGAAAGTGATGAAGAAGAAGAAGAAGAGGAGGAAAGTGAAGAAGAAGAAGAAGAAGAAGAAGAAGAAGAAGAAGAAGAAGAAGAAGAAGAAGAGAAGGAAAGTGAAGAAGAAGAGAAAAGTGAAGAAGAAGAGGAAGCAAGAAACCATATACAATAGGTATTATCTGTATGTATTAAAATAACCTACAAAAGGATTAATATGTTATTTCAGCAGACAAACCAAATGCAACCATTTTGTTTGTTATCTGTGGCCCTGATAATACTTAGACCACTTGAACTTCTCATTCTCGTAAGTAGTTTTTAATTAGTCAAAGAAAAATGACGTTTGAATGCTTCATTCCCATTGTCTTCACATCGTGAATCATGTTTCTTTATTTTTGGATTTGATATGAGGAGACAATACAAAGAAGGTGGCCTTCTCTCATTCTGGTCACTGAACAAATCAATGAAAGCTGTGCAGGAGCAATAATTGTTTATTATTTATTATTTTATTTATTATTTTATTTATTATTTTATTTATTATTTATTATTTTAATTATTATTATAATTATTATTTTATTTATTATTTATTATTTTATTTATTATTATATTTATTATTTATTATTTTATTTATTATTTTATTTATTATTTATTATTTTATTTATTATTATATTTATTATTTATTATTTTATTTATTATTATATTTATTATTTATTATTTTTTATTTTATTTATTATTTTATTTATTATTTATTATTTTATTTATTATTTTATTTATTATTCATTATTTTATTTATTATTTATTATTTTATTTATTATTTATTATTTTATTTATTATTTATTATTTTATTTATTATTTTATTTATTATTTATTATTTTATTTATCATTTATTATTTATTATTTTATTTATTATTTTATTTATTATTTATTATTTTATTTATTATTTATTATTTATTATTTTATTTATTATTTTATTTATTTATTATTTTATTTATTATTTATTATTTTATTATTATATTTATTATTTATTATTTATTATTTTATTTATTATTTTATTTATTATTTATTATTTTATTTATTATTTTATTTATTATTTATTATTTTATTTATTATTATATTTATTATTTATTATTTTATTTATTATTTTATTTATTATTTTATTTATTATTTATTATTTTATTTATTATTATATTTATTTTATTTATTATTTATTATTTTATTTATTATTTTATTTATTATTTTATTTATTATTTTATTTATTATTTATTATTTTATTTATTATTATATTTATTATTTATTATTTTATTTATTATTATATTTATTATTTATTATTTTTTATTTTATTTATTATTTTATTTATTATTTATTATTTTATTTATTATTTTATTTATTATTTATTATTTTATTTATTATTTTATTTATTATTTTATTTATTATTTATTATTTTATTTATTATTTATTATTTTATTTATTATTTTATTTATTATTTATTATTTTATTTATTATTTATTATTTATTATTTTATTTATTATTTTATTTATTATTTATTATTTTATTTATTATTTATGATTTATTATTTTATTTATTATTTTATTTATTATTTATTATTTTATTTATTATTTATTATTTTATTATTATATTTATTATTTATTATTTATTATTTTATTTATTATTTTATTTATTATTTATTATTTTATTTATTATTTTATTTATTATTTATTATTTTATTTATTATTATATTTATTATTTATTATTTTATTTATTATTTTATTTATTATTTATTATTTTATTTATTATTATATTTATTATTTATTATTTTATTTATTATTATATTTATTATTTATTATTTTATTTATAATTTTATTTATTATTTATTATTTTATTTATTATTATATTTATTATTTATTATTTTATTTATTATTTTATTTATTATTTATTATTTTATTTATTATTTATTATTTTATTTATTATTATATTTATTATTTGTTATTTTATTTAGGATTTTATTCATTATTTCATAAAAGTCGGGCAGGAGCAATAATTATTTATTATTTATTATTTTATTTATTATTATATTTATTATTTATTATTTTATTTATTATTTTATTTATTATTTCATAAAAGCCGTGCAGGAGCAATAATTATTTATTATTTTATTTATTATTTGTATTTATTACTATATTTATTATTTTATTTATTATTTTATTTATTATTTCATAAAAGCCGTGCAGGAGCAATAATTATTATTTATTATTTTATTTATTATTATATTTATTATTTTATTTATTATTTTATTTATTATTTATTATTTTATTTATTATTTATTATTTTATTTATTATTTTATTTATTTATTATTTTATTTATTATTTATTATTTTATTATTATATTTATTATTTATTATTTATTATTTTATTTATTATTTTATTTATTATTTATTATTTTATTTATTATTTTATTTATTATTTTATTTATTATTTATTATTTTATTTATTATTATATTTATTATTTATTATTTTATTTATTATTTTATTTATTATTTTATTTATTATTTATTATTTTATTTATTATTATATTTATTTTATTTATTATTTATTATTTTATTTATTATTTTATTTATTATTTTATTTATTATTTTATTTATTATTTATTATTTTATTTATTATTATATTTATTATTTATTATTTTATTTATTATTATATTTATTATTTATTATTTTTTATTTTATTTATTATTTTATTTATTATTTATTATTTTATTTATTATTTTATTTATTATTTATTATTTTATTTATTATTTTATTTATTATTTTATTTATTATTTATTATTTTATTTATTATTTATTATTTTATTTATTATTTTATTTATTATTTATTATTTTATTTATTATTTATTATTTATTATTTTATTTATTATTTTATTTATTATTTATTATTTTATTTATTATTTATGATTTATTATTTTATTTATTATTTTATTTATTATTTATTATTTTATTTATTATTTATTATTTTATTATTATATTTATTATTTATTATTTATTATTTTATTTATTATTTTATTTATTATTTATTATTTTATTTATTATTTTATTTATTATTTATTATTTTATTTATTATTATATTTATTATTTATTATTTTATTTATTATTTTATTTATTATTTATTATTTTATTTATAATTTTATTTATTATTTATTATTTTATTTATTATTATATTTATTATTTATTATTTTATTTATTATTTTATTTATTATTTATTATTTTATTTATTATTTATTATTTTATTTATTATTATATTTATTATTTGTTATTTTATTTAGGATTTTATTCATTATTTCATAAAAGTCGGGCAGGAGCAATAATTATTTATTATTTATTATTTTATTTATTATTATATTTATTATTTATTATTTTATTTATTATTTTATTTATTATTTCATAAAAGCCGTGCAGGAGCAATAATTATTTATTATTTTATTTATTATTTGATTTATTACTATATTTATTATTTTATTTATTATTTTATTTATTATTTCATAAAAGCCGTGCAGGAGCAATAATTATTATTTATTATTTTATTTATTATTATATTTATTATTTTATTTATTATTTTATTTATTATTATATTTATTATTTTATTTATTATTTTATTTATTATTATATTTATTATTTTATTTATTATTTTATTTAATATTTCATAAAAGCCGTGTAGGAGCAATAATTATTCAAAACATATGTATTTCGTTAATCTTTTTATTTGAAACAACATTTTTACAACAAAATGAAATAAATAACAATTGCAAATTAGGCACAAGGCCAGAAATGTTTGAGGGTTTTGGGATGGTTGATAAGCATATTACATTTTGTCTTTCTAAACTTACCTTGCACTCAACTCGATCGCCATAATACCGCATTTACTTTATGGACTTAATCCTACGTAAAATATCCCCAAGTGTTTGTTTTTTTGTTTTTTTAATGAATTTTATTTACAAAAATTGACATAGAAATTGATTGTGAGTCGGACAATTTTCAAACGCCCAAAAAGAAAAAACAAAACAAAAAGAAAACAAATAAAATGAGATAAGGGAAAGGTTAGTAAGGCCCTCCCAACCCTTTCTAAGTGTAGACCATCCACTGTTTTCCGAATTCTTTCAAAAACCTGAATGCAAGAATGTAAATCTCTAAGTGGTAGTGAGAACTAGTGGGAGATAAAAGGAAAATAGGGATGAAATGTCGGAAAAGAATGGTGTTCTCCAAGATACGGATATTTAAAACGTTTTATTTTATTTTATTTTTTTGTCTTTCGTTAAACTCACGAAGAAACATGGCCACTAATAATGATCAGAATGAGGACAAAGTCTGGTCTAAGGTCAACCCGTGGATTTTCGAAATATACAAAGCTAGCACAGATTATACTTGTTTGTAGACACGAGAAAAAATATTAATAAGAAAAGGAGTTGCATATTTTGGTACAAATCGGCTCCAAATTCAAATTCATTACTAACCCTAACCCAAATCCAAATCTATTACTAACTCTAACCCTTACCCAAATTCAAATTCATTGCTAACCTTAACCCTAACCCTAACCCAACTTCAGATTCATTACTAACCCTAACCCAAATTCAAATCTATTACTAACTCTAACCCTAACCCTAACCCAAATTCAAATATATTACTAACTCTAACCCTAACCCAAATCCAAATCTATTACTAACCCTAACCCAAATTCAAATATATTACTAACTCTAACCCTAACCCAAATTCAAATCTATTACTAACTCTAACCCTAACCCAAATTCAAATCTATTACTAACTCTAACCTTAACCCAAATCCAAATCTATTACTAACTCTAACCCTAACCCAAATTCAAATCTATTACTAACTTTAACCCTAACCCAAATTCAAATCTATTACTAACTCTAACCCTAACCCAAATTCAAATCTATTACTAACTCTAACCCTAACCCAAATTCAAATCTATTACTAACTCTAACCCTAACCCAAATTCAAATCTATTACTAACTCTAACCCTAACCCAAATCCAAATCTATTACTAACTCTAACCCTAACCCAAATTCAAATCTATTACTAACTCTAACCCTAACCCAAATCCAAATCTATTACTAACTCTAACCCTAACCATAACCCAAATTCAAATCTATTACTAACTCTAACCCTAACCCAAATTCAAATCTATTACTAACTCTAACCCTAACCCAAATTCAAATCTATTACTAACTCTAACCCTAACCCAAATTCAAATCTATTACTAACTCTAACCCTAACCCTAACCCAAATTCAAATCTATTACTAACTCTAACCCTAACCCAAATTCAAATCTATTACTAACTCTAACCCTAACCCAAATTCAAATCTATTACTAACTCTAACCCTAACCCTAACCCAAATCCAAATCTATTACTAACTCTAACCCTAACCCAAATTCAAATCTATTACTAACTCTAACCCTAACCCAAATCCAAATCTATTACTAACTCTAACCCTAACCCAAATTCAAATCTATTACTAACTCTAACCCTAACCCTAACCCAAATCTATTACTAACTCTAACCCTAACCCAAATTCAAATCTATTACTAACTCTAACCCTAACCCAAATTCAAATCTATTACTAACCCTAACCCTAACCCAAATCCAAATCTATTACTAACTCTAACCCTAACCCTAACCCAAATCCAAATCTATTACTAACTCTAACCCTAACCCAAATTCAAATCTATTACTAACTCTAACCCTAACCCTAACCCAAATCCAAATCTATTACTAACTCTAACCCTAACCCTAACCCAAATTCAAATCTATTACTAACTCTAACCCTAACCCTAACCCAAATCCAAATCTATTACTAACTCTAACCCTAACCCTAACCCTAACCCAAATCCAAATCTATTACTAACTCTAACCCTAACCCTAACCCAAATTCAAATCTATTACTAACTCTAACCCTAACCCAAATCCAAATCTATTACTAACTCTAACCCTAACCCTAACCCAAATCCAAATCTATTACTAACTCTAACCCTAACCCTAACCCAAATCCAAATCTATTACTAACTCTAACCCTAACCCTAACCCAAATCCAAATCTATTACTAACTCTAACCCTAACCCTAACCCAAATTCAAATCCATTACTAATAGAGATTTGGTATTACTGTGGCCTTAAAAGGTCGAAAAGAAATAAGATAACAAGAAGGTAGTTATATTTCTAAATTTTTCAGATGATGATTGATTTATCTATTTATCAGATCGGGTTGATTGCCCGGACCATATTGACCCAACTCCTCCATACTTGCCTGTTCGTCTTGGCTCTGTGAAGATCTTCGAGTTGAGAACCAGTATCTTTGGTCAATATTTTATTCATAATATACACGTGCGCACCAAGGCACACACCACTTCTAATCGGATATTACACACCAAACTTTAATAAGAACAGAACAATAAGTGACAACAAGTCGCTTAAAAAAAAGAAAAAAATATTTTCTGTACCATCCTAATGAAGATTCTTTTATGAATCGAAAATTTGAATTTTGAATAAATAATATTTTTAAAATTGAAAATAGAAGCCTTTATCAATGCAAGATTAATTTATTTTTATTTTTTTTTACTCTGATCTTATTAATTTCGGAATAAAATTCCATCATCAGAGTTAACCAGTTTTGTGTCATTTAAAAATAAAAAAAAAATTTCATCAAAAAAACACAAAAACAAAAATAAACAAACTTTTTTTTCTTTTGTTTCTTTGATAAAATGTCCTTGTTATGATGTATCCACGCCGATGTCGTTGGCGGTTATGAATTCAAATTCTGGTTGTAGAACCAAGAAAGAGTTTAATAAAATGGGTCGTTTATTTCAAAGCATTGCTGGGTACGTATTATAACATTGAAAATAGAAGCCTTTATCAATGCAAGATTAATTAATTATTTTTTTTTTTACTTTAATCTTATTAATTTCGGAATAAAATTTCATCATCAGAGTTGACCAGTATTGTGTCATTTTTTTTTTCATCAAAAACACACAAAAAAAAATAAACAAACTTTTTTCCTTTTGTTTCTTTGATAATATTTTATTAAAAACAAAAAAAAAGCCTGCGTTTATTGGTCTCCTTACTGCTATAAAAATTACAAATTTAAAATGCATTCAAACAGTGGAAATATTTTATTCGGCAGCACTTTATCCCCCGCCCAGGCCGCCCACCGCCGCCCAACCCCCTATAAACAGAATATTCTTCGTGAGTAACACTTAGCATATATCCCCCCCCCCCAATACATTTTTTTTGTTTATTAATTATTTAATTATTTACTTTACGAAATAGAATGAAGATTGAGGGATTTTTGCCCACCGCCGCCCACTGCCGCCCAGCCCCAGCATTTTGACTCAATCGTAGTCACTTATGAACAGAATATTCTTCGTTATTAACACTTAGCATATATCCCCCCCCAATACATTTTTTTGTTTATTAATTATTTACCTTACGAAATAGAATGAAGAATATTCTGTTCATAAGTGACTACGATTGAGTCAAAATGCTGGCGCCGGGGGCTGGGCGGCGGTGGGCAAAAATCCATCAATCGTCATTCTATTTTGTAAGGTAAATAATTAATAAACAAAAAAAAATGTATTGGGGGTGGGATACATGCTAAGTGTTAATAACGAAGACTATTCTGTTCATAAGTGACTACGATTGAGTCACGTGAGCCAAAATGCTGGCGCCAAGGACTGGGCGGTGTTGGGCGGGGGATAAAAGTGCCACCCTAGTTTATTCAATTACTGGTGTAAAAGAATATATATATATATATATATATATATATATATATATATATATATATATATATATATATATATATAAATATATATATATATATATATATATATATATATATATATATATAAATTCTTTTACACCAGCAATTGAGCACTCTGGTCATTTCTCCTTGACAAAATCATTAAATCACACTATATATATATTAATAGTGTTTATAATTATTGGTTCGACAAATATTCTCAAAGTTTAAAACGATGCCCCTGAAGAAGATCGAAGGTTGCATCGGTCGAAACGTTGTTAAAATAACAACCACGATTAAATACACTTGTTGTTGCTTATCTGGTGTTTCTTATGTACTTAAATGCGATGGTTCGGTTGACGGCAATCCTTAAATTCATGAGCACTCATGCATAACGGTCCATAATCAAACTTAATGGAGCATGCCACGAACGTCCACACAAACCATTGAATTCAGATATTTAGTTGTTTTTTTGTTTTTGTTTTTTTTGTTTTTTTTTTAAATATAAACAAAACAAAATTCTAAATGCAGTTGTTTTGTAAGAATTTTCTCGTCATGCGCGATTGCTCAAAAGGAGAATGGAAAAAGGGGCATGTGCCCAAAAGCAAAACAGTTACGACGGAGACAATGTTGTAATTTGAGTTATCTCCCTTACCTGTTTTATAAGTGAAAATATCTAACGATACGTACGATCGTTTTTTTTTTCTCCTTCTTGTTCTTCTATTTATCTTCCTCCCACACGGTAAGATGTGACACAAGGTCGAGCAAGTGGGGAAAAAACCAGCGCTCGAGAATTTGAGCACTCTCGCCATTTAAAAATTGCCTGGGCAGCCCCGTCGGCATTCCCCGGTAGGGGCGCTTCAGGCGATTAGCAATAAACTAACCCCTTCTCAAAGGGTGAGAAGGCAAAGCCTGGGAGGGTGCACCTCCTAGAACTGCACAGGACGGACAACCGATAGACCGGCGTAAATCCAGACCCGGAGGTACCCCTTCTTATAATTTAATAAATACTGGATGAATTTGCGTATTTTTTTCTGTACAATATTATTTTCATCTACCACGTAAATACATAACAAAGTTTATACATATTCTTAAATATTTTAATGTCATTGTATAACAGCAGAAGCACCGAAGATTCTGATATTTTGAAGCACAATATACAACGGAACAAACGTTCAGTTTTATTTTTCTTTCTCCATCAAGACTTCGACGTTGTGGGATGACGTTGCCTCGGGCGATAGCTAAGGTGATCCACTGGAACATCCAAACGGTATCTCGCGGCTCATTGTGAATAGCATTGACAGACTCATAGAAAATTGGCGACACAGTTATCGGATTGACATCCTCTATTTTATCAACAAACGGCGTAAACACAAAATGCCAAATTTACTTCAACAACAAAAGCTAAAACTGGAGCCATAAAAATCAGCTCTCAGAGACAGTCCAACAAAAAGGCGCAAAAAAGTCAAAAATGTTGATCACGTGTGGTGCTCTGTACTACGTCCGCCAAACCACTGTAAAACAATATAAAGGGCAGACCGCGCAACAAAATCTGCCTCTTTGCGTATCGGACACTTAACGGACAATATAGGTTCAGCTGCCCTTCGCCTTTGGGCGAAGGAGGTGTCAACGCGTCGGCTGACTACTAAACACTAGTGATGTTACCTAAAAGTAACAACACTTAGCTGGATACTCCACCAGACTAGATGAATTCTTGTTCTGGAATCTGGTAAGACCAAGAGACCACAAGAAAGATATATTAACTGGTCAATTGGGGAGAGTAAATTTAATGTTCTTAACTTCTCTACTAACTCAACATTTCACAGGTAAAGGGTACTTTAATAGTATAGTCGAATATCTATGTATCTCATATAGCGATCAAGTGTTAGCCCCAGGAAGGGGACCCTTGATTTCTGAGAACTTCGACTGAAGTAAAATGAAACTAAAAAGAAAAAGGCTTACACTCCTATCATTTTTCAACGCATACAGCCACACACTGCTGACAAAGACAAACACACATATAAATGCTTAAACGAATTATCAACTCTCACGCATACACATTCGTACAACCACGAACAAAAAAGGCGACACTCACATTCACACACTTCGACACATGGTTACACTGCGCACATACACACACATTCATAAATCACAAGCAATGAACATTTATGGACTCTTGAAATGAACACTTAATGCTCTGTAATTTGTAAATATATAAATCTATTGTGTTACTTTTGAACTACGTTTTATTCTTCCTTCACCATACGCATGCTTTTAACTTTTATTCATTGCTTTCATCTTTTATCCAAAAACAGCAATTCTTCCTCCTTTGTCAGAAACATCGCTCATGGAATGTGAGGACTAAAGGACAAAATAAGGGATAGATTATAACCCAGAAAACAGCAATTCTCCCCCTTTGTCAGAAACATCGCTCAATGACAAAATAAGGGAAGCGAGAGTTACGAGGCTGCTGAAAGTAACCCCACGGTCAACTTGCTACTCTCCAGAGAGTCTATTATAAACAAAAGGAAATATCACCACAAGCAGTAATATTGTTTAACCCGTAGCGCGCGATAGAGAGGGGGGAAAGGAGGCAAAATTTCGAATTGACCCCTTTTATTTAATTTATGCCGTCATTTGTTCTCAGTCAGCCATGACAGGGCCAAAGTGTAAATGTTCGTTATTCTGAAGGTTGCGTACCAACAAAATGAGATAATAATTAAGAATAACATAATAATTAACACTTCTACCCGGTCATGGCTGACGGGACGAGAACAATCTACACCTGTGGATTAAATAAAGAGTTAGGTTCAAAATTCCGTACAGGTTCCCAAGTTCAACTAGAATGTTCGAAAAGACGCACCCGAAGAAGGTCGGATGTTACATCGGCCGAAACGTTGCGAAAATAGCAATCAAGATGAGAATAGTAGTCCGAATAATACAAATAATGCATGTTATCACTTCTCATCTGCTTCCGAAACTCGATGTAAACTTGATGTTTACTTGATAACCATGAAACAGGTGTAGGATAGTTAACACTCGAGAGCTCATGAACAAAAGAAAGAAAAAAAAAAAAATAATAAAAAAAAAAAAAAAAAATAATAATAATAATAAAATAACACATAATTTATGTAAAACGCATTGGAATGAAATTCTCTACCAAACCCGCTAGTTTTAACGTGTAGAAAGATGTTTTTAAACAGTAAAATTACAGAAGAACTCGTAAAAAAATATTTTTGAACAGTGGAAAGCGCCATTTTTTTTTTATTAGTGTGGAAATGGTTTCTAAGATTTTCTTAAACGGTAAAAAAAAAAATCTTACAAAGTGTTAAAACTAACCGGGTTTGATAAAGAATTTCATTTTATGCATTTTATATCAATGATAAAGTTTTGGTTTACGAGTTCTCGAGTGTTAACTATTCTGCACTTTTACCAACAGTCTAAATGTAATTTATTTTATTTTTTAATTATTAAGCGGTTCCTGATCCAAATTTTTTCCCACTAAACAAATACCCTGTAATGACAAATTACGAATAACTTTCAAAATTCTAGATTATCTCCCCTTTGGAGGACTCTCCTGCTTTTACTAAACAATATAAATCGCAGCACTAATATTGTACGGACATTGTATTGATTTACTCCTCTCCAGGAGTTAGGCACAAGGCCAGTTTTTATCTTACTCCCACAAGTAAGATGTGACCCAAGGTCGGGTCGGGAAAGTGGGGTTTAAAAATTGCCTGGCCAGCCCCGTCGGCATTCCCCGGTAGGGGCGCCCCAGGCAGTAAGCAATAAACGGCACTTCTGTAGTATATATGAAGCAGCTGCCGATTAAGAAATCGAAATTGAAGAGTTCCGTTTTTTTTTCTCCAAGTACCATTCATTCAGAATTCACCGGAAGTTGAATTTAGTATTTAGAAAATGGAGTTAAATGAGATTAATCTTCGAGACATTGGTAATTTAATGAACCAGCCGCAAAAAACAATAGATTTTTTACAGGCACACCGCCTGATTTCTTAGGGTTAGGGTTTTTTATTTAAAATTTTTTTGCTTCATATAATAAAAAAAAGAAATTGTTAATTGTTACCCAAAAACAAATCAGTCTTGCATTTTTTTTTATGTTGTAAAAAAAATCACTTCCGGTTGAATTACCTCCCTTTATTTTCAGTAGAAGGACAGAAAATCTGCTGCTTCATATATACTACAGAAGTGCCCAATAAACTTACTCCTCCCCAAAGAGGGGAGGCGAAGCCTGGGAGGGTGTACGGACATTGTAGACCGAATAAAGCTTTCTCAAGTTACGTCTGTTCTCGTTTGTCATTACATACCCATCCGAGCGTCAAGCTTCTAACCAGTCTCCTTTCAAACTTGAGTATCTGCGACCTTATCGTCCCCGATTTCATGAAAAGAAAAGCAAAACACATTTCCACTTTTTTTTTTTCGTATGAGCGTAAACTAATTTAGACCATCTGGTTGTGGTGACGGTTGTGGTGACCAGTTGTTCACAAGTCACAAAACAGATTTTCTTTTGTCTTTCTTTTTGTAACTCGTGCTGGGTTTCCGAACAAAAATGTAGGGGTATTATCTTCTTGTACCTTGTACGCACGGTGCTGCTGAAAAACGATACACACGCTTTCTCTCTTTCTCTCTTTCTCTCTTTCTCTCTCTCTCTCTCTCCTTCCCCTCTCTCTCCTTCTCTCCTTCCCCTCTCTCCCACCCCTCTCTCTCTCTTTCTCTCCTTCCCCCTCTCTCTCTCCTTCTCTCCTTCCCCTCTCTCCCACCCCTCTCTCTCTCTCCTCCCCCTCTCTCTCCTTCTCTCCTTCCCCTCTCTCCCACCCTCTCTCTCTCCTCCCCCTCTCTCTCCTTCTCTCCTTCCCCTCTCTCCCACCCCTCTCTCTCTTTCCTCCCTCTCTCTCTCTCCTTCCCCCTCTCTCTCCTTCTCTCCTTCCCCTCTCTCCCACCCCTCTCTCTCTCTTTCTCTCTCTCTCCTCCCCCTCTCTCTCCTTCCCCTCTCTCACACCCCCCTCTCTTTCTCTCTCTCTCCTCCCCCCTCTCTCTCCTTCTCTCCTTCCCCTCTCTCCCACCCCTCTCTCTTTCCTCCCCCTCTCTCTCCTTCTCCTCTCTCCTACCACTCTCTCTCTTTCTCTCTCTCTCCTCCCCCCTCTCTCTCTTTCTCTCTCTCTCCTCCCCCCTCTCTCTCTTTCACCCTCTCTCTCCTTCACCCTCTCTCCTTCCCCCTCTCTCTCCTTCCCCCTCTCTCTCCTTCTCTCCTTCCCCTCTCTCCCACCCCTCTCTCTCTTTCTCTCTCTCTCTCTCCTCCCCCTCTCTCTCCTTCCCCTATCTCCCACCCCCTCTCTTTCTCTCTCTCTCCTTCCCCCTCTCTCCTTCTCTCCTTCCCCTCTCTCTTTCTCTCTCTCCTCCCCCTCTCTCTCTCCTTCTCTCCTCCCCCTCTCTCTCTCTTTCTCTCTCCTTCTTTTCTTAAAAAGAAGACATTTTTTTTAATGATTCTGGAATCATTTATCTAAAATGAAAATACCAATGGCGAGATTACATTTCTTCTTATTGACCTCCGGTGTTGTTTGCGTTTTAAGTTCGGCCTAGAAACATTCATTGATTCTTCCTGAATTAACAAATCGAGCTCAAATCTGTGTGTTTTTTAAATTTTTTTTTTTTTTAATTTTAACATTCGCTCCAGACAAGGCATTAAGCCACTTGATGTAAGGAGCTAAAAGTACAAGATAAAAAACTAGCCAACGATAAGTGTTATATGGATAGATTCCGACCTAGAAAACAGCAAGGTGCTTCTGCATATCAACCCTGACATTGAAATATTTAAAGAATGTATAAACGTTATTATGTACTTACGTGTTAGCTGAAAATAAGATTGTGCAGAAAAAATTACGCAAATTCATCCAGTAGTTATTAAATTATAAGAAAAAGAAAAAAAAATGATTTTACGTACATTTTGACATTTTTGTAAACAATGGAGACCCCAAACCCCGAAATCGTGAAAATATGAGTTATCGTCCTTGACCACTTGAAAATCTAAGATAAAAAATGGTGGAAATATCTACCGAGTGATAAAATCGTTTTTTATTTATAATTTAATAAATACTGGATGAATTTGCATAATTTTTGGTGTACAGTCTTTTTTTCATCTACCACGTAAGTACATAACAAAGTTTATACATTTCTTTAGCTATTTTATTTTTAAGAGCGGTCTAACATGTCAGGGTTGATATGCAGAAGCACCAACAGCAATTCTTCCCTTTTTGTCACAAAAATTTCTTATGAAATGTGAGGACTAAAGGACAACATAAGAGAAGCGAGAGTTACAAGGCTGCCAAAAGTAAACCCAAGTTAGTCACTTCCTACTCTCCTAATTCGTAAATACGATACGAATTACCTCCGCCCAAAGGAGGTTATATTTTCGATCGAGTTTGTTGGTTTGTACCTATGCTTCTTTGTGTATAGCTTAGCGTAGACATCGCTTGACCAATCTTCAAACATGGTCGAACGTAGAAGTAATTTCATTTTGAGATATCTAAGTCAAAGTGACGATAACTCATAGAGACTCACTACTTGGCCCATATTGTAGCCAATGAAGTCCCACATCATAGAGACTCACTACTTGGCCCATATTGTAGCCAATGAAGTCTCACATCATAGAGACTCACTACTTGGCCCATATTGTAGCCAATGAAGTCTCACATCATAAAGACTCACTACTTGGCCACTATTGTAGCCAATGAAGTCCCACATCATAGAGACTCACTACTTGGCCCATATTGTAGCCAATGAAGTCCCACATCATAGAGACTCACTACTTGGCCCATATTGTAGCCAATGAAGTCCCACATCATAGAGACTCACTACTTGGCCCATATTGTAGCCAATGAAGTCCCACATCATAGAGACTCACTACTTGGCCCATATTGTAGCCAATGAAGTCCCACATCATAGAGACTCACTACTTGGGCCATATTGTAGCCAATGAAGTCCCACATCATAGAGACTCACTACTTGGCCCATATTGTAGTCAATGAAGTCCCACATCATAGAGACTCACTACTTGGCCCATATTGTAGCCAATGAAGTCCCACATCATAGAGACTCACTACTTGGCCCATATTGTAGTCAATGAAGTCCCGCATCATAGAGACTCACTACTTGGCCCATATTGTAGTCAATGAAGTCCCACATCATAGAGACTCACTACTTGGCCCATATTGTAGCCAATGAAGTCCCACATCATAGAGACTCACTACTTGGCCCATATTGTAGCCAATGAAGTCCCACATCATAGAGACTCACTACTTGGCCCATATTGTAGCCAATGAAGTCCCGCATCATAGAGACTCACTACTTGGCCCATATTGTAGCCAATGAAGTCCCACATCATAGAGACTCACTACTTGGCCCATATTGTAGCCAATGAAGTCCCACATCATAGAGACTCACTACTTGGCCCATATTGTAGCCAATGAAGTCCCACATCATAGAGACTCACTACTTGGCCCATATTGTAGCCAATGAAGTCCCACATCATAGAGACTCACTACTTGGCCCATATTGTAGCCAATGAAGTCCTGCGTCGTATATACTCTTGACCATAGAATTTTAAATTGACTTCGAAAAGTTCGGTCACGGTTGACCTTTCGACGGAATTGTAACTTCCGATTTTTTTATGTATGTACGTGGTTCTCTTTGATAACCGAAAGCTAAAGAAATGTATAACAATGTATAAAAATAGCTAAAGACATGTATAAAAAATGTATAAATATAGCTTTAAGAAATGTATAAAAAATGTATAAATATAGCTAAAGAAATGTATAAAAAATGTATAAAAATAGCTAAAGAAATGTATAAAAAATGTATAAATATAGCTATAGAAATGTATAAAAATGTATAAAAATAGCTAAAGAAATGTATAAAAAATGTATAAAAATAGCTAAGGAAATGTATGAAAATGTATAAAAATGGCTAAGGAAATGTATGAAAATGTATAAAAATAGCTAAAGAAATGTATGAAAATGTATAAAAATAGCTAAAGAAATGTATGAAAATGTATAAAAATAGCTATGGAAATGTATGAAAATGTATAAAAATAGCTAAGGAAATGTATGAAAATGTATAAAAATAGCTAAGGAAATGTATGAAAATGTATAAAAATAGCTAAAGAAATGTATGAAAATGTATAAAAAATAGCTAAAGAAATGTATGAAAATGTATAAAAATAGCTAAAGAAATGTATGAAAATGTATAAAAATAGCTAAAGAAATGTATGAAAATGTATAATAATAGCTAAAGAAATGTATGAAAATGTATAAAAATAGCTAAAGAAATGTATAAAAAAATGTATAAAAATAGCTAAAGAAATGTATGAAAATGTATAAAAATGTATAAAAATAGCTAAAGAAATGTATGAAAATGTATAAAAATAGCTAAAGAAATGTATATAATATGTATAAATATAGCTATAGAAATGTATAAAAAAGGTATAAAAATAGCTAAAGAAATGTATAAAAATGTATAAAAATAGCTACAGAAATGTATAAAAAATGTATAAAAATAGCTAAAGAAATGTATGAAAATGTATAAAAATAGCTAAAGAAATGTATGAAAATGTATAAAAATAGCTATGGAAATGTATGAAAATGTATAAAAATAGCTAAGGAAATGTATGAAAATGTATAAAAATAGCTAAGGAAATGTATGAAAATGTATAAAAATAGCTAAAGAAATGTATAAAAATGTATAAAAAATAGCTAAAGAAATGTATGAAAATGTATAAAAATAGCTAAAGAAATGTATGAAAATGTATAAAAATAGCTAAAGAAATTGTATGAAAATGTATAAAAATAGCTAAAGAAATGTATGAAAATGTATAAAAATAGCTAAAAAAATGTATAAAAATAGCTAAAGAAATGTATGAAAATGTATAAAAATAGCTAAAGAAATGTATGAAAATGTACAAAAATGTATAAAATAGCTAAAGAAATGTATGAAAATGTATAAAAATAGCTAAAGAAATGTATATAATATGTATAAATATAGCTATAGAAATGTATAAAAAATGTATAAAAATAGCTAAAGAAATGTATAAAAATGTATAAAAATAGCTAAAGAAATGTATAAACTTTGTTATGTACTTAGGTTCTAGTTGTACATAAAAAATTACGCAAATTTATTCAGTATTTATTAAATAAAAAATAAAAAACGATGTTATCTATATGTCGCCATTTTTCATATATCTTGAGTTTGTTCAAAAGTTATCTCCCTTGCCTAATAAAGAATAGCCTGAGGTGTGAGAAAGTGTCTAGAGCGATAGAGAGAACCGACTTTACGAGAAGCAGAAAGAGCAATGGATCTAACTCAAAGAAAAATTTGATTAGAGAGAAAGACCAAGAGGTTTCAGAGTCGATTTCTCCTCATGAGCAGAGCCGTCCATGAGAATCTCAAGAAGAAAAGGGACACGCCTACGATTGAAAGACACGAGCTGAGTCTTAACTGGATTAAATGAAACAAGCCATTCCGTATCCTAATCCACAACTGAACCCAGGTCAACTTCTCGATCAGCTGAATAGTTCGACTGAGTCGAGAGAGATGGGCGAGAAGCAACACTTCCGTTTAATCATGTCAATTATATGAGCATATTTACTTACATGCGTAATACTAAATAGATTTTAACTCGAAATGGTTCCTCATTTAAAAATATAAACAAAAAACAACATAAAACTATTTTTATCGCCGATACATAATTTTGTTATCACATTCTGTTTAGACCGTCGATCTGAACAATTACCCATAATTGGTATAATAAAGAAACTTGGGCATTTATAAGGACTGCTAACAGAACGACAAACAGGTAAAAAAACAAAAACAAATAGGCAACAAATAAATGTTACCAAAGGCAAGATAAGTTACTCTTCTACCTACCTGGATTAGTTTATTTGTGTTTTAACTCATTTTAAAGCGTTTTTCTGCTTCTTCAAAACAAATCTGTTCAGTTAGAACAAAAAAAAATGGCTGAAATTACACAGAGTTTCGATAATCGCTCAAAAAACGAAAATTAAGCAAAATACTGGTAGAATATTGCATTTTCCCACGATTGGTGACATTTATTGGATGTGTTTCTAACACTATTTTGTTTATTTTTCGATTTTTTTCACCGATTACCAAAGATCCTCGTGCTGGGCTCATGAACAGCCATTTTGAACAGGTGCACACAGGTTTGTTTTGAACAAAAAAAGACTCTTTCAAATAAGTTTAAACACAAACAAACTTATCCAGGTTAGTAGAAGAGTACCTTATCTTGCCTTTGGTAACATTTATTTGTTGCCTATTTGTTTTGTTGTCTTTACACCGTTTTCGTTATGTTAGCTGTTGTTGGCCAACCTATGTAACTAAACATTTACTCATCTTTAAAGCCGAACTGGTTAGTAAAATATCGACGTTATTAATAAGTTTTTAAAAAGTTAATAAAATAAGTTTAAAAAAAAATATATGCAATGCATAGTTTCTTTTTGTCTTGGCAATAAAAAGGGGATAAGAAAGAAAGAAAGGAAGAAAGAAAAAAGAGAGAAAGAAAAGGGACAGTTTTTATTTCCCGTTATTTTAATGGAGGAGGAGGAGAAGGGGGGGGGGGCACACGAACCCCACGCGAGGAGAGAAAAGGGTGTTTGTTACGCTCTTCGGGTCAACCCGGTGACCCCACCTCCCCTTCCTACTCCAGCAAACGAGGAACCTAGGAAAAGGCAAGGAAAGGGGGGGGGAATGAATTGGGTCGCGCGACGTTTCATTGTTAACCACCGAAAGACTGGGGGCCCACGTGGCGCACGTGTGGGTAGGGACCGAGACGCCGCGATGAGGGAGGACGGGGGACGGGGATTTCGCCCCCAAACGTTCGTATGTTCGATAAGCTGTCGAGTTTCAATTTTTGAATCGGGACCGTTAAGAAATCTCACCGATCCCCTTGCTTAGCACACTTCGTTTTTAATTATAGTTTAGCCTCGAAATAAAATTGCAATTTTATTTTTAAAGTCTTCAAAGGGTTAGGGTTAGGGTAAATTTAAGTTTTAATCGCTCGTGGTCCTTTTTTGTACTGAACTTTAAAAAAACAACATTTTTTATATTCCTCCCACAGCGGTAAGATGTGACACAATGTCGGAAAGTGGGATTGAAAAGCCAGCGCCCTAGAGGATGAACACCCTGGAATAATAAAAAAAAAATGTCTGGGTAGCCCCGTCGGCATTCCCAGATAGAGGCGCCTCAGGCGATTAGCAATAAACTAACCCCTTTCTCAAAGGGTGAGAAGGCAAAGCCTGGGAGGGTGGACCTCCTAGAACTGCACAGGACAATACATCAGACCGGCGTAATCAAGACCCGAAGGCCAAGACAGTACCGGTCTACAGAGTATATATATATATATATATATATATATATATATATATATATATATATATATATATATATGCAAGTTTGTTGATCACTTTAACTGCTCGTGTAAATTAGCCGCCGACTCGCTATTTACAAAGTTAAATTCCTCCTTAATTATTAGTTAATTCTCTATGGCGAGGGGTTAACGCTCTTGACTGCAAATCAGTGGCGATTTGTGATCGGAGTTCGAGCCCGCCGACAGTTGAGAATTAACTTCCTGCACTGAAGATTGCGTTAGCATAAAACATCGATGTCTGTAAGTAATAAATAATTATATTTATATTACTATTTCAGATATCCACATAAAATCTTATGAGGGGATATAATTTTTTATGTATCAATTCTCAGTATTTACTTCAACTGTGCTCGATACGTAAGTAGATCTAGGTAGTTAGTTATGAAAATATATTTATGGCAATTAAGCAACACAGAGACTCCCGCGTTTCATCATCAGGCTAAAGATTCCCCCGGGGATGAAACGCGAGAGCCTCTGTGTAGCTTAATTGCCATAAATATATTTTCATAGCTTTATATATATATAGTCTCGGAAGTTTCTCAACCATTAAAACTATATAAAAAAAATTTAAAAAATTATATAAAAAAAAAAATTATAGTCTCAAGTCTTCCAGTGGAAAATCGCTCATGTAAGTCAATTTATTTTTTAGTTATTATATTAGTTAGTTTCTAACACTATTTTAAGGGATCATCAGTTGTTTACCATGAAAAACTGTTTCGATATATATATATATACAGAAAAATTAGTACGACATTCGTACCGTCGGTTTCAAGCACAGAAGGACTTAGCCATCCGGCTCTCTTCAGCTTTTGTTATCATCTGTTTCGGAAATGTGAAGTCGCGTGTTGCCTTCGTTTGGACGCGTTTTTTGCTTAGAGTGTTAAATTTAGTGTAAGGAAGGTTTAATAAAGTATGAAAAAAGGGGAAGGGTGAAAAGTAACAGTTGAGATTTAAAACTGGAGAAGATTTAAAGAGATATAAAAAAAAAATGTTTAAATATATATATCTATGTAAATCCCGTGAGCCAATATTTATGAGTAGCGTATATTTGTCCGTTACTGTTTTGGGGTTTAATGATGTGTCTTCTAAAGGGATTAGGGAGATAAAATGGGTTTAAGTGTTATGCTTATAAAGAGATAAAAAGGTTAAAGAAACAACATTAAATTCAAATTTAAATCCTGGATTAAAGGACTTTAAATCAATCCCAAAGGAATTTAAATAAAGATATCATCCGGGCGGTCTAAGGGCAGTAACCCTGCAGGTTTTTTTGAATGATTTGTATTCTGGATTTAACATTGTTAATTAAGATATAGTGAAGGCTTATGGGGGCAATAATATTGGTATACTGATTAAGACTGATTTAGAGATAAGAGTAAGGATTGGGTCGGCAAGATTGGATCTGTTTGGGGGATATGGGAGATTAGCATTATGACCGAGAAATGGTGACGACTTATGGAAGTAATAATAATGTTGTGAAATGACTGGAGAAATATTTTTTGGAAAGTTATAATTATTGCTCTTGAATAGTGGTGTGGATATGGGATGCTTAAGGTATTTGTTCCTATTTTTTAATTTTATTTATATTTATAAGGGGTGATAGTTGGGAGAATTTTCCGGAGTGGAAGTCGGTATTTAGTAGGGTAATTATAGGGTATGTGTTTGGCAGAGGGGAGTGTAGCTAGGCCTTCATGTGTATCGGTAAATCCAATTTATGAGTAGTGCTTGTCTCCTGTGGATACATCCTTTAAAGATTTCATCTCAAATATTCAAACAGACTGTATTTGGGTCAATGATGGCGCTTAATATATGGTATTTTTCTGTGCCACACAGAGGACATCTATTTATGGCTGGAGAGAAGAATGGTCTTCTCTCAATCACTTTCCATTTGATGGTATATGTATGGCTGGTAATACCTTCAAAGAAAGATATACCGGCCATAAATGCTCTTTTAATAACTCTACATATCAAAAAAGAACCTCACTTTCTATATATTACTGGGAACTATCCAACAATAACCAATCACCAATAGTAACCTGGAACACAATCAGAAAAACTAGCACCTGCGGTTCCCTAAACTCACATTGTTACTTTTGCCTAACAGAAAAGCTTGAAATAATTAAATTTAGTGATAGAGGCAAACTTCTAAACAAACAACAAGAAACCTCAATTAACTGTAGGCATAATAGATTACACCTTCTTAGTAATCCACTTATAACCCCTCAAGCTAATAATATCTCATAAAAAAACACTTTAGCTATCCACTAACGGTAATCTTGTCAACATAACTATCATCTTACACCATTCTTATTAATTATTATTATTATTATTATTATAATTATTATTATAATTATTTTTACTACAATCACTACCTATAACCATCATTATGTCTATTATTTGAATATATCTATTATTTGAGTAACCACCTCTACTATCAGTTTTATAAATCAATTTTATTATTAATTTTATTATTAATTTTATTATTATTACTTATAATACTACTATTATTTTTATTATCATTATCATCATCATTATTACATTTATTAAAATTATCGTGGCCACCATTATTACCATTATTATAGCTATCACTATTATTTTTACTATTATTATTTATTAGTATAATCACAACAAATAATTTCCCTATTATTAAATATTTTATTTTTATTTTTATCTTTATTATCATATTTACAACTACTATGATTAATATTAATTGTCATCTTCTGTATTTTTCTTTACCCTCTAATATTCCCTTATATTTTTTATCCATCTATTGCTTACTATTTTACATTACTATTATCGATTATTATCATCATTATTAATATTTTAAACTTAAAGACATTTAATTATTTGTCATTCATGTGCTATTATCGAGATTTTTATTATTAATAATGTTAATGTTCTGTTTGCCATTATTATCATAATTATTATTATTATTATTTGTAGCATTGACAATAATACCATTTTATTATTATTATTATTTACTCACTAGGAGTTATCACACTGGTCATCGTCAGTGGTCGCCCACTGCCGACAACCTGTGGTATTCCCTGGAGTCCGAGTGACAACAAGTCTCCTCAGGCCTCCAGTATGCTCCACCTCTTTTCGTTCATCACCGCTGATGACCTTGCGGTAATCGCAACAGCCACCTACCAACAATTTCCCGCTGATAAGAGTCATTGGTCCCTTCTGGGGCCCGAGTGGCAACAAGCCTTCCCAAGGTCCCAGAGCTGTCCGCGCTCTTCCAGTGGAGGTCTGGTTTGCGCTTTCCCTCCTCGACCCTCTGTCCATAATTTTTGTGGCGTCAGCCTATGCTTGCGCCTCATTCGTGCGGTTGTATTTTCCCCGGTTCTGTTGTTTTGTGCTTCCATGTGTTTGTTCTCCATTCGTTGCTTATGTGGGTTGGTTTCCGCATTCGAGGACATTTCTCAGGATTGTAGCTGTTTTGATCATTACTGTCCTTTGTATGGTCTCAGTTATCCTTTTGATTCCTATTTCTCCTAGTCTTTTCTCCATGTTTTTGGGGACTGTTCCTAGTGCTCCTATGATTATTGGTGTTATACTGACTTTTTTCATGTTCCATATTCCTTATTATTATTATTATTATTATTATTATTATTATTATTATTAATATTGATATTGCCATGGTTACCGTTACTTGACTTTTACTTCCATTGTCATTATGTGTTTTAGTAACAATGTTGATACCACCATTATCTATAATTCTATTATTATTATTATTATTATTATTATTATTATTATTATTATTATTATTATAATCATTATTATTACTACAACTATTTATATTGTTTTATTATTATTTATTACTTTTTATTTTTTATTTTTCTACTATCATTGTTGCGATTGTTGCTGTTGGTATAACTACTATTATTACCATATTACCATATTTACAACCATTATATTGCTACCTACTTCTATATCTTTATTATTATTATTATTATTATTATTATTATTATTATTATTATTATTATTATTATTATTATTACCTTCTAGTATTTCTAATATTTCTCAATTATTCTATATTTTTTCCCGACTATTACTTTTTTTTTTTATTAATTCTTAATTATTATTGACCACTATAATTGTTGTTGTTGTCGTTATTATTATTATTATTATTATTATTATTATTATTATTATTATTACTATAAATAATTAACAATGGCGGCATTTTAGTACTTTTAAATTAAATTAAATTAAATTATTACCGTTATTATCATTAATTATCATTATTATTATCATTTTATATCATTTCAATTATTATTGGTGTTTATTATTATTATTATTATTATTATTATTATTATTTATAGAATTAAACTAACACTTACCGGCATAAGGGCCTCAATTGGTATCCATCTCATGGAGGAGTGCTTGTTCGAATGAATGAACATTTATACATTAAAATGGCCACATATGAATCTCAGCCAATCAGAACACAGAGAATGGACTTTCCCTTCTGAGCATAATGGAACATTCTAGCTTTATTACAAACCGGCATTTTGATGTGCTCAACAGTTTGACTTATCTTGCTGCTCAACTGGTCGTACAGTTGAGCCCTAAACATCGACTCTATATTATTATTATTATTATTATTATTATTATTATTATTATTATTATTATTATTATTATTATTATTACTAATAATTCCGTTAGACTTAACTAATTTACTAATATATTTGTTTGATTTATTAATTTATTAATGATAAGTTGGTAAACTCCAGACAAAATAAAAACAATATAAATTTAGAATTAGTGACATATTTGATTGACACATTTGATTAACAACCCCTTGCACCCCCCCCCCCATTACTCGCCCATACCGCCAATTACGGCTGATCTGGGGGCACGCATACACATTTATACACAAAATTACAGTTGTCTTGAAAATACGCTTGTTCACTCGAGTTTAAAATAACTGTCGATTTCTTTGACACCTCAACCTGCATGTTTATCTTCCCTCTCCCACCTCTCGGTCTGAATTAACAGACGTTTTCATTTCTCTATCTGTCTACCTATCTATCTTTCTATCTGTATATCTTTCTATCTCCACCCCACTGTCTTCATTATATGTCCCTCTTTCCACTTTGTTTTATTTTATTTATTTGTTTTGTTTTGTTTGTTTTAGATTTTAGATTTTAAATTTTTTTATTTTTAACGGTCCTAAACCACGTGACTCCCTAAATTTGGAAATGTTAAATTTCTTCTTCTTCTTCTTCTTCTTCTTCTTCTTCTTCTTCTTCTTCTTCTTCTCACCACTTCATTATCTCCAAATATGATCTGAGGTTAAGATCGGATTCTAACTCTGCCTGATGAGATCTCAGTTTATAATAACTGTTGATCGATAACATCGACATGCCAGTGTCGCAGATTGTGTACATGTCTGTGTAAATAAAAATTATCATATATATATATATATATATATATATATATATATACGTACACTAGAAAAAATGCTTCCTAATAACAACGGTACTATATATATTGTAAAAGTTAAAGGAAAAACATTATTTAACTTTTCTGAAGTTCATTCTTGTGACTTGGATATACCTAGGCAGTTACTCTTCCCGCTCTTCAAGAACTACGCCCCGGTCATTTGTGTATCGAGGTGGGTCTGCAAACTTATGGATGTATATATAAACACACAAACATACATAGAGACGTCGTATTTTATTTATATAGATTTATTCCCGCCTTTTGTGCCCACTGTGAAATTGAATCGTTATCAAAAATCTAACTGTATGAAAAAAATAGAAGAAAGAAAAAGAGAAAAAATGTTTATTTTAACTTTTCCCGCTTTTTGTGTCCCTGACCTGAAAAAGAATGAATCATTTGAATAGTTTTAATACTGGGAATGTCAGTGTGGATCAACACTATCATTTTCGTGTGGGTGTACGATTGGTTTAATGGATGACCTCACGGACTCGGGAATCGGCTATGGCGGGTTCAAATCTTATCAGATCTGTTGGTGTTCCTATTGACTTGCCTCCCAACGACAGGAGAGTTATACAAAAGGTCGGTTTTTAATGTGGGGAGGATCCAGCTCCCAAGAAAAGGGGCATTCTGGATTGGGACAAAAATTTAAATTGACTCAGTCAAGAAGGATCTCCTCTTCACTGGCCGAAAAAACTGATATTTGGGGGAAAGGTATGACCCGTTATGAGTTTGTTTGGGGTTTTTTGGGGTTTTTTTTAAAAAACATATTTCACCCCAAACAAGGCAGGCCACCACTATAGTCGTAAAGAGTTACTGAGAATTTGGGTGTGGGTTTTGGGTGCCACCCAAAGTTGGGAGCAGTGTATTTATTTACCTCCTCTCCAGGAGGTTAGGCACAAGGACAGTTTTATCTTACTCCCACAAGGTAAGATGTCACCCAAGGTCGGGTCGGGAAAGTGGGACTTGAAAAGCCAGCGCCCGAGAAAGTGAGCACTCTGGCCATTAAAAATTGCCTGGGCAGCCCCGTCGGAATTCCCTGGTAGGGGCGCCTCAGGCAATAAGCAATAAACTTACTCCTCCCCAAAGAGGGGAGGCAAAGCCTGGGAGGGTGGACCTCCTAGAACTGCACAGGACAAACCCATAGACCGGCGGAATCAAGCCCCGAAGGCCAAGACGATACCAGTCTATGGGGTGCAGTATCCATCGGAACAGATACTACACTTTGATCATGGCCAAAAGGCCAGGGTCTTAGTTTTAAACCTCTGCATGTCGTTACTGTCGGGGAAACAGGGAGCAGGGAGGGAGTTCCAGAGTTATAAGTGTATTGATAATATAAGTAATGCATTTATACATTTGAGATACCTGGATGGCAGAAGTTTTGTTGGTGATACCATTGGAGCACAGGGTGGAGCAGGTGCTAGTGTGATTGCAAGAATTAGGAGTGAATAGAGAATTCCCACTGTTGACCAAGGGAAGAGTCTATCGGGCATATGTATGCAGTGTGATGATGTATGGAAGTGAAGCCTGGTCAGTGAGGGTTGAGGACATGCGTTGCATGGAGAGAAATGATATGAGAATGATGTGATGAATGTGTAACGTGAATCTTAAAGACGGGTTTAGATCGGATGACCTCAGAGGAAGATTAAATCTGGAAAGTATAGAGAGATGTGTGCAGAAACGGAGACGTTGAAAGAATGGATGAGAGTTATTGGGTCAGTAGATGTAAAACAGTTGAGGTAGCAGGGTCAGTTCACTGGGGAAGGGCAAGGAAGACATGGGAGGAAGTGATAAGAATGAACTTGAGAGAAAGAGGGATAAATAAAGACCTGGCCAGAGATAGGTTAGTTTGGAAGTCAATTTTTTAAAGCCGTCCAATGCATGCCAGCATGTAAAACGGACGTTAAACCGATGATGGTGATGATGATGATGATGATGGTGATGATGATGATGATGATGATGATGTACTAGTGTACATCCTCCGTAAAAAATGGCAGAAAAAAACAATTAAGCTCCGCCAGTGTTCACACTAATATTCATATAAAATCATACAATTACGTCAGTAATTTAATTTTTCATATAGAAATTATTATCATTTCTGATGACCTAAAGAAAAAAAAACACTAAACGTCTCAATTTATAACTGCTCTGGAATTAAAAATTAATGGCATTGAGCTCTACACTTGAGTTGGACTACATAACCAATATATATATATATATATATATATATATATATATATATATATATTGGGTTGGTGCAAAAACAATGCCGTTTTTTTACGTTCAACTTCAAAAACCATAACTTCTTTTATACCAAACTTTATTAATCAAAATAAGAACCATTAGAATCAACACATTATTCCAACGGGAAATAAGTTTACTTATTCCATTATCATAAAAATCCGGAGTTCTGGAAGCGATGAAGTCATTGAAGACCGATTCAGCATCATCTCGGATTTTGAAGCATTTCTCGCGCAGGAAGTTGTCGAGATGCTTGAAAAAGTGATAATCAGTGGGCGAGAGGTTCGGTGAATATGGCGGATGAGGCAGAGTCTCGTAGCCCAATTCGTTCAGCTTCTGCAGGGTTAGTTGTGCAACATGTGGGCGAGCGTTGTCATGAAGGAGAATTGGTTCCTGCATATTGACAAATCTCAGGCGCATACGTTGCAGCTTCTGGTGCATTTCGTCAATTTGTTGGCAGTACTTCTCCACCGTAATCGTTTCGCCCGGATTCAAGAAGCTGTGATGGATGAGACTGGTCGCAGACCACCAAACACTCACCATAATCTTTTTTTTGGTGCAATTTTGACTTCGAGAAGTGTTTTGGAGCTTCGCCGGCATCCAACCACTGTGCCGAACGTCGCCGATTGTCATAGAGGATCCACTTCTCATCACACGTCACAATTCACTTAAGAAATGGTCAGTTTCTGTTGCGCAGCAAGAGCGTAGAAGACACCTCAAAACGACGATTTTTTTAATTATCGTTCAATTCGTGCGGCACCCATTTATCCAGCTTTTTTGACTTTCCTATTTGCTTCAAATGGTGAACGACTATTGAGTGATCGACCTCGAGTTCATTAGCAACTTCTTTGCGAGGATCAGCTTCAATTAAGACTTTCAGATCTTCGTTATCAACCGCAGTCGGCCGGCCTTGACCGTCTTTATCCACGAGGCTCTCGTCACCATTGCGAAATTTCTTAAACCACCTTTGTGCCGTACGTTCGTTAGTGGTTCCTCCACAATACCCAATATAGCACAAACCATCATCACATCTAATAACAAAAAAAATAAATCTGCCCAACAACCAGCACCTACTATACACCCTACTAATAATTGCAACTACCAAAAATCTAGAGAATGCCAGTGTAATGGCAATTGCATACAAAGTAACGTCATCTATGCTTGCGCTGTTAAGCAATTCCCCCAAAACACCATTATGCAAACAGCACCCTATAGCATGCCCCATCTCACACTCCCTGTATCAAACGACACCCTAAATAAAACCTCTGACACTAACCAACAACCCCCGCTAACTAACAATAATCTTGATCTCACCCCTCAAATTATCTCATCTTCTCCACCTAACAATTCCAACTTAACTTTGGCCCAAAACTCGAACATACACACCCAAAACATTCCCGATACTGTAAATAACACAAATACACACTTACATTGGGGCAAGTGCTTTCCCCATCAAGACCCGAATCTCAAACCATATCTACTCTTTCAAACACAATAATAACAATGCCATTAGCACCTCTCTATCCAATCTAATAAAAAGCCTTAACAGTAAAAACACTCCCTACATTGGGCAATATTAAAAAGGTCTAATTCCTACACTCCAGGGTCAGCTTTCTGCCCACTATGTACATTAGAAACATTTATGATAGCTACAGCAGCTAAAAGAAAAAAATATTATTAACTCTAAAAATGAGCTCATCTCAAATTGCAGGCACAAGCGAAAATTTAAATACATAAATTTCATTACTCCTTCTGACACCCCTCCTCTTAGCCAACAACCCCCTTTCTAACAGACTAATTTTTAAATTCTATAATTTGTTAATTTTTAATTCTTAACTTTTCCAACCTTACAAATACCCATCCCAATAACATAACGTATCCTCCCCTGTAGACCTAATTACTATATTAACCCATAGCACTTAATGTAAATTGAGAACTAATATTATTCTCCTCCACTCCACGAATCCTTAACCGCTTTCACTTTAACATTATAATTCCTATTCCCCATTTTTTTTAATTATTGGCCAACCCTCGCACACACTCATCCATTGCTTTTTTTTTTATCTCCCTTGTATTCATTTCATCTATCTTTATAATTGCTCTATCTCGTATATTGACCGTAAACTATTTCACTATAGTTTCTATCTACTAAAAGTATACTTTTAGTTTCATATTTTATATATATATATAGGCAAATAGCGTCGCCAACCTGCAGTGTCTAGCCTGACGACTATGGCAATCCCCCTGAATGACAATCACCAATAAGGTGGTCGGAAACCAGGAAGGGGTTCCTCCTTCAGGAGTGATCAAAACCCTGATAGTGATGGGGATGATATATATATATATATATATATATATATATATATAAAGGGAAGTGGAGTCTGATCAACTCTGCTTCGATGCCATGAGATAAAATACTGGTTTGTTTTTTTAAATTCCCGAAACGGGTTTTCATAGTAAACAACTGATGATCCCGTAAATTTTTGGAAGCAAACTAATATAGTGACTGTAAAAAGTTAATTGACTTACAAGAAAAGTAAATTTCCATTGAAGGACTTTGGACTAAAGTGTTGTTTTTTTTTCCTTATAGTTTTAATGGTTGTAAAACCTCCATGACTAATATATATATATATATATATATATATATATATATATATATAAAAGAGAGATCGCGTGGGAAAGAGATTGCAATTAGTAGCAGCAGTAAGTTAATGACATTTTTTTTTGTTAAATTGAAATGTTAATTGTTCGGGACAAACAAATTACACAAGAAAGAAAATCAATCAAAATGTGATGCATGTAAAATGAGAAGTAGTTAACCCTAAACCCTTACCCTAAACCCTTATCCTAAACCCTTACCCTAAACCCTAAACCCTTACCCTAAACCCTTACCCTAAACCCTTACTCTAAACCCTAAACCCTTACCCTAAACCCTAAACCCTTACCCTAAACCCTTACCCTAAACCCTTACTCTAAACCCTAAACCCTTACCCTAAACCCTAAACCCTTACCCTAAACCCTTACCCTAAACCCTAACCCTTACTCTAAACCCTAAACCCTTACCCTAAACCCTTACCCTAAACCCTAAACCCTTAACCCTTACCCTAAACCCTAACCCTTACTTTAAACCCTAAACCCTTACCCTACTCCTAAACCCTAACCCTAAACCCTAACCTCAGATTAAACTAAGACTATGGATTCGTAAGCAACAATATAAGAATACTCGTCTCAGGATAGGTAAAATAAATTTCCCGAACAGAACGGTTTTGCACCACTTTTATGTCCCCTTATGAAGATTAAAATCAAGATATAATGATACTAAACCTAATTTTATTGGAAAATAAAGACGAATATCGTTATTAATGTAAATATAAAGTATAAAATATCCCAAATCTGTTATGAACAGATAATATCAATAGTTCTTATCATGCGGACATAATCGAATTTCGTATCTACACATTTTCAAATCAACAACGTCCTCACATACAATTACTCGACCATCTATTTTCAAAAAATAATAGCACATCTCTCTCTCTCTCTCATATATATATATATATATATATATATATATATATATATATATATATATATATATATATATATATATATATATATATATATATATATATATATATATATAGGTGATAAAAATCGTACATATTTCTAGGCGTCGTAGTCCAATGGTAAAGACGCTGGACTATAGACATCAATATCGAAGGTTCGATCCCTGTCTAAGTTATATATATATTATATATATATATATATATATATATATATATATATTAACGAAATATACGTCCTGTAAAGTTAAGGGCGACTAATAATGCAATTCTCTGCATCTTAATCACTCACAGAGTTAAACAATCGAAATAATAGTAGGCAAAAACAACGAACGCTGCAATCACCAATAAAAACAATACATACCATTACTCTCCCATCTATTTTCAAAAACCTCTCTCTTTCTATATATATATATATATATATATATATATATATATATATATATATATATATATATATACTAAAATATACTAAATTTTGCTCAAATTTAATACCCAAAGGTTAAAATGAAGATATAATGCAACTAAACAGTATGTCTAGAATCCTTATTCCAATTTTGCTCAAAACCTATTATATGATTTTGATTCTAGTAAAATTTCTAACATTTAAAGCTGAAGAGGCCTTAAGAAGAAACGGAAACTCAGGAATCTTGTTTAATACGTGCCTAAGGGTTAGGGTGAGGGTTAGGGTTAGGGTTAAGGTTAGGGATCAAATTCAAAGCAAATCTGAAATAGTTGAATTTTCGAAATAGCAGGTTGTTCCAATATCTAAAAACTCTAAACAAAAACTTTAAGATACTTCAAAGAAACTGAAATTTGAGGACCATTTATTAATCTATGTCGAATGTCTATTGCTAAAATTTCATAAAAATCGAAGGCGTCTGAAATGTTCACGCATGGGGTTCCGCACCCTTTTTTACCCCCTTTTCATTAAACTAAAAATAGCCCACATTTAGACCACTCACGCACGTCCGCCCGTGCGAGATAAGAGAGAGAGTGGATGGATTTAAAAAAAAAAGATTTTTACACACAAGTTTTTAACTCTTCTATTTTCCCTGATGGCCTCTAATATAATAGTACGTGTTGCAATATCTACATGTATAAATAGCTATTCCTTTGTGTGTAATACCAAGGGAGGTAATTCAGTATATATTCGAGTGAACTGAAAACGCAATCCTTGGCCTTTTGGCCAAGATCAAAGTGCTGTAAATATAACCATATTTATTTATTTATATATATAAAAAAAAAAAATTTTTTAAACCTAAGGAAAAATTTTAAGATTGCCAACTTATTTTATAATAGCCTAATTAGGACGGCCCCTAGAGCAAATGTGGTATTATGGTGATTGAGATGATTCTAGTTAAGAGTAGGATAGACAATTTTATTACCTTAGACAAAGGATGACCAACGACACCACCATCCCCACACTTTTGATGGCCTTGTGCCTAATTTGTTTTAAATATAAAAATGTATTTTCTGATAATAAATATTTCAAAGTGTAGTATCTGTTCCGATGGATACTGCACCCCATAGACTGGTATTGTCTTGGCCTTCAGGGCTT
>OY744545.1:67648758-67651258 GCA_963556195.1 Sepiola atlantica | reverse complement strand
ATTTGTGTTTTAACTTTTTTTTTTGTTCAAAACAAACCTTATTTTAAATAAGGGCTACCCCTACCACCACCACTATCAATAGAGAACACTTCTTGGGCATTTATAACGACAGCTAACAGAACAAAAAAGGAGTCAAAAATACAAATAGGCAACAAATAAATGTTACCAAAGGCAAGATAAGTTACTCTTCTACTAACCGGGGTAAGTTTATTTGCGTTAGAACGGAAAACAAAATGGCTGAAATTACAGAGTTTCGATAATCACTCAAAGAACGAAAATTAAGCAAAATACTGGTAGAAGATTACAATTTTTCCCACGATTGGTGACATTTATTGGATGTGTTTCTGACATTGTTTTGTTTATTTTCCGATTTTTCACCAATTAGCAAGGATCCCCATGCTGGGATCATGTACAGCCATTTTGTTTTTCTTTCTAACTGAACAGGTGGACACCAGGTTTGTTTTGAACAAAAAAAAACGCTTTGAAATAAGTTAAAACACAAATAAACTTATCCAGGTTAGTAGAAGAATACCGTATCTTGCCTTTGGTAACATTTATTTGTTGCTTATTTATTTTTTTACCCCTTTTTCGTACCGTTAGCTGGCGTTATAAATATCCTCATATCCATATAAAATGACGTCTCAATCAGTGAAGTTAAAAAAGAAAATAAGAAAGAAAGAAAAACGTCTCAAACTGGAAAGTAAGAAAAACTTACCAATCGGCATAGAAAAAAAAGAAGAAAAAAAAGAAAAAAAGAAAAAAGAAAGAAAAAAAAAGAAAGACAAAAAGAAAGAAAACGTTTCTGGAAATAGAGCAAAGGTTTTCTTTCCGGATTCATTTCAGGCGGCAGAGGGATTTCCTGACTTCATCTGACAGTTTTTTTACTTGCTAACGTTTGCGTGACGGAATGGATATTTATATAGATACAAATAAATACACATTGGTCTTCATTATAGAGTGGAGGATTACCCATTAGTAATGCTAAAATATTACAAAACTCAAATTGTAAAAAAATGAATTTACAACTTTCGAAGCTATTTATATAAAAAAAACTAAACAGCACACTTCAAAGAAAACCTATATCATACTAAAACTCTGATAATCTTGCTTGCTTGTTTGCCCATTGAATCTTTTAGATGAGAAGTGGCGGGTGGAGGAGGATAGAGGGGGGAGTAGTAACAGCTGAAAAATTAAAGTAAGAAGAATAACATAAATAAATAAATGACATAAATAAAGAAGAAACGGAGGAAAAACTATATTAGTAGTAGTACTAATAGCAGCAGTGGAGAAATCGACAGCAAAAGAGATGGGGGAAGTCGAGCGCCACCTAGAGGTGTCCTTCAGCCGAAGGGAGAAAGTTACTCTTAGCCGACTTCGATTGGGGCAACACGCTTCCCTTATTTTGTCCTTTAGTCCTCACATTCCATGAGTGATGTTTCTGACAAAGGGGAAAGAATTGCTATCCATATAAGACTAATATTTGGCTAGTTTTTGACCTTGAAGTAGTATTTAAAAAAATTTTTTAGTTCCTTACATCATCATGCTTTGTCTGGAAGGATTTTCATAAAAAAATACTGTTACCAGATATGAACACCCGTATGGAGTTCCTTAACGACTACAACCCACAATAAGCCCGACCTTGTGTCACATCCAGCCTCTCTCTCTCTCCCTGGTAGGGAGTGGTAGGTGAATAGCTTCTACTAATGTGGACTATGATATAATAGTTCTATGCACAATTTGTAAACAATGAAACTCGACTTACGTAATCACTGGAAATTCTTTTCTTTTTTCTTTTTATTTCTTTTAGTTTTTTCTCCCGTTTTTCTTTCTGTTCCTTTTTCCTTTCCTTTTCTTTCTTTCTTTCTCTTTCTTTCTCTTCCTTTCTTTTTCTTTCTTTCTTTTCTTTTTCCGTTCTTTCTTTTTTCTTCCTCTCTTTCTTTTTCTTCTTTTCCGATCTTTCTTTCTTTTTTTTCTTTCTCTTTTTTCCTTTCTCTTTCTTTCTTTTCCTTTCTTTTTCTTTCTTTCTTTTTTCTTCTTTCTTTTCTTTTTCCTTTCTTTCTTTTTTCTTCCCCCTTTCTTTTTCTTCTTTTCTGATCTTTCTTTCGTTTTTTTTCCCTTTTTTTAAAATCTTTTTTCCTTTCTTTTTTCTCCCCCCCCTTTCTTTTTTTCTTCTCCCCTTTCTTTCTTTCTTTTTTCTTCCCCCCTTTCTTTTTTTCTTCTCCCCTTTCTTTCTTTTTTGTTCCCCTTTTCTTTTTCCTTTCTTTCTTTTTTCTTCCCCCCCTTTCTTTTTCTTCTTTTCTGATCTTTCTTTCTTTTTTCTTCTCCCCTTTCTTTCTTTTTTCTTCCCCCTTTCTTTTTCCTTTCTTTCTTTTTTTTGCATATATCTTGTTATATTTTGAAATAAACAAACTCGTTTACGCACTCAATAAAAAAGAAATCTCGACACGCTTGGCGAACTTAAATCGAGTTCAGACCACGTTTTTATTTTGAAGTCTTTGAT
>OY744545.1:67636258-67643758 GCA_963556195.1 Sepiola atlantica | reverse complement strand
AATTGCACGATAAAGAAAAAATTAATGCGCTTTTGATTTTTATAGGTTTTATTTGTACTCACTACAGTGATTGCTCACCGACTACAACCGGTGGTGTACCCTGGAATCCGAGTGAAAACAAGTCTCCCCAGATTTCCAGTACTCTCCACCTCTTTTCGATAACCACTGCAAATGACCTTGCGGTATCGCAACAACCGCTTAACATTGATTTCTCGCTGGTGAGAACCATTGGTCTTCTCTGGGATTTGGGTGGCAATAAGCCTCCCAAGTTCCCAGCACTTTCCGCATTCTTCCAATGGAGGTCTGGTTTGTGCTGTCCCTCCTCGGTCTTCTCATCCTCCTTGACCTTCTACAAAAATTTTTTATGGTCTCAGCCTTGGCCGGCACCATTTTTTTTTAGGGGGGGGGGAGGAGAGCTTATGATTTTTCTTGCAGTTTTTGTTCATGCGATGATGTTTCTCCTGTGATTTTGTTTCCTTCTTGTACTTCCATGTGACTGGTTACCATTTGTAGCTTACGCGGGTTGGTTTCCGCATTAGAGGGTTTTCCTTAAGATTGCAGCTGTTTTGATCATTGCCATCCTTTGTAATGTCTCAGTGATCCCTTTGATTCCAATTTCTCCCAGTCTTTTCTCCAGGTTTTTTGGGACTGTTCCTAGTGCTCCTACGATTATTGGTATTATACTGCCTTTCTTCATGCTTCATATTAAAATTATTATTATTATTATTGGTATTATTATTAGTGAGACCCATGGAAATTCCAATGTTGTATCGTTCATATGTTGTTTATTGCCGCCGCACTTAAAAATATTTCCATTTTATGGATGTCCAGCACAGACGGGGACCCCCCCAATATTATTTTAATACCTTCGTTCAAACTATATACTCGGGTAGGGGTGGTGGCAATGTGGCTGTGCCATCTGAAAGTCTAGTTCCTGGCAAGGCCTCCCATAGATGACAGGTATAGCCCCCCCCCCCCCAGCAGTATTAGGGCCGCAACCTAGCGAACACGGCTCACGTTCCGTCATCCTCTGGTCGTCTCTGACTCTGCATGTGGCAAGCAATTGCGCGTAAGGTGCAGTACCGCAAATCAATGGATTGAGAGTAGCAATTCCGTTGCTTCTGCACATGCGAAACCACCATTCCGTTGTGTGTTCTGGTCCAAACCTTCCCTGACTTCGTATACAACTGCTGAGATCTGTTGCTCTCGGTGTCAGGATTAAGAATTTGCAATTTTGCAGGTTTAACGAACAGCTGCGTCCGACGTGGAGGACTTCATGCAGACCGGACAATCCTGAGGCACGATCTTCATTGGCTCTTTTGCAGAAATCCGACAACAACAACAATAAAAAACAACAACAATAAAAAACAACAACAACAAAAAACAACAACAACAATAAAAATAACAACAACAACAATCAAAAACAACAACAACATAAAAACAACAACAACAATAACAACAACAATCAAAAACAACAACAATCAAAAACATCAAAAACAACAACAACAACAACAATAAAAAACAACAACAACAATAACAACAACAACAACAACAATAAAAAACAACAACAACAACAATAACAACAACAATAACAACAACATCAAAAACAACAACAACAACAATCAAAAACAACAACAACAACAATAACAATAACAACAACAACAATAACAACAACATCAAAAACAACAATAAAAAACAACAACAATAAAAAACAACAACAATAAAAAACAACAACAATAAAAAACAACACACTAAAAAATAGGGCAAATCAAAAATGGAGATTTTGCGTTAAATCTACAGAAACAATTGACCATCGCGTATCAGGTTGTCGGATATAAATATCCATCGAATATAAAACGCAGCGTGACAGCGTTTGTCAATATCTGCGTTGGGAAATTTGCAATTTTATGGGAAGTAAACTGCGAGGAATTAGTATTAACCCGACCGAGTTACGACATTAGGATCTGTAAGCGTATCATGAAACTTTACTACGCACGCAAAAAGACCAATCTAAGTTAATCATTCAGAATCAGGGTAATAAAAAATGCAAAATACTTTCTTATAGACACAATGGCATACAGAGGTCTGGTGATGCCCTGGTGATGCCCTGGTGATGCCCTGGTAATGCTCTGGTGATGTTCTGGTAATGCTCTGGTGATGCCCTGGTAATGCTCTGGTAATGCTCTGGTGATGCCCTGGTGATTGCCCTGGTGATGCGCTGGTGATGCCCTGGTAATGCTCTGGTAATGCTCTGGTTATGCCCTGGTAATGCTCTGGTGATTGCCCTGGTGATTGCCCTGGTAATGTCCTAGTGATGCTCTGGTGATGCCCTGGTAATGTCCTGGTAATGATCTGGTGATGCCTTGGTGATTGCCCTGGTAATGCCTTGGTAATGCTCTGGTAATTGCCTTGGTGATGCCCGGAGCCAACTCGTTGATTGTATCCCTACAAAGACTCAAATATAAATCCTAAGGGATTTAATTTTGGCATATAACATCATCAACGGGAATGTAAATTTACCTTTCAAAGATGTTTTTTTTACCCCCAATACCTAATCGGTGGTCCAACTCAAAATCAGAGATATTTTCAATTTCTTCTGCCGAGCATCTATCACCTGCAGCATCTGTCATTCGAATGCACCATTAAAACATGCAGCATATTGCATGTTGACACTACTACTGGAATTATTAATGTTTTCATATGCCACATTCTTGCTATTTCTATTTTAAGATATTTATATTTTTAGGGAGATCTTAGAAGCTACATTGCTATGGAAAGTAAAGGTCTGGGAGTAAATGTTACCGAGACCAAAGTGATGATCAGTAGTTGTACTGTTGGAAAGCTCCCCAAAGAAGGAAAGTTCTCCTGCTCAGTTTGTGGAAAGGGAGTCGGGTACAAATGTAAGAGGTGAAACGTGTTATATTCGTTTTCGATAATTTTTTATTGCTCAAAAAAAAAAAAAAGAGAGATTTATTTTTTAATTTTGAAACAGTCGCCTTTTTTTTGTGGTACTTGTAAGCATTGGATACACAAGAAGTCCAGTGGAATTACTGGTAGTACTGGTAGGTTGTGAGATGATAACCAGTTTGTATGCAAGAAGTGTAAGACAATTGAGAGGGATGAGAACTCAGATGTGGAGAAAATTTATTTGGATGACAAAGCTATTAAGGTTGTTTAGAGGTTTTGTTACCTTTGTGATACCATTGGAGAACAGGAAAGAGCAGGTACTCGCATAATTATAAGAGTTAGGAGTGGATGGAGTAAGTTCATGAAACTTCTGTCATTACTAACCAGCAGAGAGTTACCACTGTCGACCAAAGGGAAGAGTCTATCCGGCATGTGTATGAAGTGTGATGATGTATAGAAGTTAAATCTGGCCAGTGAGGGTTGAGGATATGCGTTGCATGGAGAGAAATAATATAAGAATGATACGATGGACGTGTAATGTCAGTCTAAAAGAGAAGGCTTAGATTTCGAAGATCTCAGAGTCAGATTAAATGTGCACAAGATAATGAGAAACAGGAGACTTCGATGGTATGGCCACATATTAGATGTAGAACAGTTGAGGTGACAGGGTCAGTTGGTGGGGGGGTGTAAAGAAAAACATGGGCGGAAGTGATAAAAATGGCTTTAGAGAAAGTGGGATAAATAAAGAGTTGGTTAGTTTTTTTTTCAGTTTTTTTTTTTAACATAGTTCACCCCAAACAAGGCAGGCTGCCACTGTAGACGTAAGGGGCTACTGAGAAAAAAGAAAACGGGAGAAGGTAGGGGGCGGTCAACCTAGATTGGGATCTGCGCAGCGAGATGTCTGTTTACATTAGTTTTAAATTTCTGCATGTCAGTACTGCCGGGGAAACAGGGGTAGGGAGGGAGTTCCAGAGGCCAGCAGTACGAGGAAAGAAGCTATTTGAGTAGAAGGCTCTCCGACATCTGGGGACCTCCACAGTGAATGAATGAGATTTAGTTGATTGTCGAGTTAGTCTAGTGAATTTACGTCGAGGGGGCACTAGAGTAGCCAATTCATCAGAGCCTAATCCATTGAAGTATTTGTAAAACAAGCACAAGGATGCTACATTGCGGCGATGGGACAGAGGCTGGAGCTTGGTTGACAGTGAGGGACCTATTAGGTTGGCGATTCTTTTTTGGACCTTGTCAAGGAGGGAGAGACTATTAGATGATGCACCAGCCCAGACGTGACAACAATACTTCATGCATGGGCGGATGGTGGCTTTGTAGAGATACGGGATAAGTCAATTTGGAAGTCAATTTCTAAAAACCGTCCAACACATGCCAGTATGTTAAACGGAGGAGGAGGAGGAGGAGGAGGAGGAGGAGGATGACGATGATGATGATGATGATTGGCCATGTGTGGGTGATTATCTTGGATTGATCTGTTTACTACCGGTAATTAGCTTATTTGAGCCTTTTTTAATTAAACCCAATTTCTAAAAGTCGTCCAACACTTGCACATGTTAAACAGACATCATCATCATCATCATCATCATCATCATCATCATCATCATCATCATCATCATCATCATCTGCCATGTCTGGGTGATTAACTTTGATTGGTTTGTTATATAGACAATTAGCGTATTTGAACCTTGAACCTAGTGCTCCAATTACTACTGGAATCATTAATGTTGTCTATGTACCCAATTCTTGCTATACATATTTTTTATTAGCGGAGAGGGGACTCTTAGAAGCTACATTGCCGCCTATAGTGACTGCCATGCGTACAATGGCGTTCAGAGGTGGGAGGGAGCATGGGATCGTGGCTCCGGGCATCCAACTTTCATATCCAATTATATTCAGACTATCTTTCATGTCCAATTATATTAAAACTATCTTTCATATCCAATTATATTCAAACTATCTTTCATATCCAATTATATTCAAATTATCTCCCTTTCTCATTACATTTCTTTCATATCCTATTATATTCAAACTATCTTTCATATCCAATTATATTCAAACTATCTCCCTTTCTCATAATATTTCTTTCATATCCAATTATATTCAAACAATCTTTCATATGCAATTATATTAAAACTATCTTTCATATGCAATTATATTCAAACTATCTTTCATATCCAATTATATTCAAACTATCTTTCATATCCAATTATATTCAAACTATCTTTCATATCCAATTATATTCAAACTATCTCCCTTTCTCATAACATTTCTTTCATATCCAATTATATTCAAACTATCTTTCATATGCAATTATATTCAAACAATCTTTCATATGCAATTATATTCAAACTATCTTTTATATCCAATTATATTCAAACAATCTTTCATATGCAATTATATTCAAACAATCTTTCATATGCAATTATATTCAAACTATCTTTCATATCCAATTATATTCAAACTATCTTTCATATCCAATTATATTCAAACTATCTTTCATATCCAATTATATTCAAACTATCTTTCATATCCAATTATATTCAAACTATCTCCCTTTCTCATAACATTTCTTTCATATCCAATTATATTCAAACTATCTTTCATATCCAATTATATTAAAACTATCTCCCTTTCTCATATTTCTTTCATATCCAATTATATTCAAACAATCTTTCATATGCAATTATATTCAAACTATCTTTCATATCCAATTATATTAAAACTATCTTTCATATCCAATTATATTCAAACTATCTTTCATATCCAATTATATTCAAACTATCTCCCTTTCTCATAACATTTCTTTCATATCCAATTATATTCAAACTATCTTTCATATCCAATTATATTCAAACTATCTCCCTTTCTCATCATAATTTTTTCATATCCAATTATATTCAAACTATCTCCCTTTCTCATAACATTTCTTTTATATCCAATTATATTCAAACTATTTTTCATATCCAATTATATTCAAACTATCTCCCTTTCTGATAACATTTCTTTAGTATCCAATTATATTCAAACTATCTTTCATATCCAATTATATTTAAATAATTTTTCATATCCAATTATATTCAAACTATCTCCCTTTCTCATAACATTTCTTTCATATTTAATTATATTCAAACTATCTTTCATATCCAATTATATTCAAACTATCTCCCTTTTCTCATAACATTTCTCAATATTATTTTTATTGGCAAAAAAATAGCGCAACAAGCCATGTAAAAATGCAGTTAGAAGATATTGCATCTGTGCACCGTCTGAATGTTTGTCAAAGGCGACTTTAAACCTGGATATGGTAGGCATCATCGCAACCTCCTTTGGCAGGCTGTTCCATCGAGCAGAAACACAAAGATTGCTGCCTTTCTTCTGTTGAGACGAAAAAGATGATGGTACATCTTCTGAGGATAATCGCAGAGACTGCGACTAGGGGAGACTGCGACTAGGTGTCAGGGTTAAAAATTCTTCTAAAAGTAGATACACATTCGCTGTTGATGATTATGTCTGCCAGAATCAGGTCTCTTCGCATTTGAACAGCTAAGACAGATTTAGTCTTTGAAGGCGTTTTTTTGTTTTGTTTGTAAGCAAAAAAAAATCAAGTGTTAATGGTTGTCAGCCAATGGTTGTCATGGTTACATCTAGTTGATATATAAATGATAAACTAATTTCTATACAGACCAGAATATCTGGAGGTAGTCAGATTGAAATGTGAATAAGCAAATACATTTTTATGTTTGTATTCCCTCCTGGGGGATTCAATGTAAATATTGAATCAAATCGTATACAAGAGTCGATGGTTGAGTGTGTTTAGCATTAAGCTGTTTTTTTTGATAAAAGGATTCGGGGGGGGGGGGCTAAAAAGATGGACAAATAAACCATTTATGTGTTTTTAAGAATAACATATTTCGTTTTTAACAGAGTACAAAAAAAAGAAAAAGATGGCTACCCAAAGAAGTCAGTTATCAAATGGGTCATACAAAAAAAAAAAAAAAAAAAAAAACTCAAGTCAGGCTGTCTGAAGTTATTGACTCCTTGACTCAAAATGCACCAAACATTGATGTTTTATTGTTTTTCTCCCCTTTGCAAAACTCAATCATGTTCTGCAAAATCCAAAACAAAAAAAACAACAATTTACCTCCCTCTTCTTCCCTCCCCCCTTCACTCAACCAAACACCATGAATGAATACTTAAACATATTAAGAACTTGAAGCATAAAAACCTTCACCAAAATAACCGGATTAAGCATTAAATGACCCGAAAAAGGGTTGATATGTCGTAAAACAAAAACAACCAACGAAAGGAAAATGTCTAATTTGATAGCAGTTTAAATATGAGACATTTTGACTTCATTTGAAATTTGAGCTGGCCTTGACTTTCCAATTAGAGAATGGGTTTATCCAGTTATAAGGTTTCATTTTTTTTTTTTTGTTAAGTTTTGTTTTTCTTTTATGACGCGAAGTTTTTCTTTTGGCGAGCATGAGTGGTACAATAGATAAGACTGCTGACTATGGAATTGACTCAAGCCGAGTAAAATTTAGTCAGATCTCAATCATTTACTTACACTGCTGCTGCACC
>OY744545.1:67583758-67631258 GCA_963556195.1 Sepiola atlantica | reverse complement strand
AATTTACGTGACTGAAATAGGAATTAACCCTTAATTTATTTATTAGGCTTTAAAATAAGTTAAGATGACTACTAGTTAACGTGAAATAAGTGAACTTAATCTCATATTAAAAAATATGAGATTAAGTTCACTGAATTAAAAAAATCTTTTTTTGACTGCCATGAATTTATTGCCCTCCCCCCCCCCCCGAGAAAATAGCTGAATAAAACGTCCGTTAGCGTCGTGTTTAGCATACAGTACACGTTGTGTTTAAGGGTTAAACACGACAGAAAAACGGTCTTTTCGTTTTGTAAACAATGGTTGTGTTGTGGTTGCAATCGTTAGTTTTCTTATATATATATATATATGTATATATATATTGTAAAAAGCTGTTTAATTATAATTTTATCATGTCCGTTGATGTTTTCAATTTATTATTCCCCATTATTATTTATTAAATAAACACAAAACAGCTTTCAAAATAAACAAACAAAAACTGGAAGCATTCTTTGTCGGACCTCCAACTAGCAGACAACAAAAACAATCATGGCCGGCAGATGTACGAGATGAATTCTAATCAAATGAAAGAAAAAAATTTAAATTGTATTAAAAAATAAAAAATAAAACGAAAATTATTTTTAATAGTTAAATCTAATTCAAGTTTAATTAATAAATTTTCTTAATTTACAAAATGCGCCAAATGAAATATTTAAATAATAAAAGAAATATTTTCCTGTTTCGGAATTTTTAAAATGCGGATTGTGTCTTCGTATTATTCGGACTACTATTCTCATCTTGGTTGTTATTTTCACAACGTTTCGGCCGATTTAACCTCCGACCCAATTGATGGTTTACTAAACCAGTTCTAAGTGGCAGTCTTCTGGGCGCTAAAGGTTCAATTCTTACTAAAGGTGATAATAAGTAAGAATAAAACATAAACAACATTAACAATTAATACCCAGTCATGGGACTGACGGAATGAGAACAAGCTACCCCCGTGGATTAAACAAAGCGTTCAGTTGGAAATTCCGTCCACGTCCGGGTTTCAGAGTTCGGAATAAAGATTCCCACGTTCGACTAGAAGATTCCCAACTTCGCACCTGAAGAAGGTCGGAGATCACATCGGCCGAAACGTTGCTAATACAACAACCAAGTTAAGAATAGTAGTTCGAATAATACAAATTATTAATCCTTAGGTAAATTAGTCGTTTCCCAGCCAAAATGGCGAACAATAAATCGGCTGCTTTCTTTCTACCTCATAAATGAGTAAGTAGACCCAAATAAATTGGTTTGGACTAATTTCAAATTTACCTTACATTATTTTAAAGAAAATACGGCTGGGAAATTAATTAGTCCAAAACAATTTATTTGGGTTTACTTACTCATTTGTAAGGTAAAAAAAAATCAGGAAAAAACAGCCGATTGTTTGTTCGCCGTTTTAGCTGGGAAACGACTAATTTACCAATCTTTATCTAAAAAATAACAAAGCCAATATAAATGATAGTTAATCAACTCTCTTAGGCGTTAAACCATGGATCCGGTTGAACAACTGTTAGCATGCATTTTGATATCCTTAAACCTAATCTAACCTATATGTGTAGTATTACTACTTGTTAACTATAGTATAACTATTAGTGTACTACCTGAAGAAAGTCGGAGGTTACATCGGTCGAAACGTTGTGATGTGAATATATCACAACCGAGATCAGAATAGTACTAAATAGAATAGCCGAATGATTAAAAAAAATAATAATTTTCTTGATATTAATTTTTTTTTTCTTTATGGAGATAAGTTTATAATTTGAGTTTAAAAAATTAGTTGGTAATTTTAAAATTAAAAAGAAATAATTGTTTTCATCCTGGTTATTTTTGTCGGATTATTTTAATTTCGTTGTTAGCAGACGATGTGGACGCCATTTTGCCCGAGCCTGTTCTCGCGACGTCATTGTTGTGTTCTATAAATAAACTCGTCGGCCAGACCGTTTCAAGATGGCGACTTTCATAGGTGTTCCGTTGAAGAAAGCTTCCGAGACGGACTTGGTCAAGCCGTTGAGGAATTTCATCGAAAACACGTTCACAAATGCCGAACCGAACGATTACAACACGGCATTAAATGAATTCAACAAGCTGAGAAATTCAATGATCGCCAAATCCGTAGATCGCCATGAATCTGCGCTCGAAGTTTTACTCCGGTAAGAAATAGACATTTTGGTTTTTTTTCCTTCCCTTTTTCTAAATACCACTCCTTGATAATAAAAGAAAAAATAATCTAGTTTTCCGTTCAATTAAACTTCGAATTTATCTACATGAGTTAATTTATTGAACGATCCGATGTTTTATATATAAATCGGATCATCTAGAAGGTTTTAAAATGTCGTTTTAGTATGAAAAAAGAATCATCTTTTCAACTCGATTTTTCATGGGAAAAATAAAAATCCATTTCGTCATTTTTGAACGTCGAATTTTTTTTATTAGAAATAAAAATCGAAAATCTTTTCAATCATAGAAATATTTTAAGTGTAATTTTAATATTTATTTATATATTAATCGATTTTCGGAGGGTTTAATGGTCGTTTTTCTGCTCGTATTTTGGGCAAATTGTGTTGTGCAATGATTCTAATTTGTCACTTGTAATGTCGACTCCGCCGCTGCTACTAACAATTATTTTTATGACCGTCTTTCTCGTTTCTTTTCATAAAAGTCGATCTTTCCTAGAAATTTGTAATTTAGTTTTTTGAAAATATAAATTAAAATTAAAAAAAAAAAGGTTTCACTTTTTTTTTTAATAGTTTCCTCGATCTTAAAGCAACGGCATTTTGTGTTAAAACAAACTAAAAACATGTTTCTCTTTTTTTGAATTCTTATATATATATATATATATATATATATGACGTTTAATTTGTTTTTCACATAAAAAAATACGATACTTTTTTACATTGGGATCTGCTAACTTTGACCCTAACGACGGGGTCAAAGTTAGCTCAGGTCCCAATGTAAAAAAAAAAAAACGCCAAAAATACTGTTTTCATTTTAACAAACCATAATACTATATATATATATATATAAGAAACGTTTATGTAGCTCACTTGCCATAAGTATATATTTTGACACACACACACACCTGCATATGTTTATATTTTATGTGTCAAAATATATACTTATGGCAAGTGAGCTACACAAACGTTTCTTTCTACTGAAAGAATTCGCTAGGCTAATTGTTAGTCTGACGAATTCCTTCGATGGCATGAAACACTTGTCATAATTGTATATTTTATACTCCTGCAAAGAGTATCATATTAACATATATACGTAGTATTATGATATTCAAAAATATGGAATGAAATCTCCAGCAAAATGAAAGAACCGAGATAAGGCTCCGTTTTCTTTTTAATAAAGGTTAGTTACACCAAATGATTACGGTCGTTTGAGTCGACCGAAATATCTGTTTGTGTTCTTGTTTCTACTAGTCTGTTGTCATGCGTATCCACTATTCCATGGAGATGAAACACCAATATAAATAGCATACATGTACATGTGTATACTTCTGGCCAAAAATTACTTTCCGCCAAGTTAAAGACTTCAAAATCACTTTAGGATATCGTGAGGATCATTTTATTTTTTTAAGCCAAAGACGTGTTTGACACAAGGATTACATTTGAAACTGATTTTGTAGCCTTTAAATTGTCGAATAAAAAAATAACTGAAATTCCTATTTCAGTCACGTAAATTATTTGCTGAAATAAATTTTGATATTTTTCCGAAATTCTTCTAAAACATGGTTCAGTAAATAAGTCAAGTTTTGGTGCATTTTAAAAAAAATCTTTTTTTTTTTACACTTGACCTCGTCGTTAGGATCAGGGTCAAAGTAGGGTTTAGGGTTAGCAGTAGGGTCATGATCATTGAAGTTAGCGCGGGTTCCAATGTAAAAGTACCAAAGTTTCATCGTACATGTGAAACTGCGAAAAAAATATAGTCGCCATCTTTATAAACAAATCGAAATAGGCTAGTTAAGGAAGAACGATAACTTTTTCATAAAATTATGAACTTGAGCTATAGTTATTTATTTTTTTTGTTTAAAATAAAATTAAAAAAACAGGGTTTAAATAAGTGTATGTTCGGGAGGAATGCCAAAACTAAATTCACTCTAAATAATCCGGGTGATTGAAATAGGAATAAGCTTGTTTATTTATAGATAATTATGTAATTAAAAAAATAAAAATCCAACTTTTCTACTGTGTGAAAATTAACATCTGGATAATAAAATTGTTTCCCTTTGCTGAGTCATAAGCAATAATTCACCATTGTTTATCTTTTATGATAACAAATGAAAACTTTTTTTTGCTTGTTAATATTTGGTCAAATCTGTCAAGCAGACATGTGACAAGTTCGAGTCATGCCTTTTCAATCCATGGTAATGAAAGATGGTTGGAATACAACTATGTATAAAACTAGTTGTTAATAAACACATATTATAAATAAACAACCCAAATTGTTCTTTGATACACCAGGGACGCGTGAGAAAAGTTTTGGGTTTGGAACTAAAACATTTTTACTTTTGTTCATCCCAAATAAGGCATATTGCCCTGAAGCGTGAGGGGCTACTATGATAGGCCAGCCTGGGTGGGGAGTTAAGCAACAAGATGTTTGTTCACATTACATTCAAATTTATATGGTTTGATAATGTCGGGAAAACGCGGAATTCCAAAGACAAGCGGTTCAAAGAAATAAAGCTATTAGCATAGTAAATGTCCCGGCATCTATGGAGCTCCAGTGAAGGGGTGTGATTTTGCTGCTAATCGAATATTTGCATTAAGTGAAGTGGGAGTACAAGTACATTTTTTAAAATTTAAACTAAAAATCACTTTCTATTCAATTCATCAACTGGTTATATTGAAACTTCGAACTTACCCATGGCGGCCGAATGTGACGTCAGCACTTTGGAGCCAGTGTTAATATGAAAAAAGTACCAGAACTTACTAATAACCCGAAACAATCTTTTAATTAAAACAGTGTTTCGTGTTATTAAGTGTATTTCATCGATTTTTTTTTAAATAATTACAATTAAATAGATGATTGTTTAATTGACTGTTAGTAATTTGTTTTTGTTTTTTAATGGAAAAAAACAAAACAATGTTTTATAAGTTATTAAAATAAATTGCGATTTAGTCGTTTCACAGCCAAAATGGCGGACAATGAATCAGCTGCTTTTTTTCTGAACTCACGAGTAAGTAAACCCAAATAAATTGTTTTTGGACTAATTTCCCAACTGTATTTCCTTTAAAATAATTTAAGGTAAATTTGAAATTAGTCCAAAACAATTTATTTGGGTTTACTTACTCATTTGTGAGTTCAGAAAAAATAAGCAGCTGATTCATTGTCCGACATTTTGGCTGTGAAACGACTAAATCGCCAAATTCGTGTTATTTCATTAACAAAACATTACTACTCTGGTATTTTTTAAACTTATTTTTTGGAATACCGACCTCAGTGTTGACGTCACATTCGGCCGCCATGGGTAGGTTCGAAATTTCAATATAACTCATCAGTTTAAAGGCTATAAAATTACTTTCAAATGTCTGAGTAACAGGATCGGCCACTTTCAAATCTTTTCTGGGTCTAAAACGGCTGACATGTTTACATAATAAATTGCTGAAATCCGAAAGTAATTTTGAGGTCTTAAGACTACCGAATAGAAAATAATTTCTGGTTGGTCTGAAATAAGTTTTGAGACAAACGTCAATTATGGTTAATTTGTGATCCTAAATCAAAAAGTAAAGTATTTTCTCACGCGCCCCTGTCATATCAAAGAATAGATTTAAGAGTCAATGTTTATTGTTGTCGTAATCTTCTCTATAATAAAGTTTTGGTCCAATAAACATTAAAAGTAAGTAAAATAATTAGCAGGCGAGAAATTGTAAACAAAGCATAACTTATACCAAACGCAGTAAAATTGGATTATCTACCGACCTGTATACTTTTAACCTGCTGAAAATTTAAAAGATTATTGCATTTATTTTTAAAGCTGCTTTTACTACACACGAAGAAAATATGTCCGCATGGGAGAGCTTCATGACTGAAAATATAGTAAAAAAAAAAAAAAAAAAAATACGTACCCTAAGTCCGAGATGTTTGCCACTCTGACTGGGGGCTAGGAGTATTTTTTTTTAACTATATTTTCAGGTATGAAGCCCACACCCACCCCAAAATTTAAGCAACAAGCGGACATCTGATATGTTTTTAAAGACTTCTTTGAATGAAATGATTCTTTTTAAATAAAAATGAAATTTAAACAGCATACATGTCAGTTAGATAATTAAATTCTTCTGTTTCATATAAGTAATTTGTTGTGTTTGTTTACGATTTCGACTGTTAACTATATATACAAATAAAAAAAAAAAAAAAAAAAAAAAAAAAAGTCGCGTGTAGTTAACTTGAGAGTCGTACAATTGCCGTTTTCCCACGGTGATTCTATCCGTCAACTTGTGTTTTATGAATACAATCATGAGGCGGACGGAGAGTACCTGTCTCCTTTGGTTTAAGAGCAAAAGTAAAAAGAAATAATAACCCTAATACTTACTGGGTTTAGACCTATTAACTTTTAGAACCAAATTACTTTAGTCGACAAATCGCTTTAGAATATCGGAGACTATTATAAAATAAACGCTTTCTCTCAAATTATAAGACTTTTTTTAATGGGGGGAGGGGGCATTAAAAAACGTCTTATAATTTGAGATTTTAAAAAAAAAAAAAGAAAAATTTCTTTAAACTGACAAACCGAAAGGTTAGAATGAGTTTTTTTCGTTAAAAGAACGAAATTAGTGGCAAGAAGGTCCCGACATTGACTGAGAAACTCTTGCAACTCAACCCATTTCATTTACTCTGTCAGTCCGGAGAATCCAGAGTCAGTCCCGGAAATGGTCGAAGCAGTTAAGGATTTAAAGGCCGCGAATAATGTAAAAGGCAGCACACTAAGCATGCGAAAGGTTAGAATGAAATTTTTTTTTATTTTTTTACGGTGGTTTTCATTCGTAAACTGCTTCAGCCATTTCCGGGACTGACTCTGGATTATCCGTTGATACTCGGAACTGCCTAAGTACTAAAATCCCCTGGATACCTATTCCTTACACGTACCCATTTCTTTTCGTGCGTACAATGTTTGGAGTGAGATCCTAATATTATGGATTTTTTTATTTTTTTTTTTTATTTTTTTTATAATGTTGTTCCTACCTCAAATAAAATCCTATTTTTCATCCACGGAACTATCGTATCAATCTCTTATTCGTTGATCTCATCAATTTCTTTGTCAAATGTGGTTTGTCATAAGTCTCCGTCTTGGTTGTATATATTCCCGATCTCCGATTCGAATCCTAAATCTTGAGTAGTTGATTATTAGTGGCGTGGTTTCTCTTCGAAAACAAAACCAACAACAAAAATGCTTCAGACCAAGCGAGCACCTTGTCGATTTAATTGTCGATTTCCTGTTCTCCTTTTGTGGGGATTGCGTTAGTGACGCTACTAAAAACAAAGGCCTCGTTGCCCTCTCTCCTCCCCTGGGTTTGAAACCTCTCAAACCAGCTGCTAAAAACAAAACAAGACGGCGTCCTAACCAACTGAGCCACTCTCCTTTCCCTTGCCTCTTTGTTGTTATAAAAAGGAATCCAAGTGTTGCAAGTGGCTACAAGTTACGACGAACGGCGAGAGAACGAGTCCATTTCGACTTCTCTTGCTTATTCGAGGGGTGGCCAGGTTCCTTTTTGTGAATGTGCCACTCTCTTCCTCTTCCTCCTCCGTCTCCTCCTCCTCCTTCGGTTCGTCTTTGTCATTCTATATTTCAAATTCTCGTCGTCTCGAGTCAGAAAACCATGACTACCTTGTGAAACGGACACTTTCTTTCGTTTGCCAAGAAGACTCGGGCATTTTCAACCCAAACAAACGATGCAAACACGGGTCAAAATTAAAATATCGCTGAGAAGACTTAAAAAAGTGAAATTAAGGTGAGATAGAATTTCTATCCACATTTAAACGGCATTTTCTTTTTCAGTTTTTAATATCTTCATTCATTTGAAAAGAGTTTTCTTTATGGCAGTTTTTTGAAGAAAAAAAAACATTGTTGCTTTAAAAAAATTTTTTTATATTAAACATATTTTTTAAAACTTAAGTCAAAAAACTATTTTTTGTCTAAACCTGAGTGAGTGTGTATATATATAATATCTATATATCTCTATATCTATATATATATATATATATATATATATATATATATATATAACCCACGAACCTTCAAGTGTAAACAGTGAATTCAGACACTGGTCGTTTTTGTTTAGGAAAAAGTACCCCCCCCCCCCCCATCCGTTCTTTTTTTTTCTTTTTTTTTTTTTTCGTAGTTTTTGCTAGAATCGAAATATAAAGGTATTAAAGTTTTTGTAATCGTTTTATTATTGAATTCTTATAGCTCCCTTCCTTTCGTGTTTAAAAATAATAATAAAAACAATAATTTTTTTAATTAAATTACTATGAATGAAAAATATGAACTTCGTTTGGTTTTTTTATTAAAAAGAAATGTCAAATTTTTAACCCCCCCCCCTGAAATCAGTTTGTTTCTCGCCTCATCGATTATAAAATAAAAAAATCAATCTATTAACATTAAATACTACATTGCGTAATTCCACCAGAATGCATTTCGGTCTAAACAAGTTTGCCATTTTAATCTTTTAATAGTTTTTCAAAAAAATTACTTCGTGGCCCTTCGAATCTTAAATTGTCGATTAGAAACTTATTTAAATTATTTTTTTAAAGTTCCTGATTTCTGAACATTTAAAATAATCTTAAAAACATTACCTTAACAAACTTAGTTTCGTAACGATTTGGTTGAATTAATAACTAAATGATGTAATAATTTAACCTATTAATAACAAAACAACAAAGCCGAAGTAGAGACTCCCAGGCAACGCCTGGTAAGCACAACTTGTTTACACCATTTGTTTTGTTTGAGTTTTTCGGTCTATCAGTTCGCTATTTTCTTTTTAAATGTTATATTTTGGGGGTTTTATTTCTGATTTTGATAAACCTTTCTTTTCTGTTGTGAAAAAAGCCCGTATATTCCTTTGTTGATGGTTGGTGGAAAGGTTTGAATGAAAAAAAAAGAAAACGTCCGTGTTTAGCGACGTCTTTCTTATCAGTCAAGTCGAGATAAAAACCGATTATTTGGCATCTCTCTCGTTTCTTTCTCCGCAAATCTCTTTAGAAACAACTCTTTTATCTGGATTCGTTCAATTAAACTTTGATCGAGAGATATATCTTCTACTTACGAGCCACTTATCGTAACGATGAAAGTGTTGTATCTGTTTCTGCGTGGCCCACTCTGGCACAAGGGGGGGGGGGGCTTGTTGAGGACCCGATCTGTAGATCAGAATTATATTTTTGGATGGAGGGGGGGGGGGTCTCCCAAACATTACCTCTTTTGGGAGGAGGCTTGTTGCTGGTCGCCCGAGGCGCCGCTGTTGGGGAATGCCGGCAAATTTTACAACCGTCCAGAGTGCCCCCTCCTGAGGGAGTCCCCCCCACCCCCACCCCTTCACGTTAAACTAACCGATGTCTAACTTTGCGGCAGTGGGCAAAAGAGTAAAAATAACCACGCCTAAAGAAAAGTGCTTGACTTTTATTTTTATAACTTTTAACATTTTTCCCCCCTTTCGACTTGTACTCCTATCATCGCTTTTTTTTAAATTTTTTTATTAACGGTTCTGTTTCGGAAACGACGACCATAGATTTTACTGGCGTGACGTATGTACAACGAAATAGAGAAATACTAAGCAAGTACGCCATTCCGAATGTTACCGAGCCCCCCCCCCCATCCTTATGTTAAGAATGGATTCTAAAACTTCGCCAGCAAAATCTATGGTTGACGATTACGAAACAGTACCCTATTTTCTTTAAATCGAGTCAAATGTTCACGAAGGAAATTGGAAAGATTTTCTACCATTCAAAAAGTTAATTCGTATTAAGAAAACATTCGTTGCGCGTGAATCATGTTTACTTATTTAATTTATTTTTTTATCGTGAATTTGTAAACAAATGAAGATTCATATAAACCATACGCCCCCCCCCTCTCTCTCTCAAAAGCAGGTTTCTTAAGCTCTGTTGGAAGTGACCTGGAGTCCCGGTTTCAAGTCTCTCTTAATACGCTTGCTACACTGAGTCGTGAAAGATGAAACCGCTGTCTGAATCATTAGAAGTGTTTATTTTAAGAAAACAAAACTACTGACTTTTTCATATTTTTATACATAAAAATCCTGGTAAATGTGTCGTTTCTTACTCAAAATGGCGTACAACTCTGACGTCAATGAAGCGTCTGCTATTTTCCAACCTCAGAAATGAGTTAGTAAACCCAAATAAATTGTTTTGGACTAATTTCCCCAAAAATTTAAAATTAGTCCAAAACAATTTGTTTACTTATTTGTGAGGTGGGGAAAGAGCGGACGTTTCATTAACGTCAGAGTTGTCTGCGATTTTGAGTAAGACATTTACCAAAATCCTCACTAGCAATAAAATAAAAAATTAAAATATTTCCAAATATTTATCCAATTGCAGATACGAAAATAAAGCGATTAGTTTTTTTCTAAATAAAGAACGGTTCAACTGTATAAGGGACCGTTGGTTAAAAATCATTACTCTTAAATCATATTTTGTTTCTGAATTTGTGTTTGTAAAAATAACTTTTGGTTTTCATTGCTAGTTGCTGTAAGTTTAATGAAACTTACAAACTTGTTAAATTGTAAATAGAAAATATTCTAAAGAATTTTAGGGCATTTTTAACGAGAGCCAACAAAACATAAAAAGGGGTTGAAAAAAACAAATATACAACAAATAAATGTTACCAAAGGCAAGATAACTTACTCTTCTACTTACCTGGATAAGTGTTTTTGTGTTTTAACTTAGTTTTTTTTTTTTTAGTTTAATACACAACTAGAGTCAACTCTTAGAACGATAAATAAAACACTAGTTGTGTATTAAACTAAAAAAACGCTTTAAAATAGAACACAAAAGAAAAACTGATCCAGGTAGGTAGAAGAGTAACTTATCTTGTCTTTGGTAACATTTATTCGTTGTATATTTTTGTTTTTTTTTTTTTTCATCCCTTTTCTTTCGTTGGCTCTGGTTAAAAATGCCAGAACTGAATTATTTTTAATAAAAGAGTAAAAAAAAAAAAAAAAATTTTAGTATAAAAATTTTAAAGAAAATCAAAATTGCTAGCCAGACTGAATTTTTCAAGATTTTAAAAGTAAATTTTATTTCTGAAAAAAAAAAAAAATACAATTATGAGCCAAAACTTTCCAAAGATGGCACTATAAATTATTGTAACCTTTGCGAAAGTTCATGTTTCGCTCTTTTTCTACGTTCCTGTTTTTTTATTTTTATAAATATCTAATGTTTTTGTTTATTCTTCCCTTCTCAATGTTCCCGTGTTAATTACCGTGTTCTATTTATATACAAGCATATACACATCCCAGCCTCATTAGTTTTTCTCTTTTCTTTCAAATCTCTACCCCAAAGGATAGGAAATCCTGCCCATTTGTTGTTTTTTTTGTGCTCATTTGTTTAGTACTTATTTCCTGTTGTAAAGTCGAATGAAACGCGAATTCCAGCGTCGTCACTTCATTCCCCATCACGTTTATCGAATATCAACAAATCGTGTTTTTATACTACAAACCTTATTGGATTAATAGTTTGGGATTCGCGAACGAAAAAAAACAAAACTAAAGGTGCAGCGATTGTGCAGTATAGTTAACTAGGGAAAAAAACTGACAAGAAATAATTGTTACCAAACGATAGAAAATTTAGGGCATTTTTAACAACTGACAGAACTGAAAAGGGGTGAAAAAACAAAATAGGCAACAAATAAATGTTACCAAAGGCAAGATGAATTAGTTTATTTGAAACTTATTTGAAAGCGTTTTTTTATTTTAATTTTAGTAGTGTCGAGGTGTCATGTGATCAAATGTGCCTATTTGTTTTCAATTCTAACATGGCGTCTCGACACTACTTTAAAATCGAACTAAAATACGCTTTAAAATAAGTTAAAATACAAATAAACTCTTATATGTAGGTAGAAGAGTAACTTCTCTTGCCTTTGGTAACATTTATTTGTCTTTTTTTTCTTTTTTTTTTTCGGTGACGAGGGTGATCATCTACAATACTTAGTTTTTTGGAAGAAAAAAAAAAAAAAGCATAAAAAAAAAATGCAAGAATGTCAAAAAAATAAATATATATCGCTAATAAATGTAATTAAATCTGTCGAGTTTGATGTGTGGTCACCGAATCGATTAGGGCAGCCATGGAGCTGATCTATAGAAGCTCCAAAATGTATCTTATGAGTTTTCTTAATAGAAATGGCCCCCTACTGTTGTCTTTGTCCTTTCATTTTTTTTTTAAATATATAATACTTTATATATACCATTACTCACACTAATATTAATGTAGTGTTCTTCAACAAGCGGAAGTCCGACAGTTACTTATTGGTTAGGTTTTTTTTGTTTGTTTTTTTTGGAGGGGGGGGGGTTGTCTCGGGTTTTGTTTCTTTCTTCCCTTTTGAGGAGGAACTTAATGCAGCTCCCCTCCTCTCCCCTTGGCGGACGCATTCAACGGTTGGCTCTGTCGTCGAAGTGACTAAGAATTCGTGACTTTTCATAACAATCAAAATGTGTTCAACAACTAGGCTTATAACGACTTTTTCATTTTATACAATTTTAAATTAGTTTTATCTGACTGGTGGCCGGGGTTATTTTAATTTATTTATTTATTTATTTTTTATTTATTTTATTTTTTTATTGTAAAGTTTAAAAAAAAATACAAAAAACAAAACACTCGCACTTAGATTTTATGAATTATAGGTAAATAAAACTCCCGGGAATTATTTACTTAATAGTCAATAAACCAAAAAAAAGGGTAAAAAAACAAAACAAATAGGAAACAAATAAATGTTACCAAAGGCAAGATAAATTACTCTTCTACCTACCAGGTATTTTTGTGTTTTAACTTAAAGCGTTTTGTACGTTAAAAAAAAAAGTGTCAAAGAAATGACGTTTGAATGAGAGAAAAAAGATGTCGACATGGTCAACATGTGAGGCTTCGAGTGTTGCCTAAAAATCTGAAATTAAACAAAAATACAGCTAATGAAATATACAGTTCGGTTGAACATAAAAAAAATCGCCAAATTGGTGACTTATTAGCTGTATTTTTTGTTTAATTTCCGATATTTGGGTGATGCTCGAGGGCTCACGTGGTGACCAGTCGCCATTTTTCTGTCGTGGTGACCTGTTGACATTACTTTTTTTTTTTAACGTTTTTTTTAACGTTTTTTTAACTCTTTAAAATTATCCAGGTAGGTAGAAGAGTAACTAATCTTGCCTTTGGTAACATTTACTTGTCTTTTTCTTTTTTTTACCTAATTCCTGTCTCTTGTATTTGGATTATTCAAACTACTGTTCTCATCTTGAATGTTATTTTCACAACGTTTCAGCCGATTTAACCTCCGACCTTTGTCTTGTCGATCTCGGAATTTGTACGGAATTTCGAACGAAACTCAATCCATGGGTGTAGCTTGCGCTAGTTCCGCCATCCATGACCAGGTGGTAGTTCGTAATTTTATTCTTAATATCGCCCGCACTGGGGATTGAACCTTCATCTAAAAAATTCCGAAACCTAATATATAGAAATACATCAATTTCTAGTTGAGTGCTCTGTTTAATAATGGAACTACTGACAATTTGAACTAATTCATCGTTTAATTCATCTTCCACACAGGACAGATATTTATTATGCTTGTCCCTTTCCATGTCCTTGCGTTGTTACCGGTGTCATTAGCATGCTGCAACCGAAGTATTTTATAAAAAGTGAAAATTGCTTGTGGTCGCTTGATATAAGGTACCAATAAACTACGAAACTAATTTTATGGGGGGGGGGGAATATGTTCGAAGGGAAATAACTTTTGATATAAAAAGTTTATCATAAAAAATACTTTATTTATTCGATAAAGAAAAATTAGATTCTACTTTATTTAACGATTTTTTTAACATGGAAATCGCTCCAGACAAAGCATGAAGCCACTTGATGTAAGGAGCTAAAAAAAAATACCATTTCAAGGTCAAAAATAAGCCAACGATAAGTGTTAGATGGATAGATTCCGACCCAGAAAACAGCGATTCTTCCCCCTTTGTCAGAAACACCGCCCATGGAATGTGAGGACTAAAGGACAAAATAAGAAAAGCGAGAATTACGAGACTGCCGAAAGTAAACCCAAGTTAGTCACTTTCTACTCTCCTAATTCGTTTGAATACCCTGAAAACCCAGGCCTGTGTGGAAACCATTATTGTAGAATTTAGAGTTGTGGGTAAGTTTCGCATATAAATTGAATGTAAAATGACCCCCCCCCATTTCCTGGCCATCGTTTTAAGGCCATGCAACCAGACTTTTTCTGAAAAAGTTAGTAATAAAAATGAAATTAAAAAACCTTTGACTTTTATAAGTCTTGATGGCAATAGCATCCCCCCCCCCCCAACCTCCGGACGAACATTGTTACATCTAAAATTTAACTAAATCGATTACGTGTTCAAAACATCTGATCGGAAAGCGGGTGATCATTTTACGTCAAACTGATCCCCCATTGTAAATTTTAAAATAAAAATTTTCCCGAAATTTTCAGGGCGATAACACGTAATCGCCTAAAAAAAGGGAGAATCTTTAAAATAATACCTACATTTAAATTTTAAAAAAAATTTAAACTAAAATCTTGTTTGCCAAAGTCGACTTTTGTGCCATTTAAAAAAAAAAAAAAATTTTTTATCGTGCACAATTCCCAAGTGGTCACCCATCTACGTACTGACCTGGCCCAATCATCTCTTAACTTTGACAAACCGGTTTCCGTCAGATCAATGTGATTTCTAGCCGTATCTCGCACCCATAATAATGACAACTTGGGTGTATTTTTTACCCCCAACACCCGTTGTCAACATGTTTACTTTCGCGTAAAAGTTAAACGCGTACTTGAAGCGAATTTCTATTTAATTAATGTGTTTTGTAAGCGAGTGATTGTATAATTATTTTAACTGTTGCAATCACTTTTTTCAGTCATATTCTGACCGTTTAAGCACTTCATGTTTTCATGTCCGTACAAGCAATTATCATAAATTGGTTGATTATTTCGTAATCAACTTGAAAGTTGATTTATGAACCTATAAACGACATATTATTGTCAAGTAGCAGTTGTTAAAACGGGGACACTTTACTAAATAGCCGATTTCGTCATAATAAAAACCATTAAGGCCCCCTTAATGGTCGCGCAGTTTCTTGTCGAATCTTGTTCGGGCGAATTTGAGCGTATAAAGGGCTTGTGTAATTGGATACATTATATCTGGAACAAGGATAAATAAAAACTCCCTGGGAAAATGCGAGGCGCTTTGATTTTAACGTTATTTTTATTTAAAGACACCGATTCCAACCAACTTTCTCTCTAGGGAATTCAATTCAAAATAGCTTGTTTTTAAATACGTTTTATTTTTATTTATAGGTGAGATTTTTTTTTTTTCAACAGTCCCTATTTTTATTTATTTTCTTTTTTCGCACACATTGTATTATTGTCTTTTAAATAAAATTGTAATCCCCCCCCCTCCCCCAGTCTTGTAAATGTAAGTATTTGTATAAATCAGCCCCCATGGCTGCCCATCGTGGCGCGGTAAAGTCCTGGAACTCATGACAGCACACAAAATCAAACCCTGGTTCCTGAAGCAAAACGAAAAAAACTATTTACCTTGCTTATATATTAGTTTTCCTCTCCCACAACTATGTTACAGTATTTTTTTTTGGTCGCTTGGTCTAACCTGATTCCAGGACAAGAATTCATCTAGTCTGGTGGAGTATCCAGCTAAGTTTTGTTACTTGAGGTAAAACTACTATGCGAAGGTGCACTATTTCTCGTATGAGCAAGTGGGGGGGGGGGGAGTTGTATTGCGAATACCTTGTTAGTTTGAATATTTGGTCAGGGTTTACTTGTAGGGGACACTCGAGGACAGTGTCTAGTAGGTAATTCAACCTCTCCAGTAGGTAATTCAACCTCTCCATATATGTATGTGTGTCAATTAAATGTTAATGTGAACATGGCTACCCGCTTCTCATTACTTCCCGGGTAACATTCAGACAATTTTATTCGGCCTAGGATCAAAGTGCAGTATCCGTTCAGTCTCCTAATATAACCGCCTCCTTTTTTGGGTCGCTTTTTGTAGTGAGTGTCGACGGGACTTTTTTTGCTCCCAGTTAGAGGAGTGCCCCTTTTGGGGGAAGCTGGCTTTCCTCACATGAAAAACTTTGTATCTAACTTAGCCATCGTAGGGAGGCAAGTAGATAGGGGCGTCAGTGATAATTGCAAGAGAGAGAGTGATAAGATGTTTAGACTAATCATTAAACTAATAGTAATAATAGTAGTGTGTGTGTATATGATCTAAGGTGTGTTTTTTTTTTTTTTAGTTTTTAAACCTGTACCTTTTCGATGGCTACGTTTGCTAATGTTTTCTGAATGAAACTTAGTCTTTCTTTTGCAAGTGCTGCTTCTTGTTCACTGGGCCAATTCAAAAAAAAATCCACCTGCTCAAAAAAGACATCTGCTGTTCGCCGAGCTCCCCTTCTCTCCCCTCCCACTCCGTCTCTCTATCTCGAGATCCAACAATAGTCACTCTATTCTACTGACCACTTTCCACTCGCTTTTTTTCTTTCTTCCTCCCTCCACACACACCTGTCATCGAAACAGGTGAATACAAGAGCAGGTGCAATGCTAAATGACATTGCAATAAATTCTACCCCCTTTTTTTTTTTAGCGGCTGATGATTTTTCTTTTGTCTTAAAAGAAGTTATTCTCAGTTTTAAAATTAATCTGAACAATTTTTTTTACTCACAAGTTTTTAATGTGAATTTTTTGAAAAATGATCACAACTTTCATCAGAAATGCAGATTTTTTTTTGTTTCAAATCGTTATCATAGCCCCCCCCCCCCCCACACACACGGTTTTTTTTGTTTAGACTAGGTAGAATTGTGACCAGTTTGGTTTGAGACGAGGCAATAAAGTCTGTCAGCCGTGCAACTAGGGTCCACGTGTTGAGGCGGGCACGTGGGAAGATAATTCCCTATAAACCTAGCAGCACTACCTGAATAAGAAAATACTTAAGTGTAATTTGTATCTTCCTTAGTCACGTTAGTTTTTTAATATATATATATTATATTATTTACAGACATGTACAAAATCTGTGACACTGGCATGTCGATGTTATCGATCAACAGCTGTTATAAACAGATCTCATCAGGCAGTTAGAATCCGATCTTAACCGTAGATCATATTTGGAAAGAAACCTTGCCTGGATTATTATCATATATATTTAATAAATATTTACTTTTCATCTACGTATCCTTACGGAATCGTCAGTATAGAAATAACCATTCATGCTTGTCGCACGATTCGAACCCCCGGAACCACAGCTGTTTGTTTACAACTCATAATTATTCCTGTTAAATTTTTTTTTGTAACTGCTTCAATATAATAAAAAGTAATAAGCAACCGACTAATCTAGTTTCAGCTTTTTTTTTTTTTTTTTTTTTTCCCACAAATAACTACAAATGTAATGTTTTGTCCTTAAATCAAAGTGTGTGAGGGTGTGTGTGGGTTGGTTTAGATGGGAATCTGAGTAAAAGAGCTCAATGTACTAATTAACAGAACAGGAATGAATTTACAGTACATAAACTAAACACGTTAGGGCTGTCCGCATTATAAATTATTTCGACCTAGATGGGTCTCATCAGACGCGTACACAGCCACGGTTCATTCAGTTCCGAAATGTGGCTCTTTATGCGTCTGATTCGACCCATCTAGGTCGAAATAATTTATAATGCGGACAGCCCTAGTGTGTTTAGTTTATTTCCTTTTTATATATATATATATATATATATATATATATATATATATTAGATTCTATAATAGGTTATACTGAATCGAAATAAGGCTTGTAAGTGTATCTTTGGTAGTTTTTTTTTAGTTTTGTCCGGACACACACCGTACCTACCTGGTACGGCATTCCCCCGAACCGGGTTGAACCGGCTTTCTCCAAAAGGAAGTTTCATGGGAGCATCAAATTCGCAATCCTGTTAATACTATTTTCTTGTTGCCCCATCAAGAAAGTACCCTTTTATGTATTCGCTTGCCAATTGCTACAACAAATAGGATAACTTATGTTATGTCAGAGATAGGTCCTCGACAATCGGTTGGGCTGAGATGTTTTGTTTAGTCCTAAGAGGTCCATCGCTCTAAGGTTTTACCGTATCTAATTGAGGTGAGGGGGGGGGGTATCGCTAATCGTTTGTGGCACTCCTGCCGAGGAATGCCGACGGGGCTGCTCCAGGATTTAAAAAAAAAAAAAATTTTTTTTTTGCATACCAGAGTTCCCTTCTAGTGCGCTGGTTTTTCAAACCCTCATCTGCCCTTGTCTAACCTCTTGGAGAGGTGATAAATGAGAAAGGACAAAATGTTAACTCCTATTTTCCAATATGAGTTAATTGCCAAATATGACAATAGAAGTAATCTTAGTAGTTAAGTTCTATTATTATCTTTTCCGATGTGAACAAGAATTCAAAAACTTTTTTTTAGATTTGTGACAATAATTGGATTGATAATAATCAATAATTGGCTCGAGAAATATCTATATATATTAATACGATAGCGTGTGTTCGCGTGTCACGCTTACATCAAAAGCTCTGCGCATGCGTGCCACACCTAGATTTGGAAAAGCATTCAAGTCACCTAATTTTCGTGATATTTTCGAGTATTTCCCTTTGGCGCAACGGTTAGCGACGTAAAATTTTGACGTCTGCCTGACTGGTTTATAGTTCGATCCCAACCAACCTAAGATTTTTTTTCTTTCCTACATCGAAAGGGGAGGGGAGGTGAAGACACACATTAATACAGAACCAGATAATTAGTATTGAAAACATCATTTCGTGTAATTTACACGGATCCCGCTAGTTTCTGTTGCTCTAATAACGCGCACTATTAATTCTGATCTATCCGCGTCTTCCCTATTTAACTTATCTATTAATACCGCATTTACAACACGATCCTCTTATTCGTGTATGTAATCTGAAATCCGGGCATTTTTAACATCTAACAGAACGAAAAAGGGGTAAAAAACAAAGAAACAAATAGGCAACAAATAATTGTTACCAAAGGCAAGATAAGTTACTCTTCTACTAACCTGGATAAGTTTATTTGTGGTTTAACTTATTTTAAAGCGTTTTTTTTTTTTTTTTTGTTCAAAACAAACCTGGTGTCCACCCGTTCAGTAAGAACAAAGAAAAAATGGCGGTTCATGAGCCTAGCATGAGGATCCTTGATAATCGGGGGAAAATCGAAAAATAAATAAAATAATGTTAGAAACACGTCCAATAAATGTCACCAATCGTTGGAAAATGTAATGTTCTACTGCTTAATTTTCGTTTTTTGAGCAATTATCGAAACTAACTTCAACCATTTTGAACAAAATAGCGCTTTAAAATAAGTTAAAACACAAACTCATCCAGGTAGGTAGAAGAGTAACTTATCTTGCCTTTGGTAACACTTATTTGTTGCCTATTTGGTTTTTGTTTTACACCCCTTTTTCGTTCTGTTAGCTGTCGTTATAAATGCCGTGCAATCCTTCAGAATATGTGGGCCATGTTCTACAGCAAACAATTGGTAAGTCTTCTTGCAAGAATGCCAACGGTTATTGCTGTTCAGAAATATATGTTCTTGGTATTTACCGTAATGTCTGTCTGTCGGATATATAAACATAAGTTTATCTATTGTTTATTTGTTGACAGGAAGTCATAAATGGGGGGGGGGGGGAGAAAAAATTTGTCCGTTTCGACCTTCTTCGGTTTAACACACACACATTTCACATTAATCTTTTCATCCTGTCACTCGTTTTCAATTCGAACCACTTCACAAGTTAATTAAGCTAATCACTGTTTTAGCGACAAGCTCCTAATCTTTGTAATGTTTCGCTTAAGTCCGTTCTAATGAGTTTATTTGTTTTGCAATGAACACTCATCAAACGCTGTGTCATTTGATATGCTGTGTTTTCTTTGAAGTATTTAACAACTGAAAGGTCATTAATTTCTTGTATGACAATAATCAGAATAATTCACTTTTTTTTTTTAACAGAATTATTTTTATGGTTTCTTTAATTTGACACCGATTATTTTCAAACTAACTTTTAAAAAATATTTTTAAACTTTGAATTTTTTACATTTCATCAAGTTAAGGATCGTGTCCCCCCAAAAAATTTTATTTGAAATTTTTTTATTTTTTTTTTATTTATTTATTTATTTTTTTTTTTAATATCTTCCCTTGTCCTATTCTCGCCAACTTTGATATTTATATTTCTGCAACATTTTAGCCAATGTGTCGTCAAGCTTTCATTGTGGATCATATTGGGGGCAGGGGGGGGGGGAGCAATTGTAAATGGACAATACATTTCAAGGGTTGCTTCACCAACTTGCTAGCTATGGAATATCTGGAAATGTATTCTCAACCATCAAATCCTTTCTCTCTGATAGATCTGTAAGAGTAGTTGTTGATGAGCAGAAGTCTGGATCGCAGACTATAAATGCCAGCATTCCTTAAAAATTTATTCTGGGACCAGAATTTTTGATTTTCATTGTTACGAATCATATTCTGAGATTTGTTGACATCTGTGCAGACGACAATTGTCTATGGTAGCACTTCGAAAAGCATTGGTGATCAAGATCTCTCTCTATCTCTCTTTATCAAACATGTGCAATGGGGGTGAGAGTGGCTTGCTACCTAAAACCAATCTCCTCTCCTTTCACCACCAATACTCTGACACTTATAGAAATAAATGGCTTTCTCAAAGAGAAAGCCTCTTGATTTTCAGAAGTTCTTGGGACTGGCTTTCCAGATTTAAAATGAAGATTTTATATCTAATTTGCTAAAGTTGCTAGAAAATGGTTAGATCATTCTACCGACCAGACTCCAGATGCAATCCTCTACCAAGATAAGTCGGATACGTCCTTAGATGGAATACTACTGTCATATCTGAGAAATTTCTGCTCGGAGCACTTTCTTGTCTTGACAGATTGCAAAGTCGGTTGTGAACTATCTTTCCTGTTCTCTACATCCCTTTTTCCCCACAGCCAAGACGCTGATAGTCTTCCTCTACTCGTTTCATTATTTTCATGGAAGGTGCTTGGCTGAGCTTCAATTTCTATGTTCATCGCAAGAATGTCCGGTCTTCCATGTGCCTAGCATAAAACGGAATTTCCATGAACAGTTTCCTTTCCAATACGTTGTCACAAGATTGCTTCCCTGAGACCTACAACATGGTCATCTTCAAATATTTGTCATAAACCAAGTCATCAAATTTTATTCATTACTTCATTCAACTGACTATTTATCCATCTCCTTAACCCTCATCCTCGAGCAGCTTTTAACCTTGGTAAGTGGTGACTTGTTGGTTGCCAAGTCTTGTTTCATGGGTTGAAATGTAGAAATATCAATGTTGCTGAGGATAGTAGTCCAAAAAAAAAAAGAACAATGTCAATGATACTCATTGCTTCATCCCACAAAAGTACATAAAGCCGTCTTTGTTTATTTTTTTCCCCGTAGGGATTGGTCAATATAGAACAAACCCACTTATGGCTAAAGTGTCTTTACTTATTCTCAGGAACTCTCCAGTTTGTGTCAAAATAACCATTTTGACAACTTTCTAAACACGTCTTCAACAACCGGAAGAGGGTGGGGGGGGGGGGTCGTCCTGATTAATCAAATGGAAAGCCCCCACAGCTTTTGGGATCGGCTATGACGAGTTCAATTCCTATCGTATATATATTGCGGTCATTTACGCATGAATGCTGTTGGGGTAAAGCTACATTTGCTTCGGGTTATGCATCAAATCGAATGAGCCATTTATAAGGTATAAAAACTGATAAACCAATGAAAACTCAACCAGTCTTTTGGTCTTGTTATTGATTTAACGATGATCATAGCCAATACTGTTCCATATTTGCCATCTTTTTGCTAGGAATAATTATTTGTAGATGAATACCCACATCTTTGAGACTTTGTCCATCAGTTGGTCAAGCGTCTGCATTAAATGCAGATTGAATTAGAATGGACGCATCTGATTTTAGACAAGTCTCCCCATGTTGGTCAGTCTCTTGCAGTTGATTTAAAATCTTGATCTATATATTACTAAAACTTTGATCTATATATTACTAAAACTTTGATCTATATATTACTAAAATCTTGATCTATATATTACTAAAATCTTGATCTATATATTACTAAAATCTTGATCTATATATTACTAAAATCTTGATCTATATATTACTAAAATCTTGATCTATATATTACTAAAATCTTGATCTATATATTACTAAAATCTTGATCTATATATTACTAAAATCTTGATCTATATATTACTAAAATCTTGATCTATATATTACTAAAATCTTGATCTATATATTACTAAAATCTTGATCTATATATTACTAAAATCTTGATCTATATATTACTAAAATCTTGATCTATATATTACTAAAATCTTGATCTATATATTACTAAAATCTTGATCTATATATTACTAAAATCTTGATCTATATATTACTAAAATCTTGATCTATATATTACTAAAATCTTGATCTATATATTACTAAAATCTTGATCTATATATTACTAAAATCTTGATCTATATATTACTAAAATCTTGATCTATATATTACTAAAATCTTGATCTATATATTACTAAAATCTTGATCTATATATTACTAAAATCTTGATCTATATATTACTAAAATCTTGATCTATATATTACTAAAATCTTGATCTATATATTACTAAAATCTTGATCTATATATTACTAAAATCTTGATCTATATATTACTAAAATCTTGATCTATATATTACTAAAATCTTGATCTATATATTACTAAAATCTTGATCTATATATTACTAAAATCTTGATCTATATATTACTAAAATCTTGATCTATATATTACTAAAATCTTGATCTATATATTACTAAAATCTTGATCTATATATTACTAAAATCTTGATCTATATATTACTAAAATCTTGATCTATATATTACTAAAATCTTGATCTATATATTACTAAAATCTTGATCTATATATTACTAAAATCTTGATCTATATATTACTAAAATCTTGATCTATATATTACTAAAATCTTGATCTATATATTACTAAAATCTTGATCTATATATTACTAAAATCTTGATCTATATATTACTAAAATCTTGATCTATATATTACTAAAATCTTGATCTATATATTACTAAAATCTTGATCTATATATTACTAAAATCTTGATCTATATATTACTAAAATCTTGATCTATATATTACTAAAATCTTGATCTATATATTACTAAAATCTTGATCTATATATTACTAAAATCTTGATCTATATATTACTAAAATCTTGATCTATATATTACTAAAATCTTGATCTATATATTACTAAAATCTTGATCTATATATTACTAAAATCTTGATCTATATATTACTAAAATCTTGATCTATATATTACTAAAATCTTGATCTATATATTACTAAAATCTTGATCTATATATTACTAAAATCTTGATCTATATATTACTAAAATCTTGATCTATATATTACTAAAATCTTGATCTATATATTACTAAAATCTTGATCTATATATTACTAAAATCTTGATCTATATATTACTAAAATCTTGATCTATATATTACTAAAATCTTGATCTATATATTACTAAAATCTTGATCTATATATTACTAAAATCTTGATCTATATATTACTAAAATCTTGATCTATATATTACTAAAATCTTGATCTATATATTACTAAAATCTTGATCTATATATTACTAAAATCTTGATCTATATATTACTAAAATCTTGATCTATATATTACTAAAATCTTGATCTATATATTACTAAAATCTTGATCTATATATTACTAAAATCTTGATCTATATATTACTAAAATCTTGATCTATATATTACTAAAATCTTGATCTATATATTACTAAAATCTTGATCTATATATTACTAAAATCTTGATCTATATATTACTAAAATCTTGATCTATATATTACTAAAATCTTGATCTATATATTACTAAAATCTTGATCTATATATTACTAAAATCTTGATCTATATATTACTAAAATCTTGATCTATATATTACTAAAATCTTGATCTATATATTACTAAAATCTTGATCTATATATTACTAAAATCTTGATCTATATATTACTAAAATCTTGATCTATATATTACTAAAATCTTGATCTATATATTACTAAAATCTTGATCTATATATTACTAAAAGGCTAATGTTAGCTTGCTTGTAACCGTGCACACTTTTCATCTGTACATTGATGTTTTAGATGGTGGGAGGAAGGGCAAAAGATTTGAAAGGCAAATGAGAGCAATGGAGTGAGGTAAATAATTAAGGGGGAGTGTTAAGTTTCATAAATATTTGGAAATTCTGAAAGGCTTTCATAAATATTATATATATATATATATATATATTAGTACTTCATGTATCCACATAAAATATTACAAGGAGATATCATTTTTTATGTATCAGTTTTCAGTATTTATTTCAACAGTGCTCGATACGTAAGTAGAGCTAGGTAGTAATCTAGGAAAATATATTTATCGCAATCAAGCTACACAGAGGCTCCCGCGTTTCATCCCCGGGGGGGAATCTTCAGGATGCCTGAAGATTCCCCCCGGGGATGAAACGCGGAAGCCTCTGTGTAGCTTGATTGCCATATGTATTTTCATTGCTTACTATATATATAATATATATATTCATCCGATTTATTTTTGAACAGGCCTTTGATTAGTCCTCTAAGAGGGTGGGGCCTGCCTGTCAGATTTGATCGAAGTCTTCCACTCCAGGCTCGGCGGTCGCGAGGATCTAAGCTTGTAATCCCCAGGGCTGCTCGGTCACACTTATTACACAGCTCGTCCCAAGAAAGCCTCGATCTTCCAGCTTTCCGACTTGATGCGATGGACATGGATATGACAAATACGACAAAATTGACTTTTAACCATTAGGCTTACTGCATGTGCACCGTTTCCTTTTTGTTTTTTTAGTATTCGTATTGCCACCTGAACTTAGGGTTAGGGTTAATGAAGAGTACCCCCCCCCCCTCCAATTATCTCTGGCACTATTATTTCCAGCTACATGTTGTTTGCTTATAATGGCAAACCCTCCAGTAAAGCATAGCCGAAACTCCGTTGATCCGCAGACAATATTCTTGCACACTTTTGAGTAATACAATGTCACACGTTAACATTTTTTCATATATATATATATATATATATATATATATTATTTTTAATCAGGAACGGCAATTTTACAAAATTTCATGGACCGTTTCAAGTCAATTTCGCCCACAAATCGCGGTTGGTTTGCAGATTGAATAGATGCAGCTTAAGATGTTCTTGCCCCCCCCCCCCCTCTACCCACACAAATTTGGTTAATAATTCTCCAAGATTTGTATATTAACATCTGGATTGCAATGGATGTGCAGCAAGCGACCTTTGTTTGTCAGTTGTTGTTTTTTTTTCTGTTTTCCAATCTGAGGTTTGGTTATTGCAACAATAGGGAAGATGGCGTTTCCGTTATGGCCCTTTGTTTCCTTCCAAAAAAAAAAATGTTGCGTTCATCTGGTTGTCGAATCATTTTTTTTTTATTTTAAGGAACTTCTTTTGTTTGTCTGCTGGCTTTTAAATTTCGGAAAGAAAAAAAACAAAAAAAACTATGCGGAACAAGTAATCTGACAAAAACCCCCCAAACAAAGAAGGTCCAATTTCTTCCCTTTTCCTCCCCTTCCCAACATACCGCGTCTGAAACGTTGCTATAATGACCCCCCCCCCCTCCACTTTGTTTATAAAAGAAAAAAGCATCATAATCTTAATCACCAAATATATCAGCAGCAGCGAATAAACCGGAGTGGGTACGGCACGTGCCACTTGCCCGGCCTAGATTCACACCGCTGGCTTGAGACGCACAAAAAAAAACCCAGACCCCCCCCCCCCTCACCCCCCTCCTCTGACTCCACAACTTGAGCCCCCCCCCCCCTGTACCCTTTACCTAAACCCTACAAGCTGTTTGCTTTATGGCTAACCGCACCTGCCAAATTTTATTTCTCTTTATTCATTATTCATCCTGATAAAGTTGCCTCGACTGAACTTGATTTGCTGATCACAAAGGAATAAAAGACAACTTCTGATATGGACGCATTTCACAATGGCGTCTTTATCTTTTTTTTCTTTTTTTTTCCAAGAATTTAATCTGCAACAGATTGTTAAAACTTCAAATTTTAGTATCGATGCCGGCTACCCCCCCAAACAGTATTAATTAGTGGGGTCAATTTAGTTTCCCCTGTAGAGATTACTAAACTAGTTTAGATGGAGGTCGAAAATTGATAACTGAATAATTGGTGCTTGTACAGAGAAGAGTGCATATAAAAAACGCTGAAAATTTGCAGTTCCAATAAAATTAACCGGAAAACTCTTTGAAATAATTATCAAGCAAAAATAGGTTTGTACACCAAAAATTAGCAAAACTATCAAGTAGAATTGTGATAAAAAAAAAAATTAAAATTAAAAAATCAGTTATATCGTTTAATCGGGTTCGGCCATTGATTCGAGCGAAAAACGTAATTTCAGGGGAAGATAACTCAGTCAGTCATTAACAAGTAATAAATCAATGGCAGTAATCAAAATACGATGAAACTGATTTTTATTTTTAATTAAAATTCTACTCTATCATTTTTCCTACTTTTTGGTGAGAATACTTATTTAAATCTGCGTAAGTATATAATTATGGTATTGATAATACTCGCACCAAATAATTTTTATTAAAAAAAAAAAAGTATAACCATGATAAATGTTCTAATTCTAATTTAAATTTAAATTACGGTTTTTTTATTTAAAAATTTTTTTATTTTTTTTTAACAATTTTTTTTTTGAAGAAGGACAAAGTCGGAGGGTGGGGCAAATGAAAGTTAAGACTGTGTAACAAGAAAAAATGTTCCCGGTCGCGCCGAATCGAGACAGCAGACCTTGCACACTATAAGTACTTAATACTCCTTATAACAATAAATGTGGTTTACCGGAACACTTTACTGCAGTTCATGAATCCCTCAATCAGATGTGCATGAAACTATTTCTATTCAAATGCATAAAAACCTTCAGAAATTAAAGAACCTTTTGAAGATCACTTGTTCCATGAAATTGAACGAAAGTTTTTTTCAATTATTAAAAAAAACAAAAAAACATTTTAATTTATTGGGTTTCATGATTTCGTAAACTTGGATTCATTTAATTATAAAATATTGGTCAGGTAAATAAAAAAAAAAAATCTAACATTTCACTTGTTTTCACTGCATTCAGTTCAACTTGAATCAAAAACCCCAAACATTTTAATTGGACACATCTCCTTAGATGTGAACACTTAAAAAGAAACAAACCTTAATTATCTCCCCTCCCCCTCGTCTGAAATACTGTCAAGATGTGCCCATTCATTCTTTAGGGTTTTTTTTTATTCGTGAACCATTTCAAACTTGAGCGTGACCGACCAATCTCCTTTCCTTTATTATTTAAAAATTGGTGAACACCTGTCATATTTTGGGTCTCCTAAAAACTTGATCATTGTCATTAACCACCTTGCCAGTCACGGGTGAGTAGGGGTCTATATATGTATGGGGTGGGTTTAGCCAAACGGAGCACGTGCCAGATTTTCTAGTTTCTATGATATATTATCGTTGCTGACCCCCCCCCCCCCTCCGGATAAGGATACATGAATTCTCGCGCGTGGCTGCTTTTTAATGTCTTCCAAGTTTATATATATTTTGACAACTTTTGCTGCTTTTCCCCCTTTGTCCTTCATTTATAAGTAATATTATTAAACTATATCTTAAATTTGAGAAAAGTTGCAATTATCTTATTTAAGCATGTTTTCAGATGTTAGCTTGATTTGATAAATATTTTTTTTTTTAAGTGCGTTTTCTTAAAGGAAATAACTTCATGTTTCTCTTATTTGATTGCTTTGTTCGTTTTTTTCTGGGTTGCTTTGTTCGTTTTTTTCTGGGTTGCTTTGTTCGTTTTTTTCTGGGTTGCTTTGTTCGTTTTTTCTGGGTTGCTTTGTTCGTTTTTTCTGGGTTGCTTTGTTCGTTTTTTCTGGGTTGCTTTGTTCGTTTTTTTTCTGGGTTGCTTTGTTCGTTTTTTTTCTGGGTTGCTTTGTTCGTTTTTTTTTCTGGGTTGCTTTGTTCGTTTTTTTTTCTGGGTTGCTTTGTTCGTTTTTTTTTCTGGGTTGCTTTGTTCGGTTTTTTCTGGGTTGCTTTGTTCGGTTTTTTCTGGGTTGCTTTGTTCGGTTTTTTTTCTGGGTTGCTTTGTTCGGTTTTTTTCTGGGTTGCTTTGTTCGGTTTTTTTCTGGGTTGCTTTGTTTTTTTGTTTTTTTTCTGGGTTGCTTTGTTTGTTTTGTTTTTTTTCTGGGTTGCTTTGTTTGTTTTTTTTTTCTGGGTTGCTTTGTTTGTTTTTTGTTTTTTTCTGGGTTGCTTTGTTTTGTTGTTTTTCTGGGTTGCTTTGTTGTTGTTTTTCTGGGTTGCTTTGTTTTGTTTGTTTTTCTGGGTTGCTTTGTTCGTTTTTCTTTTTTTTTTTTCTTTTTTTTTTTTTTTTCGGTTGCTTACTCAAGGCACCCGCTTTGAATCAATATCCCCAACATCCTCTAACATACTTTACTCGGTATTTAGTTATGAGTTTCCGTTACCAATAATAGTGCTAAGGGAAGCACCCACTCCACCCCATTTCCGGTGTGCTGTCAGTTTCATGTGCAGTATTTTTTTGATCAATGAATTTTGCTACAAAAAAGGTACATTTCTTCCTGCCGTTCCGTATTCATTACATGTTTATTTTTTCTCAAACTGGAATGCAACTCTTTCTCAGAATTCATGTGCAACTTTTTTCTTTTTTTTACACTGACTTATAAATAATTAATCTAAAAGAAATTTGGGCCGACCAATAAAGTTAAAACGTCCAATTTCAAGTTAATTTTATGTTTCACGATAGACGCACCCTCGTTTTTTATATACGGCTTATGTAGATGCAATTTCACGTAAGTTTTACGAATTTACATATTGCCTTTGTAGACATTTTATCGAATTATTTTTTTTTTTAAATTCAATTATATTTTTTTATTTTATAACAAATAGGTCTGTTTTGTAATATTGTCTTAAGCATTTGTGTATGTTCATTTAGAGGGACCAACTATATTTTCAAAAAGTTTCAGTCAATTTCTAAATTGCAATTGAAAAGGCAAATTGATTTCTTTTCGGTCACATTTTTAAAAAATAGATAACTTTAACATTTCGATACAAATTTATCTTCTGGGGTTTACAACAAAGTTAAAAATTACATTTTTGTTTAAATTTGTTTGAATTTGTGGTGAACTTTGAAGCGATAGCAAGCTGCCTATATATATATATATATATATATATATATATATATATTAATAATGGTAATAATCCAGGTGAAAAATATCCACAGGGTGGTAATCCAGAGAATTTTAACCGGGTTTATAAAAAGTGCTCAATATCAAAATAGAGCTTTATATATGATAATTTTATTTACAGACATGTACAAAATCTGCGACACAGGCATGTCGATGTTATCAACAGTTACTATAAACTGAGATCTCATCAGGTAGTTAGGGTTCCCTCCAAATATGATCTGAGGTTAAGATCTGATTCTAACTCTGCCTGATGAGATCTCAGTTTATAGTAACTGTTGATCGATAACATCGACATGCCAGTGTCGCAGATTTTGTACATGTCTGTAAATAAAATTATCATATATATATATATATATATATATATTATATGGCAAATGCAATCATATTTTTTTTCTGTCGTAGATCAGGCTAATTTAAGCACCGCCTCAACTCGAATTAATTTTTAATGTTTGTTAAGCAATTCGCCATTCACATATGCATATAACTATGCACGGAGTATTAAAATATACTCTCCTCCATCCAAATATTTTAATACAATATTTATTTATTTATTTATTTTTCAATCATCAGGTCATTATTTGTTAAGGCCCCACTCTGTATCTCTTCGCTTGTAAGCTGATAGCCAAGACCTGTTTTCTGCATAACATGTTTCCAACTGGCACCATTTTTTTTTATTTATTTATTTTTTTTTTATTTTTTTTTTTTCTATTCTCTTTCTCCGTTTTGGTTCCCACGGTCTGATCCCATCCACTCCCCTCGTCTCCATATGGTTGGAATTCAAGCACCTTTTTTCTTTTCTCTCTTCTCTCTCCTCCCTCGGCAACTGCTGAAAAGACTACATCCTTCTATTTTCAAATAAATTCAGTGGTTAACAGAATACATACTGAGACACCTTACAAAACCTTTTCTTCCTTTGCCTCTAAAATCTTGTTGCATGCACAGCCATGTCCCTCCCCCATTTCTCATCACATCTGCTGAAAAGACTAGACATTTCAACTTTATATATATATATATATCTATATAATTAGATATAGATAGATAATTTGAACTATTAGAAAATGGATATGTTATAAAAACAAATGGTTTCACAACAGCCAAAAGCATAATTAAAAAATCTGTGGTCTCTAGTCAAACACTGATTACTCAAGTTTCTTATATATATATATATATATATATATATATACACACCCATCCCAGGATGGAAAATGGATTCCCAGAACAGTTTTACACCAGCTATTCCCCACCCCTACTAAGATTAAAATCAAGATATAATTCTACTAAACCTTATGTCTAGAATCCTTTTTTTTTTTTATCTTATCAAAATTCATTAAATGATTTTGATTGTAGAAAATGTTTAAAATTTAAGGCTCAAGGACATTCCAGGGATCTGGTGTCTAAGGACTATGGATCAAATTTAATGCAAATCTGAAATATTTGGTAGTTGTGCCCATATTCTATTTTAAAATATCCCAAAGCTGGAATATTTATTGGTATTATGGCTAATACCCATGAAAATTTCACAAAATAAGGTATCTGAATTTTCACACAGCGCCGCCGCCCCTTTAAACCCTTTACATAAAACTAAATATATCCTGCATTACTCACCATTACACCTAGCAACTATGTTCCAAAATTTATAATTGGAGTGATACATACAAATATATAAGCATATACACGTACCTAACTTAGAGTATACTATTTAGAAATATTGAACAGATTGCTCGGTTATCGAAGTAAAAGTCTATTTATTTAAATAGTTAGACAGGATATTATGTATAAACCCATAATAACCCTAACTTAAAACCCATGGTTTCATACTAAATAAATTTCAGTAATTTACAGTGTTCGGCCAAAAACCATAAAATTACAGAATTTGGCTTCTGGCCGAACACTGAAATTTCCAAGTATGGAGTCACAGGTTTATTTATAATATCCAGTTTGTATCTATTTTAAAACTGTATAAATATTAACGAATTCACCAAAAACACCAAGATAATTCAAGGATTTTATTTCGATTCATCAGAAATTCCTTATTACATTCGTAAGAAATCTGAGAACTACTGCAAAAGACTGAAGTTTCTTTTTGGTCGTGTACAACAAAACCTGTCTAGAAAAATGTTTGCTGTGGAAATATGCTTACTAAAACCCATCTTCGTTTCTCTTGCATTGAAAACCTGTTCAAATGCACATGTTTAGATTGAACTAAACGAACACTTACGGTTGGCATAAGATCAAATCTAACCTACTGAAACTATCTTTTAGCATTCACCCTCCATATCTTTTAGCATTCACCCTCCATATCTTTTAGCATTCACCCTCCATATCTTTTAGCATTCACCCTCCATATCTTTTAGCATTCACCCTCCATATCTTTTAGCATTCACCCTCCATATCTTTTAGCATTCACCCTCCTATCTTTTAGCATTCACCCCCCCTCCTATCTTTTAGCATTCACCCCCCCATATCTTTTAGCATTCACCCCCCCCAATATCTTTTAGCATTCACCCCCCATATCTTTTAGCATTCACCCCCCCTCCTATCTTTTAGCATTCACCCCCCCCCCCATATCTTTTAGCATTCACCCCCCATATCTTTTAGCATTCACCCCCCCATATCTTTTAGCATTCACCCCCCCATATCTTTTAGCATTCACCCCCCCATATCTTTTAGCATTCACCCCCCATATCTTTTAGCATTCACCCCCCCATATCTTTTAGCATTCACCCCCCCATATCTTTTAGCATTCACCCTCCATATCTTTTAGCATTCACCCCCCATATCTTTTAGCATTCACCCCCCTCCTATCTTTTAGCATTCACCCCCCCTCCTATCTTTTAGCATTCACCCCCCCATATCTTTTAGCATTCACCCCCCCATATCTTTTAGCATTCACCCCCCCATATCTTTTAGCATTCACCCCCCCATATCTTTTAGCATCCCCCCATATCTTTTAGCACCCCCCCCCCATATTATTTAGCGTGTGTATATATGTATGTATATGTGTGTGTGTGTGTATATATGTATTTGAATTTTTCACTAATAAGATAGATTATTCAGTGAAGACCGGGATTAGGCCAATAAAAACAAGCTCGATGATACTCGATTACAGGGTACAGAGCATTTATATGTGATTTTTTGAAGGCTTATCAAAGCATTCCATTCAGGAGCCCAATCAACACCACAAAATATTTTTTCATTCAAAAATTATTTATCATTTTTCAAATTAAAGTGTTTTTTATCTACACGTGTTTCACTACCAAGCAGGTCCTTGCTTGGCAGATCATCAGGGAAATTACGTACCTGGAATAAGAATTACAACAACCGACAATACACAATGTGGTGTTGCTTTAATTGAGGTCACTTAAGAAGGGAAGAAAAAAAAAAAAATTAAAATAAAAAATAAAACTGAAAAAAATATAGAGAATGTCTTAGAAAAATATCTCGCAAGATTTTCACAACATTGTTGCTACTAGGCAAAACAGCAAAAAATTAGTCTCAAATGAAATATATATATATATATATATATATGTGTGTGTATGTAATATATATATATATATATATATATATATATATATTACATACACACACATACTACTTCACACACATACTACTTTACTTTCTAAATGTGAAGGTTGTATGTAATAAGACTTTCTCAAAACTGTTGTTCTACATCACTTCTTTTGGAAGATAATAACAGAGAGAGAGAGAGAGAGAGAACTGATGGGCCCAGCTGTCAACCCAAATAGTCAATTTGGGGTGAATTCCAAGGGAGTCTCTTCCTTTTTTTTCTGTCTCCTCCCACTAAAATGGTATCGTTTTGACGCACACAAACACACAGCCTGAACTTCTCTTTTTAGGGTGTCAAGAAAAAAAAAAAAATTGAAAAAATGAAGAAAATCTTGTTCAAATTAATAACATGTAAGAATTCGCACAAAATATTATCCAACTTCTCTTCTAGAAGTTAAAACTTAAATGTTTTGTTTCCTTGTTTGTTTTGTGGCAGATCGACCTGTTTTTGCTTATTTAGGCGATTCATTGTATATGGTAAATTTAACAAAAGTTGCTATTGTACTGTTAGCAGGGGGGGGGGTACACCCCCACCCCCTCTCTCTCAATCCTATTGGTGAATAATCGAGCTTTGATGGATCCCAGGTCCAAGTTATTTTTTCAATTTTTTTTTTTTTTTGCATAAACTAATTGTAAATATTTGTAAATGATAAATGTTGCAGTGAAAGATTAGCATATTGTTTGGTTTGTAAGGATGTTTTCTTATCGGAAATTATGGTAGCTTAATTGGTAAGAATCAGTTTTTTTCTCCCCCCTCAATTCCCCTCTCCCCTCAATTCCCCTCAATCCCCCCCCTCTTCCCCCCCCCCCCAATTTCCTTAGTCACTCCTACCAGTTATTCTTCCTCAATTTTAGTCTATTTGATGACTTAATTGTATTAAAACGGCCCCTAAAACACACACTCTGGCAATCATTCTCCAATAGATGTTGAATGGAATATGAAGCCGACCCCTGTAAATGCCAGACGGCTATAATTTTCTTTGGCATTTTGTTTGCCATCAACTAGTTTAGTTTGCCTGGATATATTGGTTTGTTTTTGGGTGAATGACGCTATCGCAAATACCGTAGTTACAATGCATTAAAAAAAATGATGATTAAGGCGGGGGGGGGGGGGGGGTACACGAAAACAGTAAATAACTTTCATATCGTGGAAATAATTATTGTAATGATGTTTGCAGAAAAAGTTACTTCATTAGGTTTCTATATTTTTGGAGAATCCATTCCAAAATATTCTTTGGCTTGGAGCAAAGGATTTTATTTATCTCTGTCTCACAGCCAAAATGTTAGGCACAAGGTCAGCGGGAATCCAGTTCTTAGAGTGGGAGCTCTAAACCAAAGGATAATTCTTTTTCTGTCTCGCCCCCCTTGTACCCCCCCCCCCCTCTCCACTATCGGGACAACCATTCAGACTCCCCATCTCCTCTCTTCAAAATGGCAGTCCTCTAACCAAGATCATGCAGTTGTTTCAAACTGAAAACTCCTGAAGTTATTTGAATAAATATCCCTATCATATGATTAGAGATGAGGGGTCTATCAGATTTTTAGTATTTTTTTTTTTCAAATTTTTTTTTTTTTTTTTTTTTGTAGGATACTAAAAAAAAATTTTTCTCCCCCCTCTTTCGCTGACTGGGTCGGGAATCAATCTATTTGATTTTGTAAAAATCAACACTGCAGTCAGGAGTCAACTTATTTTCAGTCAACTGTCCACCTCTGATTACTAATGTAACCAACATGTCACTTAGTAAATTAAAAATATTTATTAAAACTGACCTTTTCACTTCGTATTTACCCGTTTTTGTGGTCTTTGGTTCGTAGTTCTCAATTATTTTACTTAAAATCTTTAACATTTTATTTCCGACGCTCGCAAAACTCGTGAGATTTAAAACGTTCAGCTTAAAATAAAAACTTGATTTTCTTATCTTTTTGGAACCAGTGTGAAAAGATTTCTAGTGCAATCTGTTCAAAGTGCATTTATATCTACTGAAAGTATTTTGATAAAAAAGAAAACTAAACTAGGACATGTATTTCAAAAAAAAAAAAAAAAAAAAAGTTTAACCGGTTTCATGCCTTTTTTATTTTTTTATTTTATCTTTTTTTAATTTTTCATCAAATGTATGAATCAAGTTTCGGAATTTGAGATGGGGGGGGGGTTTATAATTTATAGAATCTGGTATATTCGGACTACTGTTCTCATCTTGGCTGTTTCTATCACAACGATCCGGCCAATGTAACCTCTGACCTTCTTCAGGTGTACTTTGTCAAACTCGGGAATCTGAACGGAATTTCGAACGGAACCTTTTATTAAATCCACGGGGGGTAGTATGCTCTCGTTCCATGTCTTTAGTAATTCGCAATTCTTCGTATCGCCCGCATCGAGGATTGAACCTTCAGATGACTGTCACTTAGAACTGAATTTTACTTAGTACTATATCCACTGTGCCACGGGTCTATTAAATATTTCGGATCTATTAAAATAGTCTTTTTCTGATATCTCTGGCCTTTTCTATTTCTCTCCATGACAAACATCGATCGATCTTGGTACTTCTAAGCAACCGTTATCGATTTCGCTTTTTAATTGGCTGGTGATACCAGATCAGGCTGCCCTGTGGCTCCCTGAGACGAAATTCGCCTACATTGACTTTTTTTTTTTTTTTTTTTTTTTTTTTTTGTAAAACTTAATTATGTTCTACAAAACCAAAAACAAAAACAACAGCCCCTCTCCCTTTCTCCCTCCCCTTTTTTATTTTATTTTTAGAACTTGAAGCATAAATCTTTTACTATAATGACCAGATTCGGCATTAAATAACCCAAAAAGGGTTGATATGCCGTAAAACAAAACTACCAAACCAAAAACGATGATTAAACATTTGAAGATATAAAGAACTTGAAGCATAAAAACTTTTACTATAATGACCAGATTCGGCATTAAATAACCCAAAAAGGGTTGATATGCCGTAAAACAAAACTACCAAACCATACCTTTTTAATTGGCAAAGTTTTTACTATATTTTTCTACCATGAGAACTTTATCTTCAACATGCTTTCATTTTTCCTTACTATTCAAAAAATAATACAAATATTAATATGGGGTTCATGGGTGGGAGCAAGAGTTTCTTTGGTTCCTTTATTTTCCTGGGCAATGCCAGAACACTGGTCCTCCTAGTACTTTTAGTAGATTGTTCATTGAAAACTTAAACATGTTTATTTTGGTCAATCTCTAAATATTATATGCATTTGTTTCAATAGCTTGTTTGCATGTAACAAAGGTAATTCGGTATATGCAAGCAGCAGCTGACTGAAGTATTAGCATCTATATATTTTACAATTTACCGATGTTGCTTTCAAAATGTCTCCATTTGTAAGGATGTGAGTTTTCCGCTTTTTAGAGATATTCTACCTTTTTATTATTTTCTATTTTTTTTAATATAGAAATGGTCAAATTTTTTTTTTTTTCTCCATTTGGCTAGATTTTCTTTCTTCCTATTTCACGTTTCGTCTTGCCTCGTTTCGTCTCCCTTTCCCTCTCTGTGAAAATGTCAATTTTGCCATACCTCAAACGATTCGTAGGGGAGGTCTTCTTTAAAACCTCGGTCGATACTTGGTCACATCTTAGTTTGAAATGGCATTCTTAGATGCACCCACATGCATCGTTCTGTCCGTCGCGCCTACGTTTCACATTAAATGAACTCCTCTTAATCCGTTCTTTACTTCATCAAGTTTCTTTATTCACCTAAAATGTCTATTTTTCTACTCAGGTTTCAGGTTTTGAGGGTCACATTTTCTTTTTATTAATTCATGCAAACCAAAACCTTGGATTCCTTTCTTCTTCATGGTCCCATCTGTTCTCTCTCGCTTGCATACCAGTACATACATATTTTCTACTGTTTCTTTTTCCCACCTCCTTAAGTACAAAGTGGGGTGGGCGGGTGGGACATTTCTTTCATTGTCATAGGCTACTGCTATCTTCCTAGAATGCCAACATTTGTCTTTTTTTTTTTCTCACCCCAAACAAGGCAGGTCGCCACTGTAAATGGAAGGGGCTACTGAGAATTCGAGAAGGTTTAGGATGACATCCTAAACCTACTCTATGTTGGGAGTCGTGCAGCGAGATGTCTGTTTATATTAGTTTTAAACCTCTGCATGTCTGTACTGTCGGGGAAACAGGTGGCCAGGAGGGAGTTCCAGACACTATTGGACTATAAGGTTCTCGGCATCTGGGGACCTCCACAGTGAATTGATGGGATTTAGCTGATTGTCGAATTGATCTTGTGAATTTACGTTGAGGGGGTGGGGCACCAGAGTAGCCAGTTCATTGGAGCATAGTCCATTGAAGTATTTGTAAAACGAGCACAAGGATGCTACATTGCGGCGATGGGGTAGGGACTGGAGCTTGGTTGACAATGAGGGACCTTGTCAAGGAGGGAGAGACTAGTAGATGATGCACCAGCCCAGATGTGGCAACAATACTCCATGCATGTAAATTAATATGTAGAGGACTTCTTTTTTTTTTTTTTTTTTTTACATCCTGTCGTTATTGAGTAGACTCGAATAAGTCTAACGCACAAAAATCCTTTCCTCTTCCAGTTTCTCTGCCATTTCTATACTTTAAAGATAAACCCATTGAACATCAAATTTTAGCAGCATTTGTTTGAACAGGTCAAAATTTGAACAAGTTTCAGGAACTGTCAAATTGGGAGATTATATCAAATGTTTTGAGACACTTTGTACAGTTATACGTATCCTCATTTGATCACTATACAAACATGGCCATATTGTTAAAGGTACTAAAAGGGGTCTTACAAGCTTGTGTGGCATATCTAAATAAAAAAAAATTAAAAAAAACATAAAAAACTTTGTAAATGGGGGTATGAAAGAATTCTCCCCCCCCCCCCCGAACAGGAGTTTCTTTACTGAAAATAAATATGCTATTTAATAAGAGTAAGCAGATAAATTACTCTCTTCCTTCCTGATGCGGTTAGGACTTGACTGCCAGGCTCAAGTCTATTATTATTATGACGGCTTTGTCTTGATCATTATTTTGGTTGTAACAAACAATAACTAGATTTTTTTTTTTTTTTTTTTTTTCTTCTTTCTTCTGCTCCCCCTCCAATAAAACCTTAACCTCAACCCTCCCCAATAAAATGGGATTTCTGTAACTTATTCTTTCATAAACAAAAATGTGAAATGTAGTAGTTTAAATTCCTATTCCTATTGCTTTCTGAAGAAACAAGGTGAAAAACAGGTTCTTGTAAATCTTATACACTAGCTGACCTTTAGTGAGTGAGTGGGGGGGGGTATTTTAGGGTTAACAAGCTTATGCTTTTTTACTAGTCATTAAAAAAACGTTTATGACCCCCCCCCCCCCTCTGCTATAAAAATCATTTTCTTCTGTTTGATTGCTTATTGAGTTTTTAAAAAAAATCCTATTTCTCATTGGGTCCCTGAAGTTGAGCTTGGGCAGTAATTATTTGGATAACCATCTGGGGGAATATCAGGTGTTGTAAGCTGGCAAGAGACTGTAATGGTTATTTTTGCTAATGCCCTTGTGCAAGGTATAATTCCATTTCGTATCTCGGCTCCCTCCTAGTTGGTAAGAGGTAGACGACTTTCAAACTTTGATAAATCAACTGTTTAGGATTTCTCCCTTATCGTAGCATTTTAACAATGTTAGATTGTGTAACCCTTTGCTTCGCTGTAAAATCCTCATTATTTAGACACCCTTTCATTTGAGAGACGAAGTCCCAACCAAAAATATCAACACGATTTTGGTCACATTCAGAAGTGTAGTATCTGTTCCGATGGATACTGCACCCTGTCCTGTGCAGTTCTAGGAGGTCCACCCTCCCAGGCTTCGCCTCCCCTCTTTGGGGAGGAGTAAGTTTATTGCTTACTGCTTGAGGCGCCCCTACCGGGGAATGCCGACGGGGCTGCCCAGGCAATTTTTAAATGGCCAGAGTGCTCACCTCTCGAGCGCTGGCTTTTAACCCCACTTACTCGACCCAAGCTGTGGTCACATCTTACTTGTGGGAGTAAGATAAAACTGGCCTTGTGCCTAACTCCTGCAGAGGAGTAAATAAACATTCAGAACTGTTTAGGTGTTGAATCTTTTTTTTTTTTTTTTTTTTTTTTTTTTTTCTCCATATTGTAGTTGAACAGATTTAGATTACAGATGATAGCACTTTAACTGCTTTTGACGACTGTTCAATATATTTTGAACATATGTAAATCTGCTTAGTTTAATTTTCATTTTCATTGATGACAGCTATCTTTAATACGTAACTAGCTAGGTTGAACAGAATAAGAGATTTAAAAAAAAAAAAAAAATTTAATGCTTAGTAATGTCATTTTAAGCTGCAAAGATTTATCTCCCTTGCATTATTTGAGTCATTATAAAAGTTTTACTATTGTAACAATCGTCCTAACAGGAAAATGTTTATCTATTCAAGCCTAAGTGAAAGATATTTTGGTATTTTAAAAAAGAAAAAAAACTGCTGTAATGAAAGAAAGAAAAAAAAAAAAAAAAAAAAAAATGGTTAACCAGAATCAAATAGCGATCTATAAGATGTGCTGCTATTAGGGTTTAAATTCTAAAATCCAACGGGATAACTTTATAAATTTAGATATAGTTATAAATTTAATGAGATGTCAGCTTTTTTTTTTCTTTCCACACCCAATGCAGACCCGAAATTTGTATGCTTAATATTGCTTATAGAAAACATCGTGATCAAGTCCCTTTTTCATGGCATTGAAAATTTCTTTTCAATTCAAACACTGATCCATGACTTTAGGACCAATTGAGAAAAAGGATTTTTATTTTTAAACAGATACTTAATTTTCCTTGAATCTTGTAAATTAATTTTACACTTCAATTCGAGAAAAATTACAAATGCATAATTCCAAGCAAGAAAAGATATTTCTATTAAAAGTATTTTCCTGCTGTTATATTAATTTCCTTTGTTCCTCTTGAATCCATACTAGTTTAATGACTCAACTGAATGTATGTAACACGTCTTGAATGGTTTGTATGCATCAGCGGAAACTTTTTAAGAATCATTCGAGATCACGACTTCATTTAAGGTTTTAATTCTTTTGTTCATCTGCATTTTATCAAGCGATGTTTTTTTTATTGACCCGAACAGCTTTTGTTAGTAATTTTTAAAAAGTTCCGTTAATAAATCTTATTTAATGGGAATTCTGGAATCCCGTTGGCGTAAGAAACGCGGCGTTCTGAACTTATGTTTCTTATCAAAAACATGTTTTACTAGCTGCGAACCTATAATTACACATTCTAAATATGTGAACGAAAAATGTGGATGAAATTGATTTCATTTGCATATCTTTTCTTTTTTTTTTTTTTTTTTTTCTTTCTTTTTTTCTTTTTTTTCTTTTCTTTTCTTTTTTCCTTTTTCTTTTTTTTTTTTCTTTCTTTTTTTTTCTTTCTTTCCTGCAATGTGTTTGAAGTGTATAACCCTAACCCTTACTTAACTTTTTGTTTTTTTAATCTTAACCTATAACTAAAAAAAAAAAATTGATCTTTATATTATACTAGCAGGGTTACCCGATGTTGCCCGGGGCAAAAGTGTAATATATTTCTATTAAAACTCCTCTTTCTCTCTCGCTTTCTTCCCCCCCCCCCTCTTTCTCCGCCCAGCACACCTCTCCTTTTATATAGATTTCTCAAGGAATGAATCGACATAAGGGAAGTAACTCCTTGATCAAAAAATCAGTTACTTCCCTTTAGTACATGAAATGTCTGGAAAACCGACACTTTCTGACACGTTCTGCACCAGTTTAGGATCAAAGAATGAATTTTTTTTTTTTTCTTTTTAAATATAAATTTTAGTTTAATCACCGGGCAATGCCCATCAAGAATTTACCAACTTTGTGGATCTTTGTTTTGTAGTTTAAGACTTTTAACTGGACACACACGCACGCTGGGAGTAGGGTAGGGATCGGTTTGTTTAGTTACAGCTCATCGCTAGTAAGCAACAATATAATGGCAGGAGTTTGGGTGGGGGTTTCAATAAGCTAATACGGTAGCGTTTCAGGTCAGTAAGTAAATAGTTCGGGAGGGGGGGGTACGGATTTTAATACAAAATTATATATAATTCAGAAAGTTTAAAAGTGTTAAAATTGGGAAATTATGGCTCAGACGATTGGAAATTTGGAATTTACATGTTTAAGATGTAATGATATGCACACCTGATGTTATGAACAAATCTGGTTTCATTCAATCGTGCGTGCAAATTGGCACCAAACGCTGCACAAGTTTTGTAATTTGATGGCTTCTGGTGGCTCTCTATTGATTCCTGATTCTCCCCCCCCCCTCTCCGTATAAAACCATAGATTTGTTCGTAATGTCTACTTAAATATGTTGTACTCCGTAGTTGAGCACTCTGGTCAATTTCTTTTAAAACATTTTTTTACCCCCCCCCCCCCCCCCCAAAAAAAAAAAACAAAACAACCTATATCATGGAAATGGTTAAGGTGCTAACTAGACTCGTCCTTGGTTTTGTAACTAGTCTTAAAGGAAATCTGCTAATACCAGTCTTTCTCTGCTTATCTGGCATTGTTTCTAGTTTCCTGGACTAAAAGCAATGCAAGATCAGAGGTGCAGTTTGAGAAAGTGCAACCCTTGCTTCAATACAGCCTTCCCAGGCGGCAGTCTTTTAGTGGGTATTCATTGTCTCTTTGGACCACTTAGATATATTTATACATTATATATATATATATATATATATATATATATATATATATATATATAATAAAAAAACAAAAACAAAGGTAAGAAAACTTATGTCCTGTTAATCTGCTCTATTCAAACTTTCGTTATTAATAACTCGAATTTTCCATGTGTTTGCACTTCAGAATGTTTGCCACGTTAGTATTCCAATTTATTGCGCAGGAATGCGGACATGAAAGACCAGCAGCCGTACATCGACAAGGAAATACAAAAGTCGCTCCACATTTAAATGGACTCGACTATTATAGTCATAAAAGGGGGTCACAAGTAGTAACTTTTTCTATGCGGCCAACTTATAAATTGGTTAGCAATCTTTTCTCCTTTTTAAATGTGTGTCCGAACATTACACTAGCTTTCATCAGGGTTTAGTTATTTGGGGTTATATATATATATATATATATATATATATACTTATATCACACACACAGAAAACGAATCTTAATCGTCTTAGATGGTGTGCTTTTGTGGAAAAGACCGTTATTGCCTCGAGGCTTTTAATATTGAGGTAATCTTCAAATGCATTCCATCTGTAACGGACTAGTTTATTTCCATTTAAAATAATCTTTTAATGTCCTATTCAAATTTGACAGGTTATAAACTTACTGAAGGTGTTTATTATATATAGGGTTAATACCACCACCAATATGAGGAGGAAGAAAAGAAGAAAAAAGTCTCGCTTGACAAGGTTGTATTTTACAATGAAAATTCGGAAAAAAAAAAAAAAATTAAATAAATGAATTTTTCATTTAAAATTGCACGATTATTGATTTTCAAAATATTTCACTTTAATATATATATATGTATATGCCTGACGATTCCCTACAGGGATGAAACGCGGAAACCTCTGTGTAGCTTAATTGCCATAAATATATTTTCATAGCTTACTACCTAGCTCTACTCGCGTATTGAGCACTGTTGAAGTAAATACTGAAAATTGATACATAAAAGATTATTTCCTTATAACATTTTATGTGGATACATGAAATAATATATTAATATATATTAATATAATTATATATATATATATATAATTATATTAATAATGAAGTATTTCTGCTTGATAACACTTTATTTTTTCAATAGTTATTTGATGTTTACCTAAATGAAAATATGCTGCCTACATATATATATTAGATATATATGTCTGTGTAAATAAAATTATCATATATATATACATATATATATATATATATATATGTGTGTGTGTGTGACATTGGTGCATGCAACAATTATTTTTCTTTGGTTTTTGGGTCCCAAATGAAGCATCATCGATTTTTGACATGAGACTTTTAATGAAGCCATAAATTAATTTTTAATCCACTGGTTAAAGACTTCAAGGTACTTCAGATTAGGACCCGAGCTAACTTTGTACCCTAACGACGGGATCAAAATTGGCTCGGGTCCTAATCTGAAATAATTTGAGAATTTCGAATTATCCCAAAGTACCCCCCCCCCCTTCTCTCTCCATTTTAATGGATTAAAGCTATCTGCTTTATATCGTCATTTGAAAGTTATTTTGAAACCTTATTATAAAATGTCTATTAAAAAAAAAAATGTCATTTCTTTGTTAAAGTTTAAAACCAAGTCAAGTATTACGCTTCATGTGTTCTCCTAAACCAAAGGAAATCCTGAATTTTCCCATGTTTTCCTGTCATCGTATACTCAACACACTTAATGTATAAACATGCATCGATAAATTTATGGCTTGACGTGTTGAATTCTTATCCCACATTTTCACTGTATAATTGATGTCATTGATATCCGCCAATTGAATTTAATGGCCGACAAGTTGGCAGATTCAAATATTGTTTCTATTTTTTATACGTGAAAGAAAAGCAAAAAAACTAAAGCTGAGACTAGTGTTTCCACCCCCAATATTATTTTTATTTATTTTTTGTTTTTTTTTAACTATCAATATTAAAGTTATAAATAAAAGAAACGTTTTCTTTCTTTATGGGTGTCCTGTGCGAATGCAGATCCCACGATATTATTGTACTCCCCCCCCCCACTTAACAGAATAAATTAAAACTAATTTCTGAAATTTTGATATTAAACTAAATTTTCAAAGTAAATACGAAAAAATTAACCCCCCCCCCCTCTCTCGTGCCTGTCTCCCATTTTTTTAATCAAAACTCTCTGTATTTATAAACAGATAACTTTTTTTTTATTGTTTTTTTAATTGTTTTTTCGCTTTTTCTTTCAATTTTTTTTCTTTCAATTTTTTTTCTTTCAATTTCTTTTTCTTTCAATTTCTTTTTCTTTCAATTTCTTTTTCTTTCAATTTCTTTTTCTTTCAATTTCTTTTCTTTCAATTTCTTTTTCTTTCAATTTCTTTTTCTTTCAATTTCTTTTTCTTTCAATTTCTTTTTCTTTCAATTTCTTTTTCTTTCAATTTCTTTTTCTTTCAATTTCTTTTTCTTTCAATTTCTTTTTCTTTCAATTTCTTTTTCTTTCAATTTCTTTTTCTTTCAATTTCTTTTTCTTTCAATTTCTTTTTCAATTCTTTTTGTTTTTCTTTCATTTCTTTAAACAAAAGATATTTTAATTTTGAAATAATCAAACGGAACTAAAATTTGTTTCTAACCTGGACAATATATCAGATTGACAGAACATTTTTGTATGAAACTCATTCACAAACTCTATTGAGCACTAATGTCTAGGCTGACTACTTCATATATTAGATATATCAGCAAATTTTTCCTTTTTTTCTTTCTCTTAATAAAGTTTTAATCGTTTTATTTGTTAGAATTTGTTTCAAAATAAACTCTTTCGTTCTTACTATATAAAAAAAAAAAATTGTCAGTTGAATATTCTTTAAATAAATATCGAGCGATTCAACCTTTTTTTTTTTTTAACAAAAAAGATGGCAGTTGAGGTACTAAATGAATAAGCCATCCACCTGGGCAACACCGGGTAAAAACCGCTAGTATAAAAATATATTTTCTCATTGAACATTTTTCTTTTTTTTTTTTCTTTTTTTTTAAGTTGTATAATTTTATTCCAGTTACACACTTGATAAATACCTAATGTGAACCATATTTTCCTATAAATTGTTATGGCCTTCTTTCAGGGGTTTTATCCTCTCTTATCTTTAATGTCCCAAGGTTCATTTAATGTTTTCCCAGTTTGTTTATGACGAAACTCTTCAGTTGAACACTTCTAGTTTCTGTCTGAACAAGTCCCTTCTTGTTGTGACCAAAAGGACCCGCTCCCTTTCCCTCCACTGTGCTAACTGACCCTTCCATACCCCGGTAACCCCCCACTCCCTCAAATAATGTATCCTTCAACAAAGAATACAGGGATACGTCTCTGCTTGTTCACTTATAATAACACAAGTTTATATTGTAATTGCTTTTTCATGTTGACCGATCTTGTCTCTTTGTTGTTGGCCTCACAACTATCTCGATATTCATCAATAAGGATTATCCATTATTATACTAAAGACACATATGCATTAGTTCTGAGATTGAGTTATGTTTTTTTTTTTTTTTTAAATCATTTTAATTATTAGCTGTGAATTGTAATTAAGTTGCCCATCTCTACTTTATCTATTTCTTCTCTCTTTCTCTAATAGTTTTAATGTCTCTGAGCATTTAGAAAGAGTACTCTTTCCTTTCAACTAATTTATGTGTTCGTAAATACACATGTAAATTAGATAGCAACATAACTCTTTACTTATCCATAACGATATAGAAGTAAAAAAGGGTTTTGTAGTTATATATATATATATATATATATATATATATATATATATATATAACCTTTATATTTGAACTTGAGTTTTATACAGGTCTGAAGAAGGGAAGAGTTCCCGAAATATTATATCGTACAGATTTTCCACCAGATGCAGGTATTACATAACATTGTGTAAATAGATGTGTATGTAAAATATATATATTTGTATGTATACATTGTATTAAAGATGAAAATATTGTCTTAGCTTGCTCCAACTTGTGCCTATCCGTCACACCTCTGCATTGTATTGCCTTCTAAGTATCACACACACCTTATCACGAATTGCTTCATTTGAAATATATATATATATATATATATATATATATATATATATATATATGTATATAATATATATATATCCTTATGCAACATAAAGACATGTAAATTCAAGGTGTTGTAATTTTGAATTCTTCGGAGCTTTCTGTTCTTTTTGCAAAAAAATATTTCTTTAAAAATTTAAAAACAAACAACTTTTAAATGTATCCGATGTCCAGTTGTGCTTTTTAGCCATAAACAACGCTTATTCAAACTGTCCGTTGCTGATTCTCTTGTTACATGTCTGTCAGCTTAGTGAGATTGTACATTTAAATTGCAAAAAAGTGTTTAAGTTTTCAATCTACGCTCGTCCATTATGTTCTTATTACCATAAGTAAAAGTGATTTGTTCATACTTTAGACAAGATGATTCTCAGTCGATAAATATATATATATATATATATATATATATATATATATATATTGGAGGCTGTATACTAGTTGAGATAATACCGCTGTCACTAGGAATATGAAAGAGGGAATGCTTCTGTATTGTTAGCAATGAGGACCGTTTCTGTGAATTGGAGTTTTTGACTTGCACCGTAGAAATGACTGCTAAAAGCTTTTATATTTATATAACAAATTGATTTAGGAAGACCCCCCCCCCCCCTCCATCTCTGGTGGGGGAAAAATTATTTTACATTTGATTTTAATTAAATTTAAAAGCCATCAGTAACTGACAGGAAATTATTGTGATTCGAAAGAATTAGAGCAGATTTCATTCTTTAAAAAGTTTTGTAATGATGAGAATTTACCCTCCCCCCCCCCCAAAAAAAATTTTTTTGTAATGATGAAAAAAAGTTTTGTAATGATGAGAATTTACCCTCCCCCCCCCCCCCCAAAAAAAAATTTTTTTGTAATGATGAAAAAAAGTTTTGTAATGATGAGAATTTACCCTCCCCTCCTCCCCACAAAAAAATTTTTTGTAATGATGAAAAAAAAGTTTTGTAATGATGAGAATTTACCCTCCCCCCCTCCCCACAAAAAAAATTTTTGTAATGATGAAAAAAAGTTTTGTAATGATGAGAATTTACCTCCCCTCCCCCTTCCCCCCCTCCCCCAAAAAAATAAATAAAATAAAATAAAACTTTTCTAAGCCGTAATTTCATTTGTTTCTTTTTTTTTTTTTTTTTTTTTATCGATGCTTTTGATTGGTTTAAAAAAAAATGCTGGGTTCTGATCTCTTGGATTTGGTCTCTTTTTACAAACCCATCCTGGACATATTTCAACGAATCATCCATATCAAATCGATCAGATTTATTTGGCAAAAAAAACGAAGTGCAACAAGCCATGTAAAGAGACGAGATATTTACATCCACTTACAATCTCAATGTTTGTCGAAGACCGCTTTAAATCTGAATAATGGTGGTCATCGTCATAACTTCCTCTGGCAAATTGTTCCACGGAGCAGAAAAACAGACAGACGGCCGCCTTTTATTGACAATAGTATTTTTTTGTTGGTGTCCTTGACTTGGCACGAGGGTGAAAAACTCGAAGGGTAGATTTAAATTATCGTTGAAATCAAGTTTCCTCAG
>OY744545.1:67561258-67578758 GCA_963556195.1 Sepiola atlantica | reverse complement strand
TAACTAACAATGGTATTGGATTTTTTTTTTTTTTTCTCTAATCTATGTAAACAAAAATGCTATTTTATCTAATGTAAACTTTGGACTACATCAACATGTTGCTTATCAAATATTAAAACTTCAAATGTATTGATAAAAATTTTATAAATACTCTAACAGCTACTTTATTTTTTAAAAAAACCTGTTTAAAAAATGATAAAAATACTCTTAATTGAATTTTTATAAATAAAATTAAAATTTAAAACTCTTTGTATTCACACAAAATGTTAATCTTTTTACTGTTAACTGACATTCAACTCCTTGACCTTTTGTCTAGGAGCAGTGTAGTATCTGTTCTGTCTTGGAGGAATGTTAGACTGTGACAATTTTAATTTTTGTCCTAATCCAAAGTGCTCCTATTTTGTGGAGCTGCATTTTCTCCGCATTAAAGACCCACCTTGTGTTTAACTCTACTCTCGTGGGGAGGCAAGTAAATAGGGACTTGAATATTTCCAAGTACCTTGTTAAACTCAAATACAAACAAAAACATTTGTAATTAACACGTCACGATTTTCGTTTCGTAAACTTATTTCTAGTAAAAAAAAATTTGATACTTTTTATAAAATCTATCAACAAATATTGAAATGAAACTAGTGCGACCCGTAGAAATTCTAGTTGTATCATAATTTCATCTGTTGTATATTGCTGCCGTGCTTAAAAATACTTACATGGACGCCTGGCGCAAAGGCAGACCCCACGATATTGTATCACCTTGTTTCAAACCAGAAACATACTTATCTGGTTAGTGTAGTATTCGGTTATCTTGAAACCCCTTAGAGAGGTCTTTGACATATTTCCATCCTATGGATGTTCAAGAAAGTGTATTTTTGTTTGAGTTTCACGTTCGACACAATGGCGACATTATTTATTTATATATATATATATATATATATATATATATATATATATATATATATATATATGTATATGTTTTTTTTATTTATTTATTTATTTTTTTTTTTTTTTTAACGATGCATCTTTGATTAAGCGATCCCATGTTTTTAAGGGGTGGAAAGTGATAACGTACGTACAAACATAAAATTGCCATTGCATATTATTATATAGATTAATATTCTATTAAATTATGCATCCTGCAAAGTGGGATTCACAAGATTTGTTCGATGCAGTAGAAAGATTTGTTCAGAATGAAGTCGAACCATCTTGATGTTGGCGTAGGGTAGCTTTTTTTTTTTCTCTTTCTCCCTCAAGCTTAGTTAAATTCTCTATTGCTTATAATGGACTATTCCAATCTTCTGCGTAATAATTTATTACCCTGTGGTGGTGGGGAGGGGGGGGGGGTTAAAATCAGTGAGTGAGAGTAATAGACAGCAACTCGTCCATCTCTCAAGTTTCTAAGTAAATTATGGTTAATGAGAACAATTAAAGTTTTTTTTTTTTTCCTTCCCTCGAGGAATATTTCAACATGTATTTTTGGGTTCTGAAACATGGGCTGCATCGGCAAGCACTATGAAGAGACTGCAGCGTAACGAAAGAGCCATGATTAGATGAATCTTTCATGTCAGGCCGGAAGACGACACTTCTCTCTCGGCTTGGTATACGGGAAATAACTGATGTCTTTAAGCTTGGCAAGATGAGATGGCTTGGTCATGTCAAGCGAAGCTCCAGCTGAATCTCCCGGGTCAGAAACATGTCGGCAGGCTGGAAGACCGAATCTTTCTTGGGATGAGTTGTGACTGTGGAGCCCTGGGGATTACAAACTTAGATCCTCGCGACCACCGAGCCTGGAGTGGAAGACTTCGATCAAGACTGACAGGCAAGCCCCACCCTCTTAAAGGGTTAATCAAAGGCTGTTCAAAAATAAATCGGATGAAAAACGCATTGATTAACTCGGGTTTATTTTATATATATATATATATATATATATATATATATATATATATAAATTACTACAGTTCTTTTGATAAGTACTGAATACTAACCTTAATTTTAATTTTTCAGATCAGAGTCCAATTTAAATGGAGAGATGCATTTGATAAAGAATCTTTATTCTCTGGTAGAAGAACCCTTGGTAAATATTTGTTTTTAACTTTATTCTTGCAATAGAAGTGTAATTTTATCTGAAGATTTTTAATTAAAAAAATTTTTTAAAATGACTTTAATTTTTAAGACCGTATAATTTGACTGTTTATCGTTGAAATTTACATTTTAAATAAAGCATGTAAAGACTTGAAAACTTGTGGCTTGGTAATCTTTTAAAATACTCCATAAAACTACGGCTCGAGATTTATCGAACAACTCGCGAACAGAATTAAGACACTTTCTACCTTTTCCAGAGTGCTCTATATCTTTTCAGATAGAGCTGACAATTCATTTGCCGTGAATCGGATACAATCTATTTGATCTCTTGATTACTCGTTCTCAAAAAAAGCACAAATGAAAGTTAATGCGGTGCAAAATCGTAATTGTCTTCAAACTTTGATCTACATAACCTCTATCACGGATATTGAGCACTCTTCCTTAGTCGTATAATTAATTACGACTATAGTTATTTATCTATATATCTTATCCTATATCTCTACAAAGCCACCATTTGCCCATGTATGGAGTATTGTTGCAACATCTGGCTGGTGCATCATCCACTATTCTCTCCCTCTTAGACAAGGTCCAAAAAAGAGTCGCCAACTTAATAGGTCTCTCACTATCCACCAAGCTACAGCCCCTGCCCCATCGCCGGAATGTTGCATCCTTGTGCCTGTTTTACAAATACTTCAATGGAATGTGCTCCGATGAACTTGCTGTCCTAGACGAACCCGACAATCAGCTAAGTCCCATCCATTCTCGATGGAGGTCCCCCAGATGCCGGAGAGCCTTCTATTCCAAAAGCTTCTTTCCTCTTGCTGCTGGCCTCTGGAACTCCCTTCCTGCTCCATGTTTCCCTGGCTGTACTGACATGCAGAAATTGTAAACTAATGTAAAGACATCTCACTGCACAGCTCTAAACTTGGGATAACCCCCAAAACTTACTCCCTAATTCTCAGTAGCCTCTTACGTCTACAGTGGCGGCCTGCCTTGTTTGGGGGTGAACTATGATTTTTTTTTTTTTTTTTTTTTTTTGTACTATTTAAGCAATTTATCTTTTTTCATCATATAAATGACTTTATCCCCTTTTTTTTTTTTCTTTCTTTCCCCTTTTTTAGCAATCGCTTCTGGGTTGTATGAGAAGGTATGCATGCTCTTCAATATTGCTGCGTTGCAAAGTCAAATCGCAGCTACCCAGAACCATGATAGTGATGAAGGACTTAAACTATCGGTCAAGCTATTTCAGGTAAGATTTTTTTTAGCTTTGATTAAACGGCCAATTTATCGGAGTTTTTTAAATTTTTTTTTTGTTTTTCTGGTGCAACTAAAACAGATGTAGAGCGAGAGAGTAAATTGAAATAAACAAAATTATGACGCATTATTTATATCAGTTCCAAGAATTCAACATAACAATATTTTTGGTGTATGATCATTTCTAAGATAAAAGGATCTTTTTTAATAGAACGCCCCATTTGTGTCTTCATCATTGATTAATTAACATCACAATTTGAAGTTGAACAAAAAAAACACCAACATTATTAGGTTCTGGGTATAACCTTAAAATACATCCAGTGGTGAGGCCTCCATTTGAAAGCTGTGGGGAATGTGGAGTTGCCCCTTAGTTGCCATTGTTCCCAGGTCCACTCTGTCCCGGAGTGGTAGTGCATCTATGGGTCAAATAGAACCTACTGGCGCTACCAAATCAGGCTGTCTAAAGTTATGGACTTCGTGACTCAAAATGCACCAAACATTGATGTTTTCTTTGCAAAATTCAAAACGGAAACAATTTCCTTCCCACCCTTTCACTTAACCAAACACCAAGAATAAATACTTAAACATATAAAGAACCTTCACCAAAATGACCGGATTCAACATCTTTTTTCCCTCCTCCTTACTTACATACACGGGAAGAGAGTGAACTTCATCTCCATTTCAGCTTCTTTTTGCTACTCTGAAGAAAAAAAAAAAAAAGAAAAAAAAAACTAAACTGATTTTCATTCATCCCAGGTCAACACCGGGTGTATACGTCTAGTTTGATAAAAAGTTATGACTTTATTGATTCGGCTTCTTTTCTGTTGACTTTATTCAGCTGTGCTGTTTTTATTGTTTTTATTTCTTTATGTCCACTGAACTAAGAAAAAGAAAGAATAATTTGCTGACTAAACAAACACATCCACAACATTTGTCACGTTAGCATAACATGTAAATGGATGAGATTACAAAAACAGAACTGCTTGCGTCTCTAGAAATCATTATACTTGAATAGTTTTTTTGTTTTTTCAAATGTTAAACTCTGGTGATACCAGATCAGGCTGCCCTGTGGCTCCCTGAGACGAAATTCACCTACATTGACGTTTTTTTTTTTTTTTTTTTTTTTTTTTTTTTTTTTTGTAAAACTTAATTATGTTCTACAAAACCAAAAACAAAAACAACAGCCCCTCTCCCTTTCTCCCTCCCTTTTTAAATTTTATTTTTAGAACTTGAAGCATAAATCTTTTACTATAATGACCAGATTCGGCATTAAATAACCCAAAAAGGGTTGATATGCCGTAAAACAAAACTACCAAACCAAAAACGATGATTAAACATTTGAAGATATAAAGAACTTGAAGCATAAAAACTTTTACTATAATGACCAGATTCGGCATTAAATAACCCAAAAAGGGTTGATATGCCGTAAAACAAAACTACCAAACCACCAAACCAAATGTTAAACTGAAACGCATTTCAACTAACTCTTCGTTTGAAAATGGACTTATCGAAACATTCATCAAATGAGTTTAATGGCAAATTAAGTCGACCGTTCGTTTTCATCCATAATTAATAAGCAACAGTATTTAAAATATTTTTAACGCCTGAAATACCCTCCGCCTTCACCTAATCCACGACAAAAACAGATTTTAAATTGTTGATTAAATGTTTGCGTAAACTTTAGTTTCTACTTATCTTTTTTTATTTAGCATAATGTTTAGATTAAAATGTTACGTCCAGGTCTATATTTAGTCCTGAGGTATGCGTGTTGAGTTACAGAATGTGTTTTATAGATATAGAGAGATATAGAGATAGAGATAGAGAGAGATAGAGATATAGAGAGATATAGAGAGATAGAGAGATATAGAGAGATATAGAGAGATATAGAGAGATATAGAGAGATATAGAGAGATATAGAGAGATATAGAGAGATATAGAGAGATATAGAGAGATATAGAGAGATATAGAGAGATATAGAGAGATAGAGAGAGATATAGAGAGATAGAGAGAGAGAGATAGAGAGAGATAGAGAGAGATAGAGAGAGAGAGATAGAGAGAGATAGAGAGAGATAGAGAGAGATAGAGAGAGATATAGAGAGATATAGATATCTATATATTATATAGAGATATAGATAGATATACAAAAATTTTGCCTCATTTCATTTGATGGTATAAAAGTCGGTGACGAAGAGGCTTTTTTGTATCATCGAAAATAAACAAAATAAATGAACAATAACATTTTTCCAAAAAGTCTTGGAAACGATCGTACGCTAAATGCTTGTTGGTTTTAAATTCTTGGAAAAATTTTAAAATTATATTGATCTAAACTAACATTATAGTAAATGCATTCTAACACGAACGAAACCGGTCAAATCTCTTGTTTTTGTTTTTCTCCTGCACTTAAACCTGTTTTCCGTTTGTCATTTTTCACACATTTTGTCTACCGCGGCATTTCATTTTCATGACTTATCGTGTACCTTACCCCATATATATATATATATATATATATATATACACAAAGAAAATGTATTTAATTTTACTGTCGGAAAGTTTATTGCTGCTTCCCAATGTCGATTCTTTTTAATCGTTTATACTTCTATTTTTCAGCAATCGGCCGGTATTTTTGGTCACCTGAAAGACATTGTATTGTCGCACATCCAACAAGACCCGACTCCAGATTTGAATCCGGACACCTTGGCTGCTATCAGTGCTCTTATGTTGGCGCAGGCCCAGGAAAGCTTTTACCGGAAAGCCACAGCAGGTAAATCGTGATCGCATATTCTCTATTGCGTGTCTCACTCACTCACTCGTGCCAAATTCATGTTCAAAGTGAAACATTAGTAATAGTGAGTACGAGTATGTGATCAACGTTAATTTGCATATTGCTTTGCAAAGAGACATCTCAATCATTTACTGTTCGTTCTTATTGTTTTCTAATGAAATGATTCTTTTCATTTTATTAGTTTCATTTTTTTTATTTTTTGTGGATAGAAAAATAGCATTTTGGGTAAAGTCTTTCCCACTCTTTATGGGTCGATTTACTTCTGGAGTTGTTATCCAGTTTGACATAAATTAAAAACAAAAACATCCAAGTGTGCTATATATATATATATATATATTAATGTTTCGGAATTTTTGAGATGAGGGTTGATAATTTGGTATATTCGGACTACTGTTCTCATCTTGGATGTTTTTATCACGTTTCGGCTGATGTAACCTCCGAACTTCTTCAGGTGTACTTTGTCGAACTCTGGAATCTGGACGGAATATCGAACGGAACCCTTTATTTAATCCACGGGGGTAGCATGCTCTCGTTCCATCTACCATGACTGGGAAGAAGTTTTGAGTAATTCGCAACTCTTTGTATCGCCCGCACTGAGGATTGAACCTTCAGATGATTTCTACAAAATATTATATATATATATCACATACACATTAATCATGTGAAGTTGTGCAGAAATCCCTATTCAAGCATAGATCCTTTAATAAAGTTACATTCTTTGTTGGGCTTTCTTTCCAAAATTTAAAAAAAAAAAAACCTTCCGCATGTCAGTGTAAGGTAAATAAGTTATTTTCCCCAAATCGTTCAAGTTCAAAATGAACAAAAAATGTCTTCTTGCTATCTTTAAAGTTTTTATTTTATGTTGACTTAATTTTAAAAATTGTTTAAATTTTTTTTTTTTTTTTTTTTTTTTTTTTTTTTTCTTTTTTCACACAGATAAAATGAAAGAAGCCATGATTGCCAAATTGGCTTATCAATGCTCTGATCTTTATGCGGATGCCATGAAACTTTTGCAACTGCAAACGATCAAGGAGCTTTGGCCAAGAGTAAGTAAACACCCCAACCCCTTTTCTACTCGACTGTTACCGCATACCTCTCAGTTGCTTGCTCTACATTTAAACCTTTCGGTGCTATTTTACTTATAGGCCGATCAAGTTAATTGTGTTCATGTAAAAGCATTATTTTGTACTTACTCAGTCATATTTTATCTCTCACGCCCCGAAAAAGAATTTTAAAATATCAAGCAGAACTTTAATTAGAACGATTTTTCCGTTTCCATAAGGGTTATATGAAATGGCGAGTCTGCGATTTTCGGAGTGGCCGGTTAGCAAACTAAGGGCAGATAAGTGTCGCGAAAAGTTACCATGTAAATATGAAAAAAGAAAAAAACCCAAGAAAATTATATCGTGGAAAGTATCCCGGTGAACAAAGTAAAAATAATTATTTAATTTTCTATTTTTTAATTTAATAAATATATATTTTATTATTATTGCTTATGTGTTTCTTTCTTTTTATAATCCTAACAATAAAAACGGAGTTAATGCCCTTGTCTATTCTACCGACCGCTCACAGCCCAAAATGTCGGCTCGGGCACAAATACAGGTTGAACATCGAAAATGGAAAAATCGTTCTAATTAAAGTTCTGCTTGATATTTTAAAATTCTTTTTCGGGGCGTGAGAGATAAAATGTGACTGAGTAAGTACAAAATAATGCTTTTACATGAACACCATTAACTTGATCGGCCTATAAGTAAAATAGCACCAACCTTTCTTTAATTACACTGGGAGGAACAAAAATATATTTTTTCAGTATAAGTGATCTTTTATGAAGATAAAGTGAGTTCCACATTAGTTCAAAGCGAATTATTTTTGCTTAACACAATTTCTAATTTTTTTTGTTTTTTATTTGTAACACAAAAAAAAAAGTTGTTACTTACTCTCTGCAAATTTCCTTACATTTAACAAACATGTATCCAGTTTAAAAACAAAACAAAAAAACCCTTTTAGACTTCTTCAAATTTTGATATTGATAGCAAAACACTACTCTGCACATTCCTTTTTTATTTTTATTTTTTTTTCATTTTTTTTTTTTTTTTTTTTTTTTTTTTTTTTAGTTAACCGAAAACATAACTTTTTTTTTCTTTATTTTTTTCTACAGTATATAGATTAATCAAGCAGTGTATTTTCTATTTATATGTAAACTTCAAAAAACATTTGATAAATAGTTTTTTTTTTTTTTTTAACTTTTAAGAAAACAGGTGTTCCCTAATAAAAGCCACAGATCATAAAAGACCCTGATATATATTTTTCATAGAAAAGACTGCTATATATATATATTTTTGTACTATATTCTTGTTTGTCTGTCTGTTCAGGAATGGGTTCCAGTGGCTGTGATGAAGCAGGCTGCATTTCATGCCCTGGCCGAATATTACCAAAGTGTCGTAGCTCAACAAAAAAAATCCTACGGAGAAGAAATTGCGAGACTACAGGTAAACACGTTAATTGATTTTTTAATTTTTTTTTTAACGTATACTTTTAGCACATCTGGTCAAGATGTAATCTCTTTTTGCTCTTTTGTATCTGGATTTAATTTGCATGATTAAAGATTACAATGAAACATCTGGGCCTGACATTACGATTTTCTTTTATTTAACCAGTCTCCTCTCGTATAAAAAAAACAAATCTCTAAAGTGTACGTTTTTATCTACGTTCAAAGATAAAGTAAAAAAAAAAAAAAAAAAAAAACAAAGCTGTATTTAAAATATTCGATCTATAGAATCGTTGCAGTTGTAAGGTTAGAGGAAGCAAATATATAAAAATAAATGTATTAAATAAAAATTTAAAAAAATAAGGGACTTTTTTTTTTTTTTTTTTTTTTTTTCGACGAGTAGAAAAAAAATGAATATTACGTGAGGCGTCCTGAATTATTAGATAAAAATAATTCAATGATTTTTCACTTATGTGCATGAAACCTGGTGTAATGTTGGGATCTGTAGGTGATGGTGTAACTTTAATAATTACACATTGTCTGTGGGTTTACTTAATTACAATTAACGTTGCCACTGACACGTATCGAAGTTATCGGATAAATTTGAACCGTCATCCTGATTTTATATTTAGTTGAAATGTAAATATATAAAAATACATCCGATATTGCGATGACGATAAATTTCTCAAATTCTGATAAAAATCTCTGTTAATGGTTGATGTACAATTCTGGTTGATGGGATTTCATCAAGACGACGTTAAACACGTTATCGTTTGCTTAGTACACGGGTTCCTAAATTTTCTTAATCAGACTTCTTGTGTACTGCCCCCCCTCACACACACACACACACACACACACACACACACACACACACACACACACACACACACGCATACACAATTAATTAAATTTGATCCGTTTGGCATAATGGTTAAGGTGTTCGCTAATGGGCTGGGTTCAATCCTCGGTCAAGTCATACCGAAGACTCAGAAAATGGTACTTGATTCCCCCTTGTTAAACACTCGGCATTATATGGTGAGGATAAAGGGTAAGTGGAGTAACGACGGGAGAGCAGTATTGATTTACTCCTCTCCAGGAGTTAGGCACAAGGCCAGTTTTTATCTTACTCCCATCAGTAAGATGTGACCCAGGGTCGGGAAAGTGGGGTTTAAAAAGTGCCTGGGCAGCCCCGTCGGCATTCCCCGGTAGGGGCGCCTCAGACAGTAAGCAATAAACTTACTCCTCCCCAAAGAGGGGAGGCGAAGCCTGGGAGGGTGGACCTCCTAGAACTGCACAGGACAGACCCATAGACCGGCGTAAATCAAGCCCCGAAGGCCAAGACAATGCCAGTCTATGAGGTGCAGTATCCACCGGAACAGATACTACACTTTGATCTTAGCCAAAAGGCCAAGAACGACGAGAGGAGTAGGAGTGAATAAAAAGGAGTTTTAGGGTCACCCTCGACTATGGTCGACTAACTACTTATATTTTTACTTCATGCATGTATTCATTTTTTTTTTTTTTATGTAAACCAATTTAGCAATGTGAAGGATACAATTTATCAGTCAGATACTGTATAAGAAGCTGTTTAGTTTGCGAAAGAGATCCAGATATAATTACTAAACCAAAGATAACTTGCTGCAGAGTTTGCTGTCTGCGATGGTACGTCCTGATCCTGTCCTAATTATATCAGCAAGATAACCAATGAAAATTTGAATGGCAAACCTTAAGATAACAACAATCATGTTTTCGTGTACTTGCGTTAAGTTTATTGCATCGCATCACGTTTCAAACGCATTTTCCTAATAAAAATGGATTGTTCCTTAAATGGAACAGAATTTTACATTGTTTGGTTTTTGTAAAATATATATATATGTACTATCTGTACCTGCCGGTATGCAGTGAAGTCATTTTTATTTTACATATCTTTTTAACTTATATAGAAAAGGAAATAAAATTTGAGTTGTAAGGGAGACAACTTTTTTTCTTTTTTTTTTTTCTTTCAATTAAAAAAAAAAAAAATGCAGTGACTGCTTTTTATTGTTCGTTGATAGTTGAAAACTGTTTTCATATTACCAGGCAGGACTACATAATTTAAAAATAAACTGCAGCAGAGTATGTTACAGTGCCAATAACATGATACAACAATAACAAATTAAAATTTACATGTTAGAATCAAAGTTTAATGTCGGTTTAAATGCTATTTAGGTCCAACTTTTAAAATTTCACAAGATTTCTTTTATATGTTAAGAAAAAAGATACATCTAATTTACATGATCTGGTTCTGATGCAAAACTGCCACTACTTATTAACCCTAACGCACGTTCTCCCTCACCACCCCTCCCTATCTTCTCGCTGTATTATTCTATTGACTCGAGTTATTTTGCGGAATCTCAGGCCGATTGCCCCCAAAAAAGGAAAAGATGAAATTTTATTTTTTAAAGGTTTCTCGTATTTTATGTCTATTTTATGAAGTGAAATCAAATTGTCTTATGAATCATAATATTTAGAATATTGAATAGTTTACTTAAAAAAAAAAAAATGACCAAACCAGATTTGAAACCAACTTTAGAATGCCCAAACCAACTTTAGAATGCCCAAACCAACTTTAGAATGCCCAAACCAACTTTAGAATGCCCAAACCAACTTTAGAATGCCCAAACCAACTTTAGAATGCCCAAACCAACTTTAGAATGCCCAAACCAACTTTAAATAAATAAATATTGAAAAAAAAAAATAAGCAAACTAACTTTAAAAAAATCTGCTAAACTTTTCTTTTCTCCTCTGCTTTCAGCATGCCGATGAACTTATGAAGGCATCACAAACGCGAGGAAGCGGAAGTTTCTGTTTTCGTGCTGAACATAACCGAATCTTGCGCGCTCTAGAAGCAGCGAAAAAGGATAATGATTTTATTTATCATGATAAGGTTCCAGATACGAAATCCTTGCCTCCGATTGGCAAAGCTCCAGTCGCGAAACCGATTCTTCCTTCTTCTCCGTTGAGTTCCAACTTTGTAGGTAAGTTTGTTTTTCATATTTTCATGTCGCGCTCGGGTCATCGGGTTAGGTCATCGTGAATGCACAATTCCATTTCAACATTTAAAAAAATATTTTTAAAATATAAAAAAAAAATTTTCATGCCTCGCTCGGGTCATCGGGTTCGAGTTAGGTCATCGTGATAAAAATAAATTGAAAATGAATGCACAATTCCATTTCAATATTTAAAAACATATTTTAAAATATAAAAAAAAAAAAATTTTTTTTAATTATTCTTTTAAATATTTTTGGAGATAGAATCCATGAAAACAATTTTGCTAAATACTATCGATGCTTGAAAAATGACATAGCAAAGATTGTCGCAAGGACGTCTTGTGTTAGCTCTCCTACTACGATACATAAAGAAATGAGTTTGAGAACAAGATGTGACACAAGGTCGGGAAAGAACCAGCGCTCGAGAATTTGAGCACTCTGGCCGTTTAAAAATTGCCTGGGCAGCCCCGTCGGCATTCCCCGGTAGGAGCGCCTCAGGCAGTAAGCAATAAACTTATATATATATATATATATATATGCTTTCCATAGCAATTTCCACTAATTTCTTTGTCGCTTTCGACACTTTTATAAAAGATATTTCAATTTTTTTTTAAGGATCCAATTAAATAACCCACATTATTCTTAAAAGAATTTAGATATCCTTTTTAAACGCTCCATAATGCTAGAATTACCAAGAGAGGACGTCTTTTGCTCACCACAAAAGAAATGTGCCGACGGGCGTTATGCATAGGAAAAATTGATTCCGATGCAATTAGAGGGGAGAGTGTTGCGACTTGCATCGGCAAGTTTACTTTAAATACCCAGATCGAGGATTTTGGGGCATGATAAAGAAAGTGACGCCGCGGAATGAGTAGCCATCTTTTTTTTTTAATTATATTTTTAAGGCAGGCAGCAGACCGTGACGGGTGACCGTGTTTGTTATGGTTGTTTTCTTCGCATGACTATTATATTTTTCCCGCTCTTTTTATTTTTATTTTTTATTTATCTATTCAATTAAAGACGGTGCAGGTGAACTTGATTCTTAATGTTCTGAATCGATTATATTCACTTACTAGCGGAACCCGTTGCACGGGAGAAAGTACTACCTATTGCATGACGTCGAATAAAAAAGAAACGGCATATTGTTTTTTCTCCCCCGTCTACCGTGTTGGCGAATGTTTTAAATTTAAAGAAAGCGAAAAAAGTGGTAGAGTAGAATGGGATCGAACACTAAAACTGACGATCATGAAACCTACCTTCTTACCGACTGCGCCACGATTTCGGGTTATAAATACATGTGAAAATAAGCCAAAATAAGCTTGATTATTTGGCATGCGTGTTAAATTAATACCAGGCAAATAATAAATAAAAACCGGTGTTTTGTGAAAATTAAACTGTTTTTAGTTCCCGGTGTCGATGAGTGTAGTCACAGTACAGAATTGTTAGGGAGAAAAGTTTTTGCTACCACCTATATTGAGTTTTTTCGGAGAGACGTAGATGGCGGGCCAAATGTAATATTTAGTGTTAGGTAGAAAAAAATAATAACAAATTTACTAAAACACACTCGAGTGAATAAGTGTAGTATAGTGCTGAGTTTAGTAGCCTGTGATGCATGTGGTTCTTTTCCTATTCTCCGAGAAGTTACAGGGGAAAAATCGTCTCTACTTTATATATGAGATAATACGTTATTCGTACATAATACAATCAAATTGATATAATTCGATATCACGTTGGTACCAATATAATTGTCATCGTCTTGGACGAGGTGCAAAAAAAAATTTCTAACCTAATAGGTCCTGCACTGTCTACAAAGCTCCAGCTACTGTCGCATCGCCACAGTTGTGTCCCTGTGTCAGTTTTATAAGTACTGACACGGAATGTGCTCCGATGAACTTGCTGCACTTCTACACCCCCCTCCCCAACGAAAATGCTCCCACCCAATCCAATAGCAAACTCCCACCCCATCCAATAGCAAACTCCCACCCCATCCAATAGCAAACTCCCACCCTTTCACTGTATAGGTTTCTAGATACTGGGAGATTTTCTACTCTGCTGGCTTGATTTTCCTTTGACGACTTGCCTTTGGAATTCCCAACCTGCTACCTGTTTCCTTGACGTACCACCATGCAGAAATGTAAATGTACCGTGAACAAACATCTTGTTGCCCCCCCCCATAAAATCTGGCCAGTATCACAGTAACTTCTTACACATCAGTTGCATTGTGCCTTGTTTGAGTTGAATAAAAGTAAAACGATTGTTTTTTTCCCTTCTCCTTTGTTTGTTTTTAAAGAATTAACAAGATCTCCAAGACCTGCTAAATCAATCTAGTCCTTACTATACGACTTGCTTCACCTGGTTTTTCTTTAACAAATGATGAAATCTTTTTAAAGAGATATAGATATATATATGGATATATATGTGTGTGTATATATAGATATATAGAGATAGATAGATATATAGAGATAGATAGATATATAGAGATAGATAGATATATAGAGATAGATAGATATAGAGAGATAGATAGATATAGAGAGATAGATAGATATAGAGAGATAGATAGATATAGAGAGATAGATAGATAGATATAGAGAGATAGATAGATAGATATAGAGAGATAGATAGATAGATATAGAGAGATAGATAGATATAGAGAGATAGATAGATATAGAGAGATAGATAGATATAGAGAGATAGATAGATATAGAGAGATAGATAGATATAGAGAGATAGGTAGATATAGAGAGATAGGTAGATATAGAGAGATAGGTAGATATAGAGAGATAGGTAGATATAGAGAGATAGGTAGATATAGAGAGATAGGTAGATATAGAGAGATAGGTAGATAGATAGATAGAGAGATAGATAGATAGATATAGAGAGATAGATAGATAGATATAGAGAGATAGATAGATAGATATAGAGAGATAGATAGATAGATAGATATAGAGAGATAGATAGATAGATAGATATAGAGAGATAGAGAGATAGAGAGAGATAGAGAGATAGAGAGATAGAGATATATAGAGAGATAGATATAGAGAGAGATAGAGAGATATATATAATTTTATGGTATAAAATTTATAAATGTTTTTTTTTGGGGGGTTTTTTAATAGAAGTGGAATTTTTCTTTGTCTCCGTAAATGTGGTCTCGAGAGCTCTTTCGTCCAACATCTCATCAGAAAAATTCGTTGGAATAGAATATGAACAAATTATTAATCTTTTTCAACGCTTAATTTCACCGACAGTTATTCCCCATTCTTGCTTTTTCTCGCTTAATAAATTATTAAGTCATATTCGGTTTTATTCCAACGATTTCTCCTGATGTTGGACGAAAGAGCTCTCGAGACCACATTTACGGAGACAAAGAAAATTCTGCATCTATTCAAAACCATATATATATATATATCACTTTTTGTTTTATTTTACTTCAGTCGAAGTTCTCAGAAATCAATGGCCCCCTTCCTAGGGCTCACACTTGATCTCTATATGAGATACATAGACATTCGAATGTTCCATTAAAGTTCTTTCAGTTGATTATGTTAGAGTATAACTTTCTTTTGGTCTTTCCGGATTCCAGGACAAGAATTCATCGGGTCTGGTGTTACTTCAGATAACGTCACTAGGAGAAGGTGCACCATTCCTCGTGTAGACAAACCGAGGGGATCTTATTTGGGCTTCGAATACTATGTTATTTTGAATATTTTGGTCAGGGTGTACTTGTTGAGTGAAGTATCTTCATGTCGGGTTTTCCTGACAAATTTTTTTAGAGAGAGGCCGAAGACACTCAAGGATAGTGTCTAGTAGGTAATTCAAACACATATATATATATCAGCATCTTACAAAAATATTTGGATTCCCAAACAACTTGAGTATTGCTTTCCTTTTCAAGCATTCATTTCCAAAATAACAGCAGGCTTCTTTTATCTTTATTTTTGTCCTGACGTGTGCTTTTTTAAATATCATACACCCTAACGTTACACCATCACCTCAACATAAGACTGTTTACCTCTTGGCCCTCATCTTTGTTCTTTATTTCTATTTTATTTTACTTTATATAAAATTTTCAAAGTTAAATGTTGCCGATAATATTTACAACTACATTATCAGCTCTCCCTATCCTCTGATGAGAAGATTTTAATCTTTGAAAATCCATGGATTAAGGATATGAAGCTCCTTGCTCTGAAGTTTTTGATGTTTTAATAAATATTGTATCTCTACAATTCTTTATTCTCATCTTTCACCTCTAAAATATATATATATATGTGTGTGTATAGTAAATAACATAAAAAAATTTAAAAGATTTTTCAATCTTAAATCTCATCAGGTCTAAAACCGAAACCTGGTTGTAACTTGTGTATCTATATTTAAACAAAAAAAAATTATGATTTTTTTTTTTTTTTTTTTTTTTTTTTCTCTCTCTCAGTCCATAAAGACCTTTTACACAAAGAGAAGGGCGCGGTGAGAGAAAATACTGAAAGCAGTTCAAGTAGAAATTGTAGATGGTTGTTGTATGACATAATTTTATAGGCCAGCAACAAACGCTTCCTGTTCTTTATTGTTAAATACATGGGAATTTTGTGTGATGCGCCCAATGATCCTTTTCTTCTTGCCACACCTGACTAGATTTTTAATTTATTTTTTTATTTATTTTTTTTTTTTTACACTGCCATAATTATCGATAAGACGTATGCTATGATCATGCAGTTCTGTCTTTTAGGTCAAGGATTTATTTTTTTATCTCTCCCCCCCCCCCCCCCCCCCCCCCATATACTCTTGTGTTTTACATATAAATATATAAAGTTGTGTGGAAAAACAAAATAGACAGATTGAGAGATAGAAGTTTTAATGTAACACTTTTTAACCTTCTATTATGTTTTTTTTTTTTATGGCCCGGGCAACGCCAGGTATCCCTGCTGCTATATAATAAAGGAGAACACCTGTGTGCATGTCGGTCCCTAAAAACGAAGACATACTAGGGAGTGTACTTTAAATATACACATGCACAATTTGCATGTGAACATAATGGAAGTGGTTCTGCGTCTCTAGCTGCCATTTAAAGGATCTAATGACACTTTTCTAACGTGTTATGCAATGAAATTAATGTATTTATAAGTGTTAGGTTTAGAGCAATAGCGCTCTATCCCTTAATAGACTTCAAAAACGACCTATGTTAGAAATCTCATTTCTTTGATCAATCATAACTCAAAAAACAATAAACCAAATTAGTTAAAACTTTGCACAAAATTTTCATTTGATAGGTTCTATAAGTGTGTAGAATTTCAGCATCATGTGTACGTGCGTACGTACGTACGTATGTGCCACCCTGTATCTCATCAAATATTTGATGGATTCAGCTGATTTTTGGCAGAGATAGAGGTTCTAGGGTCTAGTTGATGGCATTTTAATTTCAGTTTAACATATACCTTAGTTTTCCAGAAAATAAAAAAAAAACTTAAAAATTACCATTGTATTGAGGCATAGCCTTCACAAAAGTAGTGACACTCCATGAAAAATGCCAGTATACTGAAATCATATGCCCTTAATAGGGTTATGATGAAAATTCATATACACTAAATGTACAAAAGCAAGGAAATTCCCAAATTTTTACACTTTTATTGTATTAAGGGTATGACTACATACCAACCAAACCATTTCATTATCACATCACTACAGTATAAATCTCTATGCATTAGTGGATGAAGTGTGTAAGGTGCGCTGAAGAAAAATTCCTACCAGTAAAATACATCACCCTGTTGTGCTCGCATACCCTATTAAGGGCACATGATTTCAGTATACTGGCATTTATCATGGAATTAACATATATCTGAACAGTGGGTAGGATATTTAGCTAACATCAAGGTTGCTGTTAAA
>OY744545.1:67538758-67558758 GCA_963556195.1 Sepiola atlantica | reverse complement strand
ATACACATACACTGGACTTAAGGGTGTCACATCACCGGTGATGCTGTTAGCCCCCCCCCCCCCACCACCACCACCACCACCACTCTCTCTCTCTCTCTCTTATTTCAACTGTGGGAAGTTGTACATTTTGACCCACTTTTTAAATATTTAGGTTCTTCATTGAACTTGGCTTTTCTCTTTCTATTTTTCTCTTCTTAGATTGAAATATTCAATCAGTAAAGTTTTTTTTTCTCATTTGTCTCCATCCTGTAGCAAGAAAGAAACCCAGAAAATAAAGACCCGTTTTTATTTCAATATTTAAAAAAAAAAAAATCTTACATGCATATAACTTCGAATCTCCCAATGCTTTTTTATGTTTTTATTTTTTTATTTTTTATTTTTTTAATATCTGTCATTCTGTTTCGTGTCCATTTTTACATGTTATGTGTTGGACGGCTTTTCCAAATTGACTTTCAAACTAACCTATCTCTGGCCAGGTCTTTATTGAAACTCCTTAGCCTGAAATGCGACCGACTTTCTTTGGAAGTCATTTCCTTAGTTGATGCAAGATTTTTATAGGCCGGATGTCCTTGCGGACCCCAAGCCAGCGAGGTGATGAGGACCAGTGCTTTTATAAAGACGCAATCTCAATGTGATTGCCTAAAGAGCGCTTCACCTGCCGTTACATTTTTTTTTACCTGTTCCAGTAATTAATTTCTTTTGCTAATTTATTGAGGGAACAAAATCTTCATTTGATTTTTAGATTTCGTTAAACAATGGATCTTTCGAAATACATTGTCACAATTTTCAGCATCATTAATATTAATTGTTCACAGATAATGCATTTTTGGTAATCTTGCGGGATAATTAACAGCCAAGAAATATATATATATATATATATATATATATAAACAACTTCAACCAAACATTAAAATGTAATTTTCTACTGACCTGTATACTTTAAATGCGATGAAATTTTCAAGTTTTTTTTTTCTTCTTCAATTTGGTTTTCTGTTCAAAGCTCTTTTTTGTTACACAAATCAAAATGGCTGCCTCTCAATCTGTTGTCCCCCCCCCCCCCCCTTCCGTATTTCAGTAAGTCAATTTAACAATAACAAATTCAGAGATAATGAACCTTACGATGAGTTTCTACACTTTAAAAGTATACAGGTCGGTAGAAAATTAAATTTTAATGAGTTTTTAAAATTATTAGACCCCCCCCCCCTCTCCCTCTTTCTTTCTCTTTAGGCTGTTCATTTTAAAAATTGTTGAAGATGATTTCTTTTTACCAAATGAAATCTAGCATAAAGTGTCCATCTGTTTCAGATTTGTTTGAGAAATTGGTTCCTTTGCCCGTGCATGAAGCCATGGTTAGCTTTGAGAATCGGAAGAATCAAATAATCAATCAAGAATGTGGCCGCTTAAAGGAGGCGACACAACTGCTGAATGGGTAAGAATATGCCGTTTTTCTTAATTTTCCATTGAAATTGGTGACTTTTTCTTTTTTAAATTGTTATTTTTTATAACGCAAATCTTGTCCAGACAAAACAATCCCCCCCCCCAAAAAAAAAAACATTTCTTTTTCTTTTCCATCGCTGATATTAGACACAACTAAAATGAACTCATGCGGCAACCAAGATGAAGAAAATTGTCAGAAATCTTCATAAAAAAAATTTTTTTTTAAATTTTAAATTAAACTTTTCATTTTAATAAATGATCTGAATTGTCATTTCGATGAATCTTAAAATCTATCAAAAAAAAAAAAAAAAAACCCCGTAAAACCATGCCACACCCTAGATGATCACCGATCCCAAACGTTTGTTCCATAGTTTTCTCTTCATCTTGTTCTAGCCGTGTCGTATTTCGTCTTTATCACCGAGGGCGCATCCACTAGTTTACAAGTTATATTCACAGCAAGTAAAAAAAAACAAAAAAAAAACGGATATACATCCAGTATTTGACTGATCGGTAACGGGTGTGTGTGTCGTTGGGCCCCCACCACTAGCATCCACCTTTTTGAGTTGAGCTCCAGTATATCAGCTAAGACCTGAGATGATTTCTGTGTCAAGGTCATCACTGTTGTTTGGTCGAAGTCATCTGATGGTCTACTTGGATTTAATCTCTTAACTTAGACTCCACAGTACATAGTATATATATATATATATATATATATATATATATATATATATAAAATTACATTATTAACCTTCGAATGTGTCCAATGATATTTTTTTAAATGTTATTTAATTTATTTCTACAAAGATTTTTTTTTTTTTTTTGTTTTCTTTCCCATTTCTCTAGTGTACTCGCCTCACTCAACCTTCCCGCTGCTATTGAAGACCTGTCTGGTGACAGTGTTCCGACATCACTGTTGGAGAAGGCTCAACAGCTGAGAGATGGTGGAGGGGTTACTACGCTCAACAAAATGATGCAAGACTTGCCTGAATTATTGGAACGTAATCGGGAAATCTTAAATGAAGTAAGTTTAACACCTGCTTTCAATTTTTATCGAACCTTGTCAACTTAAAATTCATTTTTTTTTTTTATTTTTTTATTAGAATTGATTTTCTAATAAAGCAATGCAATTTCTTAAATGCAATTTCTTAAATGCTTCTGCAATTCAAAATATTGAAAGAATTTATAACTTGTACAAAAAAAAGGCTTATGACATTTGAAATGTTACGACAAAGATAACCATTGATTAGCAGAAAATAGACAAATAAATTTCGCGGAACATAATGAAATCTGGCATCTATTAACCTAGGCAGACGGTTTTTTTCTTTACCTCCGTACTCTCCTTTCCCATAAAATGTTGTCAGTCATTTTTTTTTTTTTTTTTTTTTTTTACGTGGACTTTCCTTTGAAACAACATTAATAAAAAAAATTTTAAAAAAAATAAAAAAAATTTAGTTGCACTTTGATTAATTTGACTAAAACTTAAATTCTGCCAAAAGTTAACTCTGTTAAATTAAACTGTTCCTTATAAGATTTATAATTGAATAAATGTTGAAAATTTCATTAAAATTGGATGATTGATTGTTCTTCCTTCTCCATTTTTATTTATTTATTTATTTATTTATTTATTTATTTTTTTCTCATGACTTTTTGTTTGGTTTCAGTCAAGTAAGATGCTAGATGAAGAAGCCAGCTGTGACTCTCAGTTACGAGAACAATTCAAGGATCGGTGGACGAGAACTCCCTCGCAAAAACTGACCGGACCAATGAGAAGTGAAGCCACCAAATATCGGCAGATCTTAAACAATGCCATTCAGGCGGACAAGACCGTGCAGGAAAAGTTCAATAAGCACAAAGAGTCAATTATGCTTTTGACAAAACCAGAGGTAAAAACTGACTCAACAGCTTTTTTGTTTTAAAAATGAAAATGTATTGGATAAAGTGTTTAGTTTGAATGAGAATGTATTGGATAAAGTGTTTAGTTTGAATGAGAATGTATTGGATAAAGTGTTTAGTTTGAATGAGAATGTATTGGATAAAGTGTTTAGTTTGAATGAGAATGTATTGGATAAAGTGTTTAGTTTGAATGAGAATGTATTGGATAAAGTGTTTAGTTTGAATGAGAATGTATTGGATAAAGTGTTTAGTTTGAATGAGAATGTATTGGATAAAGCGTTTAGTTTGAATGAGAATGTATTGGATAAAGCGTTTAGTTTAAAATTCTCGAGTTTGAAAAGATGCACCTGAAGATCTGAGGTTACATTGGCCTAAACATCGTGAAAGTAAGAACCAAAATGGAAATAGTAGTTCGAATAATACAAATTATAAATCTTCATCTAAACAAAATTTCAAAAACATATCTAGCTTTATTTTGTCTTTTTTTTTTTTTACAAAATTTAAAAATAGAATCTTTGGATTAATTCCCCCCCACCCCCACCCCCATTAAAAAAATTGATAAAAACTAAATTAATCCGATTAACTGCAAATTTTTTTTAATTCTTTGTTTGAAAAACCAAACCAATCCAATACTAATTTTAAAATCGCTTGTTTCATTTTCAGGAAGAGCTTCGGTCTGCTCTACCATCTGCTAACCCAACAGCTGCCCTGAAGGACAGTAACGTCGTTCAGGATTTGCGTAAGTTAATGGAAGAGGTTGAAACTATCAAGGCTGAGAGAGAAGTTAGCGAGAAGGAAATCAAAGATGCTACGTTTGATATGTGTAAGTAGATTTAAACTTTTATTAAAAAAAAATATATATATATATTAATAACATAACTCAATCCCAGAACTAAGCTAGTTTAGCGTGTATTTTGTGTTAGTAAAGTAAATGTTGATTAACTCCCATTTAGTATAATAGATTGATCTCTGTACTTCTATGGCATTCCTTAGCAAAATCTTTTAATTTCAATGTTTTCAAACTTATTTTTCTAATAGCCAGCAAATTCATGAATGCCATGGCTCAAGATGGCCTCATCAATGAAGAATCACTGGCGGTACCTGAACTCAACAAATATTTTGGTCCTCTGCTCGGCCAAGTTTCTGATAGCGTCAGTCGACAAGAAGGAATTTTAAATAAAATACAGGTATACATTTTTTAAAAAGAACTTCTATTCAGATTAAAATTTATAAACTGAAAATGAATTACTGATGGTACCTTTGTGGAAATTCCATGGTGCTTTCTACATCAATGTGTATAATTAACTGTTTATGATAATACTCGACAATCAGCTAAATCCCATCCATTCACAAAACCATCTACACAGATGGCTCAAATATCGGAAAGAGTGGGAGCAGCAGCAGCAAAGATGCAAAGTACCCGCAAGCAAATTAGATTACCGGATGATGCATCAATTTATACCGCAGAATTGCAAGCCATCAAGATGGCACTAGAATTAATCCAGGAATCTAACGAGGAAAAATTCATTATCTTCAGCGACTCTACGTCCAGCCTAATTGCACTAAAAGAGAGAAATATAAGCCACCCGTTCATCCAGGAAATTATGGGAAATATACCAACACCAAACAAAAAATAATAAAACAATAATATTAGCATGGATCCCAAGTCATGTCGGCATAAGAGGAAATTCAGAAGCTGACAAACTGACTAAAGATGCAACAAATCTGATACCAGCAAACATAAAAATCCCGTACACAGATAGGAAAAACAAAATCAACATTAAAACCAAATGGCAAAAACTATGGGACGAACAACAAAACGGAGGTTAGTTGATGATCACATGTTCTGCATCGAGATGCAATTTCTGCTTTTAGAAGGAATTCAGGAGTCTTGTATGACCAATTCGGATTCTGGTGAATTTAGTGTCTAAATTTCATTTGGTATTGTTTCTCTGTCTTGTCCAACATTTGGGTGATTGTAAAAAAAACATGGAAAAACCCGTAAGAAATTTTTTAACGAACAAAACTTAAAAACATTATTTGGAAAAGTGACACCGTTTAAAATATTTTATTTTTTAAAGAAAATAAACCTTTTAAAATTCAATACAAAAGAAACGACAAAAAAATTTTAATTTAAGCCCTAAAACGGGGGCAAGAAGATGCATTTAATTTCAAACAATTAAAAATAACAAAGCTCTTAACTAATACGACTCAAATCAAGGATATTTCCTTCCACATTTCATGGCATGAAATGAGCCTTAGGGTTGATGTGCCACTAAGCAATAACTTACCTTACCCATCCATTCACTGTGGAGGTCCCCAGATGCCGAAGAACCTTCTACTCCAATAGCTTCTTTCGTCGTGCTGCCGGCCTTCAGAACTTCCTCTCTGTTTCCCCGACTATACCGACATCTCTCTACACTGCTCCCAACTTAGGATGGCACCCAAAACCTACACCCTAATTCTCAGTAACCCCTTACGTCTACAGTGCCGGCCTGCCTTGTTTGGGGTGAAATATGTTTGTTTTTATTTTGTTTTGTTTTTTTGTTTTTTTTTTGTTTTTTTAATTCCTTTTTAATTCCTTTTGAAATAATGTTTGTTAGGGTCAATACCAAAAAAAAAATGACTTCTGTAAAAATAATTGTCATTGTCAGCTAAATATTCTTTAAATAAATAAAATTAATGTTTCATTTATTTAAAATTGTAACAATTTAATTCGTTTTAAAACAATTATTTTAAAAATTATAAAAATTGCCAGCTTTTTTTGTTGTAGTGAAACGGCAGAAGCACCAAAGAAATCGATACAAATACATCAAGATTCTATGAGTTTAGCTTGGAGTATTCACTCCGATAGAAAGCACCCAACAAACAGAAAAAATATCTCTGTATAACGTTGTGCATGTAACTAAATTTTCTTTTTTTTTTTCTTTTTTTTTTTTTTAATGTTTTTGTACGTTCTCTTTCCCATTGCAGATGGCGAATTCAGAATTTTGTAAGGCGAAAGCTTCCAACCAGTCGGCTGGTAAAAGAGAAGCGATGCTTAAAGATTTGGCAGCCGGCTTCGATATGTACATTGAATTGACAGACAACCTTAAGGAAGGCACCAAGGTAACGACACCGTCATGTGGTTAGATATTACTAGCAGACAACTTTTCAAAAGTATGATTTTAAATATTTAACCAAATCGACCCCCCCCCCCCCAAGATAATTTTAAATATTTAACCAAATCGACCCCCCCCCCCCAAAGATAATTTTAAATATTTAACCAAATAAGCCCCCCCCCCCCCCCCCAAAATACTTTTAGATATTTAACCAAATAGATTAAGACCAATAGGCATCTCCTGTCTTTGCAATACTCATCTTTCGTTCTTGTTAGCTCCGTACATCAAGTGGCTTCATGCCTTGTCTGGAGCAATTTCTATTTAAAAAAAAAGACAAGAATTTAATTGACGATTTTTTTATTTCTTCATAACCCAGATGCACGAATGCCGTATAATTTTTTTTTATTTAATTTTTTTTTTTTTAATGTCCCCTGATGCTTTAACTTTCCAATTCAAATATGCGTTTTGACTTTAACTTGGTTCTTTAGAATCAGCCGTTTCTTCCTCGGCGTACTTGATTTCCTTTAAAACTTGGATCAATCCAGTTTGGCACATCACCATTTCAAATTTTTATTTTGTTTGATTAAATTAAAAAAATAATTTAAACCATTTTCGACTTGTGTATGTATGTATGTATGTGTGTATATATATATATATATATATATATATATATATATTTCTCCCCTGTTAATTTTCTCATTTGTTTTCCCATTTCAGTTTTACAATGACCTAACACCCTTATTGCTGAGGCTGCAAAACAAGATATCAGATTTTTGTTTTGCCCGGAAAACTGAAAAGGAGGAACTTTTATCCGATCTTTCAAAGGATATTGTCAACCAACCGACACAACAGCCTCCCCAGGCTCCAAAATACCAACAAAGTAAGAATTTATATTCTCTGAATTTTCGTCAAGTATTGATTTATAAGCACCTCGCCATGATAGGAGAAAAAAAATTTTCTTTTTCTAACGTGGGAATTCCAATAAGACATTAGCATTTCTGTATTTCGATAAATTTAATTCGATAATTTAAATAAATGTAATAATGGACCATTAATTCTATTAAACGTTTTGCCAAAAATCTATTTTAAGTTAATATTTTAAGCTCGATAAGTAGAAACGCAGACTAATGATCTCGGTTTTAGTTTTCGATCATTTCATCCGCTTTATTTATTGGGAACTTATTTATTGGGAACTTATTTATTGGGAACTTATTTATTGGGAACTTATTTATTGGGAACTTATTTATTGGGAACTTATTTATTGGGAACTTATTTATTGGGAACTTATTTATTGGGAACTTATTTATTGGGAACTTATTTATTGGGAACTTATTTATTGGGAACTTATTTATTGGGAACTTATTTATTGGGAACTTATTTATTGGGAACTTATTTATTGGGAACTTATTTATTGGGAACTTATTTATTGGGAACTTATTTATTGGGAACTTATTTATTGGGAACTTACTTACTTATTGGGAACTTACTTACTTATTGGGAACTTACTTACTTATTGGGAACTTACTTACTTATTGGGAACTTACTTACTTATTGGGAACTTACTTACTTATTGGGAACTTACTTACTTATTGGGAACTTACTTACTTATTGGGAACTTACTTACTTATTGGGAACTTATTTATTGGGAACTTACTTATTGGGAACTTATTTATTGGGAACTTATTTATTGGGAACTTATTTATTGGGAACTTATTTATTGGGAACTTATTTATTGGGAACTTATTTATTGGGAACTTATTTATTGGGAACTTATTTATTGGGAACTTATTTATTGGGAACTTATTTATTGGGAACTTATTTATTGGGAACTTATTTATTGGGAACTTATTTATTGGGAACTTATTTATTGGGAACTTATTTATTGGGAACTTATTTATTGGGAACTTATTTATTGGGAACTTATTTATTGGGAACTTATTTATTGGGAACTTATTTATTGGGAACTTATTTATTGGGAACTTATTTATTGGGAACTTACTTATTGGGAACTTATTTATTGGGAACTTATTTATTGGGAACTTATTTATTGGGAACTTATTTATTGGGAACTTATTTATTGGGAACTTATTTATTGGGAACTTATTTATTGGGAACTTATTTATTGGGAACTTATTTATTGGGAACTTATTTATTGGGAACTTATTTATTGGGAACTTACTTACTTATTGGGAACTTATTTATTGGGAACTTATTTATTGGGAACTTATTTATTGGGAACTTATTTATTGGGAACTTATTTATTGGGAACTTATTTATTGGGAACTTATTTATTGGGAACTTATTTATTGGGAACTTATTTATTGGGAACTTATTTATTGGGAACTTATTTATTGGGAACTTATTTATTGGGAACTTATTTATTGGGAACTTATTTATTGGGAACTTATTTATTGGGAACTTATTTATTGGGAACTTATTTATTGGGAACTTATTTATTGGGAACTTATTTATTGGGAACTTATTTATTGGGAACTTATTTATTGGGAACTTACTTATTGGGAACTTACTTATTGGGAACTTACTTATTGGGAACTTATTTATTGGGAACTTATTTATTGGGAACTTACTTATTGGGAACTTACTTATTGGGAACTTACTTACTTATTGGGAACTTACTTACTTATTGGGAACTTACTTACTTATTGGGAACTTACTTACTTATTGGGAACTTACTTATTGGGAACTTATTTATTGGGAACTTATTTATTGGGAACTTATTTATTGGGAACTTATTTATTGGGAACTTATTTATTGGGAACTTACTTACTTATTGGGAACTTACTTACTTATTGGGAACTTACTTACTTATTGGGAACTTACTTACTTATTGGGAACTTACTTACTTATTGGGAACTTACTTATTGGGAACTTATTTATTGGGAACTTACTTATTGGGAACTTATTTATTGGGAACTTATTTATTGGGAACTTATTTATTGGGAACTTATTTATTGGGAACTTACTTACTTATTGGGAACTTATTTATTGGGAACTTACTTACTTATTGGGAACTTATTTATTGGGAACTTATTTATTGGGAACTTATTTATTGGGAACTTATTTATTGGGAACTTATTTATTGGGAACTTATTTATTGGGAACTTATTTATTGGGAACTTATTTATTGGGAACTTATTTATTGGGAACTTATTTATTGGGAACTTACTTACTTATTGGGAACTTACTTACTTATTGGGAACTTACTTACTTATTGGGAACTTATTTATTGGGAACTTATTTATTGGGAACTTATTTATTGGGAACTTATTTATTGGGAACTTATTTATTGGGAACTTATTTATTGGGAACTTACTTACTTATTGGGAACTTATTTATTGGGAACTTACTTACTTATTGGGAACTTATTTATTGGGAACTTACTTACTTATTGGGAACTTATTTATTGGGAACTTATTTATTGGGAACTTATTTATTGGGAACTTATTTATTGGGAACTTATTTATTGGGAACTTATTTATTGGGAACTTATTTATTGGGAACTTACTTACTTATTGGGAACTTATTTATTGGGAACTTACTTACTTATTGGGAACTTATTTATTGGGAACTTATTTATTGGGAACTTATTTATTGGGAACTTATTTATTGGGAACTTATTTATTGGGAACTTATTTATTGGGAACTTACTTATTGGGAACTTACTTACTTATTGGGAACTTATTTATTGGGAACTTACTTACTTATTGGGAACTTACTTACTTATTGGGAACTTACTTACTTATTGGGAACTTACTTACTTATTGGGAACTTATTTATTGGGAACTTATTTATTGGGAACTTATTTATTGGGAACTTACTTACTTATTGGGAACTTATTTATTGGGAACTTACTTATTGGGAACTTATTTATTGGGAACTTATTTATTGGGAACTTATTTATTGGGAACTTATTTATTGGGAACTTACTTATTGGGAACTTATTTATTGGGAACTTACTTATTGGGAACTTATTTATTGGGAACTTATTTATTGGGAACTTATTTATTGGGAACTTACTTACTTATTGGGAACTTACTTACTTATTGGGAACTTACTTACTTATTGGGAACTTACTTACTTATTGGGAACTTACTTACTTATTGGGAACTTACTTATTGGGAACTTACTTATTGGGAACTTACTTATTGGGAACTTATTTATTGGGAACTTATTTATTGGGAACTTATTTACTTATTGGGAACTTACTTACTTATTGGGAACTTACTTACTTATTGGGAACTTACTTACTTATTGGGAACTTACTTACTTATTGGGAACTTACTTACTTATTGGGAACTTACTTACTTATTGGGAACTTACTTACTTATTGGGAACTTACTTACTTATTGGGAACTTACTTACTTATTGGGAACTTACTTATTGGGAACTTACTTATTGGGAACTTATTTATTGGGAACTTATTTATTGGGAACTTACTTATTGGGAACTTACTTACTTACTTATTGGGAACTTACTTACTTACTTATTGGGAACTTACTTACTTACTTATTGGGAACTTACTTACTTACTTATTGGGAACTTATTTACTTATTGGGAACTTACTTACTTATTGGGAACTTACTTATTGGGAACTTACTTACTTACTTATTGGGAACTTACTTACTTACTTATTGGGAACTTACTTACTTACTTATTGGGAACTTATTTACTTATTGGGAACTTATTTATTGGGAACTTATTTTTTACTATTAATGCTGGTCCTATGACCATAAAAGACATTCAGGGGTGAGGCTCCCACTTTGGGAGCTGTGGAGTTGCCCCTTAGTTGCCATTGCTCCCAGGTCCACTCTAGCCCGGGGTGGTAGTACCTGTAAAGGCCCCATCTATGGGTCAAATAGAACCTACTGGCGCTATCAGATCAGGTGGTCTGAAAATACTGGCTTCCTGACGCAAAATGCGCCAAACTTTGATGTTTTTGTTTTCCTTTTCTCTTTGCAAAACTCGATCATGTTCTGCAGAGCAAAAAACCAAAAACTACACCCCACCCCTAAATGGGGATACCTGTTAATTCAGTACAAAAAAGAAACCAGACAAAACAACCAAAATTGAAATCAAGGCCCTAAAATGGGGGCAGCAAGATGCATCTAATCTCGAACAATTCAAAAATGCCAAAGCTCTTAACTAATATGCCTATAAATTTAAAATTAAATTTAAAACTGATGTAAACAGACATCTCGCTGCGCAGCTCCTAATTTCACTGAAATATCCCTCGTTTTAAATATCCCTAATAAAATATCCGATAATTAGAAAACTAATGTTTCCAAATAGTCACAAGGGTCAATTTTAATATCAATTTTAACCTATAAAATTTCACCACTTTTAGCCCTCATAAGATATTTCTGCTATCATTATTGGCGTCTTTTTCTTTTGAGAATATAAGTATGTGTCTCTAGCTTTTACAACCATTTTATTTTGTTAATTTTAATTTTTTATGTGATTTTAAAAACTAAATGTTACCTGAGAATTTGCCTCAATTCCAGTGAGAAAATTTTTTTTGCAATTCATAAAATACCACATAAAATAACCATTCACCCCCTTTTTTTATTAATAATGGAATGATCCACTGGCAACTTATCAGGGGAGATAATTTATGTAAATCCTTGCTAGTCAGACATGGAGGGCAATAACATTAAACTGAATATAAAAACTAAACTTTTTTTTTTTTAATTTTAAATCATTACATTCTGTTTTAAAATGATAAAATTAACATTTAAATAACGATAATGTTTTAATTTTATAACTTTTCGCTTTTGTCCGAACTGTTGAATTGAAAATAATTTATCACAACCAAGTTAAATGATAAACATTTGTTTTAAATATAATTTTGTTTTTAGTTATCGCTAACAGGTGACGAGTTTCATAAAAAAAAAAAACTTGATTAAATTATTCAGATGGACACTGCTTGGTACTGACTAATATCTACAATAATAATATACTTTTGTGTCGTCGTCTATTGTATAGTCTATTAATGGAGTCTTGTTAACAGTCAGGACGCTAAAAGTAGAAATGGCACGGATGGCAGTTTCAATTTTTCACCCTTAAAAATCTCCCCTGCATTGAAATATTGAAAAAAAAAAAAAAAAAAATTTTTTTAATGAAAAAAAAAAAAAAAAATTTTTTTTAATGAAAAAAAAAAAAAAAAAATTTTTTAATGAAAAAAAAAAAAAAAAATTTTTTTAATGAAAAAAAATAAATAAATAAATAAAATTTAAAAAAATTCTGTCTCCTTTCTTGGCCAAATGATCCACAACTTTGTAAATGCCTTAAAGGAAGTTTGGAGCAAGTTCTCGTAGTTCACCATGTCGTAACTTTGAACCATAATAACATATTCCATGAAAAATGCCAGTATACTGAAATCATATGCCCTTAATAGGGTTAAGATGAAAATTCATATACACTAAATGTACAAAAGCAAGGAAATTCACGAATTTTTACACTTTTATTGTCATTAAGGGTATGCGAGCACAACAGGGCTATGTATTTTACTGGTAGGAATTTTTCTTCAATGCACCTCACACACTTCATCCACTCCTGCATAGAGATTTATACTGTAGTGATGTGATGATGAAATGGTTTGGTTGATATGTAGTCATACCCTTAATGACAATAAAAGTGTAAAAATTTGGGAATTTCCATGCTTTTGTACATTTAGTGTATATGAATTTTCATCTTAACCCTATTAAGGGCATATGATTTCAGTATACTGGCATTTATCATGGAATGTCACTACTTTTGTAAAGGCTATGCCTCAATACAATGGTAATTTTTAAGGTTTTTTGGAATTTTCTGGAAAACTAAGGTATATGGTAAACTGAAATTAAAATGCCATCAACTAGAACCTCTATCTCTGCCAAAAATCAGCTGAATCCATCAAATAGTTGATGAGATACAGGGTGGCACACACATACGTATGTACACACGGATAACACAAAATCACTCCTGACCTTTCTGGATCTCTGGGTTGCCTTGACTAATGATGCTGAAATTCTACATGCTTATAGAACCTATCAAATGAAAATTTTGTGCAAAGTTTTAACTAATTTGGTTTATTGTTTTTTGAGTTATGACTGATCAAAGAAATGAGATTTCCAGCATAGGTCGTTTTTGAAGTCTATTAAGGGATAGAGCGCTATCGGGCCTCCCTTAACTAGGCCATAATCCTTTCTCCCCCCCCCCCCCCCCTCATTTTCTTTTGTGTCAAATTGAACCAAAAGATTTTGTATTCTAAAGAACATACTAGAAGGAAGAAAAAGACAAAATGGCTAGGGCGAATCAAATATCGATTTGTCAAATGCAATACTATTTAAGGTCTAAATTCCAACAATCTTAACTTTGTGTTAGATAAAAAAAACCTCCCATGTTCTGTCGAATAAATTATGTTCGGCCGATTCAGGAGCAGGCATAACATTCAAAACAAGAGGGTTGAAGTAGATTTGAGGGACGAGAAACTGATTCACAAATGTTATATGGGAAAAGGGGTAACAAAGAGGAAGTTATATCAGTTGAGTTGCCAACAGCACAAGATATGATAATAAAAGTGTATTTTCCTTTATTTACCGATTTAGATTATATTAGTTTGTCTTTCGATTGGGATTGTAAAGAATTTCAAAATAATAAAAGATTGAATTACGGTGGAATCTCCACGAGCCGTTCAACGTATTCTAGTTGGATTAGTTTGTAGTTCAATGTTGTGCATTCTATTTTTTTTACAGATGTCCCGTTGAATCCATCCGACAAAAAGACCCCACCACCACGGCCACCTCCACCCACTGTTAGTCAAGCACAAATACCATCCGTTCCCCCCTCCATTCCATCTACGACTGAACCGACTGCACCAGGTAAATGCCATACCAGTCGAATCCAGCGTTCGTCTTTCGTCCCACCCCCACCCCATCTTTTCGAACGTAACCCTTAAAATCTAACCCTTGCCCTCTTCTCTTTTAAAAAAAAAAAAAAAAAAAAAAAATTCTTCACTGGTGACGGAAGCCATTCACATTTCAAAACGTTTTTCTGCTTTTTATACCTTTCTCTACTTGATACTGAATTGTTTTAGACGAGATGGATATTTTGGATAGCATTTGAGTAACGTTCTGTAGGAATAGTCGTAAAATTAGATTTTTCATAATTGAAAAATGACATTGGCAAAATACAATTTGGTATCAATTAAAGAACAATTGAAGGGTTTCCTCCCGCCCTCCTTCTTCCCTCCTAATTTTACTAATATAATTTGTGATTTTACTAATATAATTTGTAATTTCCTGTGACTAACATCTTATCCAGTACTTAGAATTCAAAAAAAAAAATGAATTAATTAAAAAACAAAAAAATTATGCAAACAAGTAACATTCCCACATTTCTGATCATCAACATATACTAAATATGCATATAGTTTTTATCAAGGTACTTTTAGTAACTTTTGAAATTGGATTTAGGATTATTATTTTTCTTTTTAATCTTTGGCAAATCTCTTAGTATCAAAGTGTGTGTGCAAATAAACAGGAGTTTTAAAGTTAAATAAAATCAATTAATTGATAAGTTATAATGAATAAATTTCATGAATAAATTTAAGCTTTAAAATCTTTATTCAAAAAAAATTTTTTTCTTTTTAAATTCATTATATAATATGCTATTGAAATTTTAACATTGTTAGATCAAATTTACTACAAAACTCCCTTTATATATAAATTATATATATATATATATATATATATATATAGTGAATGCTTTTATTCAAACATGTACAAGGTCTGCTACACTGGCATGTCGATGTTATCAATCTACAGCTCTCAAGAGCTGAGGTCTCATCTCTTGAGAGCTGTAGATCGATAACATCGACATGCCAGTGTAGCAGACCTTGTACATGTTTGAATAAAAGCATTCACAATACAGCTCTATATTTTTATTGAGCACTCTTTTATAAACCCGGTTTGATTCCCTTTGGATTTCTACCCTGTGGATTTTTACCCTACCTATATTTATTTTCCTTCATTCATTGAATTATTTCCAAAAATGTAAATAAAAATTAAGGGGGAGGTGGCAATGAGCACATCCAGCCCTTGCAGAGAGGCGATGAATGGGGACTGGATATTTAATAGGAGAAAGAACCCGCACCCCTTTATTTTCTTCTGGACACTTTCAGTCACTGCCATTTTTTTGTCGTTTAAATCTCTTGTTGAAGCAATTTTATTCCTCCTCCATCATCTTGAAGCAATTTTATTCCTGCTCCATCATCTTGAAGCAACTTTTCATCCTTGCAACTTGCACTCTTTATATTTCTTTTCCGTGATTGTTTCCATTTCTTGTTTTTTGTTTTTTCTGCTTGGGAATTTTTTATGTAAAATAAATTGCCAATGTGCATGTCTAAAGTTTTCTGCATGTGTGGTCAAAAAAGAAAAATAAATTTTTTGTAAAAAAATTTTTTATTTTTCCTAAAATAAAGTTTGTTGTCCTGCAGTTACCCTCTAGTAGGGACTTCATTGAATTTCCAGGGTTGGAGTGGAACAAATTTAAATCCTGTCTGATTCCAGGATCGCACTCTATTAATCGTCCGAAATTCTCTATCTCTCTCTATATCGATATCTCAAAAAAAAATTTATGGTTCCTGTAAAAAAAAATTTTATTTTTTACTTTATTTATTTTTTTTAATCTCTTATTTTTATAAGTTGCATAGCGTTGATGGCTATGATTAAAGCATTTATTTTCATTATGCTGGCCATGAAGTGTTGATTTTTTTTTTTTTTTTTTTTTTTTTTTTTTAAGGAAGGTCTAATATTCAGAAACTGTCTACACTCCCTTGCTATCCTACTTTCTTGTCTCTAAAATCTTTCGTATACATTGCTACTTCGACTTACTATTTGCCATCGTGTTAATATCTCCGGACTTTAGAATTTTAAATAATGGTCATTTTCGGTTTTGAACTCCCCGTTCTGGTTCTTTGAACTCCCCGTTCTGGTTCTTTGAACTCCCCGTTCTGGTTCTTTGAACTCCCCATTCTAGTTCTTTGAACTCCCCATTCTAGTTCTTTGAACTCCCCGTTTAGAGATTGCTGGTTCTTTCTCTCTTATCGTCGTTTAATCTGGTTGGATTGTCCAGCATTTTTTTTTTTTAATCCCTCTTATTTTATTTTTTTTATTTATTTATTTTTTTTTATTTTTTTTAATTTTTTTTTTTTAACCCATAATTTGCTCCTCCTTTCAGCCGGTCAAGTAGGTGGCCCTCCTCCCCCAGGAGCATCTCCTCCTGTTGCCCCCGGTGGTGGGATCGCACCAGTTGCAGCCTCTGCCCCTGCCCCCCAGCCACAACCAGGAGGCGCACCAAACTCTGCACAACAGCCACCTCCACCTTATTATGGTAAGGAAGACAGTCTGGTTACTAATCTCAGTTAGTTGTAGTTTTTGTCCCTCCGAGTCAGCCATATGCAGTTCTTACTAACCCCACAAGCATCTTTCAAATTGTTTCTTTCTTTACAATCGCTCTCTCATATATTATACATATATATATATATATATATATATAAAGTGGTGTACTAAAAGCGAACTTTTAGGAAAAGTGAAACCTATTGTGAAGAGTATATAGCTCAATATCCAGGATAGAGCAGGTAGAATGAAGAAGAATGGAAAGGAATTAGAAGCAAAAGTCAAATCATAATTCAATTCAATTGCTCAGAGCAAGGTATATTCCGCAAAAAAGGCAATTTATTCAAGTTAAATTTTCCTTAAGCCAGGCTTTTCAAAGATCAAAATCTTATCATCAGAGGAAGTCGCTGGGATAGATAAGTTGGCAAAGGCCAAGATTTAAAATTTGAAAAAATAAAAGTTGTCGGGGGAAGAAACAACTCTGATAAGATTTTGATCTTTGAAAAGCCTGGCTTAAGGAAAATTTAACTTGAATAAATTGCCTTTTTTGCGGAATATACCTTGCTCTGAGCAATTGAATTGAATTTTGATTTGACTTTTGCTTCTCTAATTCCTTTCCATTCTTCTTCATATATATATATATATATATATATATATATATAGGGTGATTGGAAAGTAATGCCCTATACTTGTAAGTTATTACTGAAATATAATTCTTACAAAAATTAATGGGGATCAAGTGTTATGAATTTTGCGTAATTTTTGCCTTTTTGTAGGGGTGGGACGTAATGGGTGAAATTAGGGGTGGGACGTAATGGGTGAAAATTAGGGGTGGGACGTAATGGGTGCAAATTAGGGGTGGGACGTAATGGGTGCAAATTAGGGGTGGGACGTAATGGGTGCAAATTAGGGGTGGGACGTAATGGGTGCAAATTAGGGGTGGGACGTAATGGGTGCAAATTAGGGGTGGGACGTAATGGGTGAAAACTAGGGGTGGGACGTAATGGGTGCAAATTAGGGGTGGACGTAATGGGTGCAAATTTCAGATTCATGCAAGTAGTATTTTTGTGTTCATTTATACATAAATAACACTAAACAATCAAACATTTTGAAAATTTTGCAAAATTCAGAAGGTGCAGGCCAAAAATAGCCGTTAGGGCTCCACGGGACTCAAAATCCATCATTTTTTCGGTGAAAAAGTGGTTTCATACGACATTGCAGGTCCTAAAACATCCTCAAAAGCTATGAATGGATATAGATGGTTAAATCTGATATAGTACTTTAATTTAGGACCATTTTCAGGCTGTGAAAGGGTTTTCATGAATGTAAAATAGCCAAAAACTAGTGGCCTGCACCTTCTGAATTTTGCAAAATTTTCAAAATGTTTGATTGTTTAGTGTTATTTATGTATAAATGAACACAAAAAAATACTACTCGCATGAATCTGAAATTTTCACTCATCACGTCCCACCCCTACTTTTAGTCCTCACATTCCGCGAGTGATGTTTGTGACAATTGGGGGGGGGGGGGGGGCTGTTTTCTGAGTCAGCTGCTGTTTTCAATCCCCTCATAGTATTCATCACCATTCATCTGTCAATTTATCCATCTTGTTGACCCTAATCTTTGAGTGAGGTTTTAGTCTTGATAAGTTTTGACTAATTAGTGAAAAAGGAAAAAGAAGAAAAAAAAGTTCCTTGTGAAATCAGTTGATGCGGTTTCCAGGCAGCTTTAGAAGCTGGTAGTGATTGCTGGCACCCATATCGAATTTTGAATACAACTCCATGCTATACACTTATCATATTCATTATTTGTAGAAATTATATTTCAGTAATAAATTACGAGCACTTAATAATCGGGACTTAATTTCTAATCACCCTGGGGGGGGGGGGGGGGGTATATATCGTCTCGAAATGTTTTAGTATACAAAGCATCAGAAACGTCCAAATAGTATTTTATACTGCCATTGTTTAAACATGGAGAAACTCGTAATTCTATTCGGTAAAATTTTTTTTTTAAATTAAAAAAAAAAAAAAAATTTTTTTTTAAACTAATCAAAATGCTAAGAGTTCTTGATTTTTGAGCCCAACACCAAAAATTGGACTGTTTTAAGGAGGGGGGGGGGGGGTGTAAATAATCATTTCAAATTATTTTGCTCTCAAAATTGAGTTCTAGTTTAAATATTTAAAATTCAGATTTGGTCTCCTTTGAAAACGAGGCCAATTTTTTTTTGGGGGGGGGGGGGCGGGAGGCAATTTTGGACTTTGAGAGACGAAAGAAAATGTTTTAATTTGTAATGGCAGGTCAGGCATTACCTCCTCCACTCGGAGACAAGAGAGAAAAAAATAGGGATAGTGGTACATGGCAACATTTACTGAAATACATTTCTCAACAGTAAGGATCTTAGATTTTGTAAAAGTTGGGGGGGGGGGGCAGTACTTATCACCTCTTTAGTAAATTCGTGCTTCAGATTCAATTTTACAAATCATTTTAATTTGACATATGTGCAATTCGTTTTTACCTTTTTTATACCATTTTCTTCGTAGTGTGTGACATTATTATACTAAATGTTTGGCACTTGTGCAGTTTAGTAAACAAGGTCAAATAATCCACAGGGAGTAACGACCAATAGACTAAAACATTTTAATAAATTTATCTATTTAATAAAATAGTTTCTGAAAGAAAAACATTGTAATAAAATAAAGTTTATTTTCAATAAAGTAACATTTTGGCCAAAACATTGTAATGAAATATAGTTTCTGAAATTGAGTGATTTTATTATTTTATTTTTTTTTTTTTTTTTTATAATTTAAAATGTTTTAAAACGAACATAAAAAAAACTATATTTTGGCCAAAATGTTACTTTATTAAAAATAAACTTTATTTTATTACAATGTTTTTCTTTCAGAAACTATTTTATTAAATAAATTTATCTATTGGTCGTTACTTCCTGTGGATTATCTGCCCCTGTTTACTGAACTGCACAAGTGCCAAATGTTCTAAGACTTTTTTTATATACGTTTAAAAACTCAAAATATCTAAAATATATCTTAGTTTTGTTATTTAACTCGATCACTTTGGGGAAATGATTTTTAATTATTCTTTAGAAAAAAAAAAAATTTTTTTTTTTCTATTTTTAATTCTCTTAAAACGTTCTCCTCCCCCCCCCCCCCCT
>OY744545.1:67470966-67538558 GCA_963556195.1 Sepiola atlantica | reverse complement strand
TGTCAAGTCTTTAAACTTATGCGTTTGGCTTGAGGGGGGGGGGGGGAATGCTCCACTGCCGGATTGGTGTTGCGCACATAATCAAAGAAAACTCCTCGTCAGAACAGACAACCATTTTACGTTTTAATTATTCTTGGTTTCGATTATAAGCATTGCCAAGTTTTAACTAAAATTTTATCTTTAAGAAAAAAAAAAAAAACATTCAACTTTTCACTATTTTATGAAATAGGACTTTTTTCTTTTTTTTTTTTTTCTTTTTTTCTCCCCCCCCCCCCCCCTCTCCACTTTTTAAACTTTTTTTCTACCCCCCCCCCCCCTCTCCTTTTGTCTGTGGACATAACTTCTGGGGGTGATGATGACTTTCTTGTTAAACCTTTTTAGGGCAAGCGGCCAAAGCATTCTTAATACCCCCAATCCCTAACTGCGGACCCAAACTCTGTATATTCTATTTCTTTACCCCCCCCCTCTCTCTCTCTCTCTTACCGAAACGTCTTGCTTACTGTGATTAATGAAAAGAACTGAATCAAACTACTTAATCCCCCCCCCCCCTCTTATGTTAGGGACGAGTGAGTGGAGGTTCTCTTGCTTAGCTAGCCGATCTAACAGTGGCCACTCTCGTAATTTCTAGACCGTGCTGACCAAAATGATCTCTGAGATTACTTAACATTCCACCGGTTTACTAGTCTAGTAACAAATCCTGACAATAGTTCTTTCCTTATAAGCCACAACTTGTAGAATTTATTCCCAGATAATCCGTACCCCCATTTTAAAAACTTATTAGTCCCGCAAAAACAAAAAAAAAACCCTCTCAATGCTCACCCCTCACAAAGACATAAGATCTAACGGGTTTCCCCCCCCTCCCCCTCCACAGCGACAGTTCAAAAGAACCTTTTTCTCAGTTCTTCCCATCTTTTCGTCGTGACCTTATTCTTTCCTTTCTGTAACTGGCGCTCATTCTTATCAGATGTTTTCTATGCAAACGAGTCTAAGTAATTGTATGTAAATGCTGAAACGACACAGGCTGAATAAACTGAGGAATATCTATTTGATGTCACGGGCTGAATATATCGATACCGAAAATCACGTAAATTAATCAAGTAGTTTTTATTTTAGAAAAGAAAATTAAATTTTAGCGAATTACAAATATGACAGCCATTTTGAATTTATTCAAAGGGAGATAAGCGTAATTAATTTACGGTTATCCCCCTTTGAATAATCCTCAAAATGGCTGTCATATTGGCACTTCCTCTTCGTAAATCGCTGAAATTTAATTTTCATATATGCGTGTTTAAAAAAAAAAATATATATATATATTACAGTTAAATAAACATAGCTTATATCTATCTGCATATAATTTCAATTTTGAAAAATTCTACCACCCAAATTTTTTTCCCTTTTTAACCGTTTTTTCTGCAACGACTTTTTGTGTGAACTTGATTAGCCATTTAAATCGAAATACTTCGACTCGTTTACATATGACGAAAAGATTGTGAGTTTGATTATTTTGAGATATTTCAAACTTTTACAATTTCTTTTTTAAATAGAGAAACACCTTGTGGGTGTGGGTAATGAACAAAAGAAACCTCCAATCAACGTTTCTGGGGAAACTTATGTTTGCTAATTAGAATTCTTTATTCTACAGGATTGAAGCGTACGATTTTGTGGATATCGAATTCCAATTTTGAAGAATTCAAACTCCTTTTTACTTGTAAAAAAAAATCTTTTTATCCTCCCTCTTTCTCTTTTTTCTCTTTTGTCTCTTTATTTTTTTTTTTTTTTCTCTTTTGTTTTTTTTTTTATTTTTTCTCTTTCTTTTCTCTTTTCTTTTCCTCTTTTCTTTTCTCTTTTTTTATTTTTTTCTATTTTGTTTTTCTTTTCTTTCCTTTCTTTCTCTCTCCTTCTAAACCTTTATTTATTACAGATCACCTTTTTTTTTGAAGTCAATATTTCTATTAAGGTAGAAGATAGGGTCTAAAAAAATTGGCTTACACATATATTTATTTGACCAACAATTAGAAAGGCCTTTGTTTCTCGCTGCTTACTTCTAAATTGAGTGGAGATTTTTAATATATAAAATTTTAAGTTCTAGTAAAGCGGTTTGTCTAACCTATAAAAATCTTGTTAAAAAAATTTTTTTTTTTTCTCCATCACATCCCGGATGTTCAGTGTCTTTTCACTTTTTTTGCTAAATTTTTAAATACCCCCTCTTTCTTTCACAGTTGGATTTTTAATCTGGGATAACTGAAAAGAAAAATATTCTTCCATGCCATCCACTTGGATGTTGTTTTGGGAAGTAAAATATAGCATCTATTTTTACATACCTCATCCCCACCCTTACCCCCTCTCTTTCTCTGAATGAGATCGATAAAACTGCTTAACTCAAATTTCAATCTGAAAATGTTAAGATTTACTTTTCTGATTCTGCTGTCATATATATATATATATATATATATTCCTATAAATTCACACAAAGGTGGATTGAGAACCTATAACTTCAGCTCTAGCTTTAAATATATAATGTAATGTTTGGAGGTTTTTTTAAAAAAAATTTTTTTTTAAATATATATTCATACGATTGTTTCTGCCCATTCCATATATTTTTGGAATGGGCAGAAACGAAATGAATGGAAAAAAATTCAAAAGAAAACGTAAACTCTGAACATTATATATATATATATATATATATATATAAATCTCCCTATGCCTCCTTTTAATCTGGCTGAGTGTGCCCCCATACTATCAACTCTGGATTTCTGTCTGTCCATTCTATCCCCATCCTGGCAGCAGCTACAAGTGGTGGTTACTGTTGGATGACAAATATTCATCTCGTTCTTAATTAATTGTGGTAATCCGAACCCAATATGTGCAGGCATCTAGACCTTGGGTAAGTCTTTCATATCCCCCTCCCCATTTTTTTCTCCAATGCCTAGAAAAGGTCAGGGGCTCCACAGATTGTAATTTCAATAACTGTCACCATTCAATGATATTAATTGGAAAATCCTTTTGGATGTAATTTTCAAAAATTATTGAAAATACATTTTTTATTTCTTTTTTTTTTTTTTTTTTTTTTTTTCTTTACTCCTTTTCCATAAATTTGGAAATTTCTCCCTTTATTTATTTTTAAATTTTTTTTCCGTTTTTTGAAGAAAAAATATTCATAAAGCAATTATTGAAAATACTAGATTCCCCCCCCCCTATCCTATTTGAAATAACTGTCGGATTTTCCCTCTCAACCTAAAAGAAAATTTAAAGGAGTTTGTCAACCTCCTCCGCCATGTCATTTTTTTTTTCTTTCTATTTTCTTGTTTCGTTTTTTTTTTTTTTTTTTTTTTTTTTTCTTTTTTTTCCTCCTGCTCTCTCTCTCTCTCTCTTTCTCTCTCTCTCTCTCTCTCTTTCCCATCACTTTATTGATGGATCACTGTACAAAATAAGAACAGACTCAACCAAAACAGATGTAATACGTATTTATCAGTTTGTAAATGACTCCACATCAGAACAAAAGGCTGCTACCAGTGTTTGCAGTCTTCGATCTGGTCTCAAATAAAGAAAATCTAAAAATCTATCAAATGGTTGAGTTATTCATTCAAATGTTGTGTTCATGTCTCATGTCTGTCCGTCCAATATTACTTGATTCATCATCATCTGATTATTGACAACTGTTCGACTTGAACGGTGAGTAACCTGCAGGATAAAAACATAAAAGAGCCGTCAACGCCTATCGAAAACAAATCAGGAGCCGATCAACGCGATTTCGCAGCTTTTTGGTTGGAATGTACACACACTGGACATTTTTTTTTCTCACCTTTGCTCTCAGCATAAACCCCCCCATTTAAAGAGAAACTAACTTTTCCAAAGAGAAATCAATTCTGGGTGGTCAAAACTCCAGACCAGGCATATTTCCAATTTCTTGTGTGGTTTCTCTTCCCTTGGTTAAATATATCGCCCACAACTGGCCAACTGTAGGTGAGATATTATTAGCATTCATTGCAAACATGCAACCTTCTAATGCATCTTTACACTATTACAACTACGAAGCTGAAGAAAACAAAAAAAGTGACTCCACTCTGACGACTACTACTACTACATGTCAGCAACACAGCTTTTACGCTGTAAAGAATGGTTTTCCAACTTCTGAAGAGCTGCTAAACCGTGGTTTTTGGTGCCTGTAAACCATAGCTCTTATTCGAAGGGTGCATATGAGCCTGGGATTACCATGGAAATCAACATCATAACGTGGATCCGGAATGACAAAAAAAAAAAAACACTGAATCTGGCCAAGAAGCTAAGAAAATCCATGACGTAATGATTTAAGTAAAGCTTCTAAACCATCCAGTGGAGGGTGGGTATGATGTCGGTTCTGAGGAGTGTATAAAGTTGGGAGGGTGGGTATGACGTCGGTTCGGAGGGTGGGTATGACGTCGGTTCTGAGGAGTGTATAAAGTTGGGAGGGTGGGTATGACGTCGGTTCTGAGGAGTGTATAAAGTTGGGAGGGTGGGTATGACATCGGTTCTGAGGAGTGTATAAAGTTGGGAGGGTGGGTATGATGTCGGTTCTGAGGAGTGTATAAAGTTGGGAGGGTGGGTATGACATCGGTTCTGAGGAGTGTATAAAGTTAGGAGGGTGGGTATGATGTCGGTTCTGAGGAGTGTATAAAGTTGGGAGGGTGGGTATGACATCGGTTCTGAGGAGTGTATAAAGTTGGGAGGGTGGGTATGATGTCGGTTCTGAGGAGTGTATAAAGTTGGGAGGGTGGGTATGACATCGGTTCTGAGGAGTGTATAAAGTTGGGAGGGTGGGTATGACGTCGGTTCTGAGGAGTGTATAAAGTTGGGAGGGTGGGTATGACATCGGTTCTGAGGAGTGTATAAAGTTGGGAGGGTGGGTATGACATCGGTTCTGAGGAGTGTATAAAGTTGGGAGGGTGGGTATGACATCGGTTCTGAGGAGTGTATAAAGTTGTTTTAAACCCGACTGGTTGGCGCTCCAAGTCGTCATCACTGTTTGAACTTCACATAAATGCTGAGGCTTATTTTAAATAGCTAAACAGTTTGAACCATTACATGCATCGGAGAGAGACACGACTTGGGCTGCACTCTATTTAGTTAACATCCTGCAACAAAAAACCTGGGGACGAGCAACTTTTTGGTGTGACCATCCTGTTCAATGCCCTATCTCCAGAACTTCTGTGATACTCTCACTTCCGTTTACTTGCTGAGGTCAGTCTTTTGAACTCTGATCCGACAATCATTCTCTCCACCCAGTTGCAGCTTTTGTTATGTAGCATAAGTCGCCTAATTATGAATGAACAAAAAAAAATAATTAGATATTGAAAATACAGATATTTAAAAGGAATATAAACATTCAAGAAAATAAAGATAAGACTTGCATTGTAGTTGAGATATATATATATAATTAGAGGTGAAACATGAGAATAAAGAATTGTAAAAATACAATATTTATTAAAACATCAAAAGTTCAGAGCAAAGAGCTTCATATCCTTAATCGATGGATTTTCAAAGATAAACTCTTCTCATCAGAGGATAGGGAAAGCCGATAATGTAGTTGTAAATATTATCGGCAACATTTAACTTTGAAAATTTTATATAAAGTAAAACAAAATAGAAATAAAGAACAAAAATAAGGGCGAAAAGGTAAAGAGTCTTATGTTGAGGTGAGAGCGTGAAGTCATGGTGGATGATATCTAAAAACACGTCAGGACAAAATAAAATAAAAGCAGCTGTTATTTGGAAATGAATGCTTGAAAAAGAGCAATACCCAAATTGTTCAGGAATCCAAATTTTTTTGTAAGATGCTGGTGGTCCCACGGTAATTGGTAACTTCCATTTTATCCTTTATGTGTATTAGTATTAGTTTGAAGCTGGAATTGTTCGTTTTGTAGAGTTCGGATTGATTTTTGTCTGTTAGAGTTCGGTATATATAAAAAAAATTTAACATTTCGAACATTTTATATATATATATATATGCTCTATTCAATATATTGAGCTTTATGTTATCACGATAGATTATTAGTAAACGATAATTCAATTATCTTTAATTTAATTCAACATTTAAAAATTATATATATATATATATATATATAATTTAAGAATAGACAAAAATGATCAATGATTTTCCGCAAACAAAAAAAATCGTTTTGCATTTGTTAATTTCATGCATTGATTTTTATTTTTATTTTATTTTTTAAATCTAGATTTTTTTTTTTTTAAAATCAATTTTTTTACATCTATTTTTTATTTTTATTTTTTTTTTTTTTAAAGCTAGATTTTTCTTAAACCTAGTTTCGCCATACATTTAGAGAAGTGACACCACTCAAGAAAACTGCTGAAATTAAAAACTACTAGTCTATTTGGATACGAGGTTCTCTGCTGTGTTTGTGGGCCACGTTCAATCTGGTGCTATTAAATCAGGCTGTCTGAAAATACCGACTTCCTGACCAAAAATGCACCAAAAAGATATTAGCTGATATAAGCTATTCTCTTTCTTTCTCCATTCGTCCAGCTTACGTTTTCCTCTTTCCTTTTGACTAATTCCTCTTTCTGTACCAAGTGGAAATGGGGAACACTCAAATCAATTATTTGCTCTTGTGTGCACAAACACAGCGTGAGATCCCGAAATAAAAACAAACATTAAATCCCTAATGATCAGAATGCGGTCTATCATGTATTAACTGTCTTTAAGACAGTCAAACATTAATAGACTGTCAGGATCTACAATAGGGCAGGTTGATTTGTCACTTTTGTTTTAGAAAATCAACGCTGCTACGATGGCGAAAGCTGTGGTTTGGTGTCATGAGAACTGATACCAAAAATTAGATTCCTAACTTTAAAACTTAACTGAGCATTTAGTTTTAAATATCGAGAACAAAAATGTTCAGAAATCCCTAATGATCAGAATGCGGTCTATCATGTATTAACTGTCTTTAAGACAGTCAAACATTAATAGACTGTCAGGATCTACAATAGGGCAGGTTGATTTGTCGCTTTTGTTTTAGAAAATCAACGCTGCTACGGTGGCGAAAGCTGGGGTTTGGTGTCATGAGAACTGATACCAAAAATTAGATTCCTAACTTTAAAACTTAACTGAGCATTTAGTTTTAAATATCGAGAACAAAAATGTTCAGAAATCCCTAATGATCAGAATGCGGTCTATCATGTATTTACTGTCTTTAAGACAGTCAAACATTAATAGACTGTCAGGATCTACAATAGGGCAGGTTGATTTGTCGCTTTTGTTTTAGAAAATCAACGCTGCTACGGTGGCGAAAGCTGGGGTTTGGTGTCATGAGAACTGATACCAAAAATTACATTCCTAACTTTAAAACTTAACTGAGCATTTAGTTTTAAATATCGAGAACAAAAATGTTCAGAAATCCCTAATGATCAGAATGCGGTCTATCATGTATTTACTGTCTTTAAGACGGTCAAACATTAATAGACTGTCAGGATCTACAATAAGGCAGGTTGATTTGTCACTTTAGTTTTAGAAAATCAACGCTGCTACGGTGGCGAAAGCTGTGGTTTGGTGTCATGAGAACTGATACCAAAAATTAGATTCCTAACTTTAAAACTTGACTGAGCATTTAGTTTTAAATATCGAGAACAAAAATGTTCAGAAATCCCTAATGATCAGAATGCGGTCTATCATGTATTTACTGTCTTTAAGACAGTCAAACATTCATAGACTGTCAGGATCTACAATAAGGCAGGTTGATTTGTCACTTTAGTTTTAGAAAATCAACGCTGCTACGGTGGCGAAAGCTGGGGTTTGGTGTCATGAGAACTGATACCAAAAATTAGATTCCTAACTTTAAAACTTAACTGAGCATTTAGTTTTAAATATCGAGAACAAAAATGTTCAGAAATCCCTAATGATCAGAATGCGGTCTATCATGTATTTACTGTCTTTAAGACAGTCAAACATTAATAGACTGTCAGGATCTACAATAAGGCAGGTTGATTTGTCACTTTAGTTTTAGAAAATCAACGCTGCTACGGTGGCGAAAGCTGGGGTTTGGTGTCATGAGAACTGATACCAAAAATTAGATTCCTAACTTTAAAACTTAACTGAGCATTTAGTTTTAAAGATTGAGAACAAGAATGTTCAGAAATCCATAATGATCAGAATGCGGTCTATCATGTATTAACTGTCTTTAAGACAGTCAAACATTAATAGACTGTCAGGATCTACAATAAGGCAGGTTGATTTGTTACTTTTGTTTTAGAAAATCAACGCTGCTACGGTGGCGAAAGCTGGGGTTTGGTGTCATGAGAACTGATACCACAAAATTACATTCCTAACTTTAAAACTTAACTGAGCATTTAGTTTTAAAGATCGAGAAAAAAAATGTTCAGAAATCCTTAATGATCAGAATGCGGTCTATCATGTATTAACTGTCTTTAAGACAGTCAAACATTAATAGACTGTCAGGATCTACAATAGGGCAGGTTCATTTGTCACTTTTGTTTTAGAAAATCAACGCTGCTACGGTGGCGAAAGCTGTGGTTTGGTGTCATGAGAACTGATACCAAAAATTACATTCCTAACTTTAAAACTTAACTGAGCATTTAGTTTTAAAGATCGAGAACAAAAATGTTCAGAAATCCCTAATGATCAGAATGCGGTCTATCATGTATTTACTGTCTTTAAGACAGTCAAACATTCATAGACTGTCAGGATCTACAATAAGGCAGGTTGATTTGTCACTTTAGTTTTAGAAAATCAACGCTGCTACGGTGGCGAAAGCTGGGGTTTGGTGTCATGAGAACTGATACCAAAAATTAGATTCCTAACTTTAAAACTTAACTGAGCATTTAGTTTTAAATATCGAGAACAAAAATGTTCAGAAATCCCTAATGATCAGAATGCGGTCTATCATGTATTTACTGTCTTTAAGACAGTCAAACATTAATAGACTGTCAGGATCTACAATAAGGCAGGTTGATTTGTCACTTTAGTTTTAGAAAATCAACGCTGCTACGGTGGCGAAAGCTGGGGTTTGGTGTCATGAGAACTGATACCAAAAATTAGATTCCTAACTTTAAAACTTAACTGAGCATTTAGTTTTAAAGATTGAGAACAAGAATGTTCAGAAATCCATAATGATCAGAATGCGGTCTATCATGTATTAACTGTCTTTAAGACAGTCAAACATTAATAGACTGTCAGGATCTACAATTGGGCAGGTTGATTTGTTACTTTTGTTTTAGAAAATCAACGCTGCTACGGTGGCGAAAGCTGGGGTTTGGTGTCATGAGAACTGATACCAAAAATTAGATTCCTAACTTTAAAACTTAACTGAGCATTTAGTTTTAAAGATTGAGAACAAGAATGTTCAGAAATCCCTAATGATCAGAATGCGGTCTATCATGTATTAACTGTCTTTAAGACAGTCAAACATTAATAGACTGTCAGGATCTACAATAGGGCAGGTTCATTTGTCACTTTTGTTTTAGAAAATCAACGCTGCTACGGTGGCGAAAGCTGGGGTTTGGTGTCATGAGAACTGATACCAAAAATTACATTCCTAACTTTAAAACTTAACTGAGCATTTAGTTTTAAAGATCGAGAACAAAAATGTTCAGAAATCCCTAATGATCAGAATGCGGTCTATCATGTATTAACTGTCTTTAAGACAGTCAAACATTAATAGACTGTCAGGATCTACAATAGGCTGCTTGATTTGTCACTTTTGTTTTAGAAAATCAACGCTGCTACGGTGGCGAAAGCTGGGGTTTGGTGTCATGAGAACTGATACCAAAAATTACATTCCTAACTTTAAAACTTAACTGAGCATTTAGTTTTAAAGATCGAGAACAAAAATGTTCAAAAATCCCTAATGATCAGAATGCGGTCTATCATGTATTAACTGTCTTTAAGACAGTCAAACATTTATAGACTGTCAGGATCTACAATAGGGCAGGTTGATTTGTCACTTTTGTTTTAGAAAATCAACGCTGCTACGGTGGCGAAGGCTGGGGTTTGGTGTCATGAGAACTGATACCAAAAATTAGATTCCTAACTTTAAAACTTAACTGAGCATTTAGTTTTAAATATCGAGAACAAAAATGTTCAGTAATCCCTAATGATCAGAATGCGGTCTATCATGTATTAACTGTCTTTAAGACGGTCAAACATTAATAAACTGTCAGGATCTACAATTGGGCAGGTTGATTTGTCACTTTGGTTTTAGAAAATCAACGCTGCTACGGTGGCGAAAGCTGGGGTTTGGTGTCATGAGAACTGATACCAAAAATTAGATTCCTAACTTTAAAACTTAACTGAGCATTTAGTTTTAAAGATCGAGAACAAAAATGTTCAGTAATCCCTAATGATCAGAATGCGGTCTATCATGTATTAACTGTCTTTAAGACAGTCAAACATTAATAGACTGTCAGGATCTACAATTGGGCAGGTTGATTTGTCGCTTTTGTTTTAGAAAATCAACGCTGCTACGGTGGCGAAAGCTGGGGTTTGGTGTCATGAGAACTGATACCAAAAATTACATTCCTAACTTTAAAACTTAACTGAGCATTTAGTTTTAAAGATCGAGAACAAAAATGTTCAGAAATCCCTAATGATCAGAATGCGGTCTATCATGTATTAACTGTCTTTAAGACAGTCAAACATTAATAGACTGTCAGGATCTACAATTGGGCAGGTTGATTTGTCGCTTTTGTTTTAGAAAATCAACGCTGCTACGGTGGCGAAAGCTGGGGGTTAGTGTCATGAGAACTGATACCAAAAATTAGATTCCTAACTTTAAAACTTAACTGAGCATTTAGTTTTAAAGATCGAGAACAAAAATGTTCAGAAATCCCTAATGATCAGAATGCGGTCTATCATGTATTAACTGTCTTTAAGACAGTCAAACATTAATAGACTGTCAGGATCTACAATTGGGCAGGTTGATTTGTCGCTTTTGTTTTAGAAAATCAACGCTGCTACGGTGGCGAAAGCTGGGGTTTGGTGTCATGAGAACTGATACCAAAAATTAGATTCTTAACTTTAAAACTTAACTGAGCATTTAGTTTTAAAGATCGAGAACAAAAATGTTCAGAAATCCCTAATGATCAGAATGCGGTCTATCATGTATTAACTGTCTTTAAGACAGTCAAACATTAATAGACTGTCAGGATCTACAATTGGGCAGGTTGATTTGTCGCTTTTGTTTTAGAAAATCAACGCTGCTACGGTGGCGAAAGCTGGGGTTTGGTGTCATGAGAACTGATACCAAAAATTAGATTCCTAACTTTAAAACTTAACTGAGCATTTAGTTTTAAAGATCGAGAACAAAAATGTTCAGAAATCCCTAATAATCAGAATGCGGTGTATCATGTATTAACTGTCTTTAAGACAGTCAAACATTAATAGACTGTCAGGATCTACGATAGGCTGCTTGATTTGTCACTTTTGTTTTAGAAAATAAACGCTGCTACGGTGGCGAAAGCTGAGGTTTGGTGTCATGAGAACTGATACCAAAAATTACATTCCTAACTTTAAAACTTAACTCAGCATTTAGTTTTAAAGATCGAGAACGAAAATGTTCAGAAATCCCTAATGATCAGAATGCGGTCTATCATGTATTAACTGTCTTTAAGACAGTCAAACATTAATAGACTGTCAGGATCTACAATTGGGCAGGTTCATTTGTCACCTTTGTTTTAGAAAATCAACGCTGTTACGGTGGCGAAAGCTGGGGTTTGGTGTCATGAGAACTGATACCAAAAATTAGATTCCTAACTTTCAAACTTAACTGAGCATTTAGTTTTAAAGATCGAGAACAAAAATGTTCAGAAATCCCTAATGATCAGAATGCGGTCTATCATGTATTAACTGTCTTTAAGACAGTCGAACATTAATAGACTGTCAGGATCTACAATAGGGCAGGTTGATTTGTCACTTTTGTTTTAGAAAATCAACGCTGCTACGGTGGCGAAAGCTGGGGTTTCCTGTCATGAGAACTGATACCAAAAATTAAATTCCTAACTTTAAACCTTAACTGAGCATTTAGTTTTAAAGATCAGCTACAAAAATGTTCAGAAATCCCTAATGATCAGAATGCGGTGTATCATGTATTAACTGTCTTTAAGACAGTCAAATATTAATAGACTGTCAGGATCTACGATAGGCTGCTTGATTTGTCACTTTAGTTTTAGAAAATCAACGCTGCTACGGTGGCGAAAGCTGGGGTTTGGTGTCATGAGAACTGATACCAAAAATTACATTCCTAACTTTAAAACTTAACTGAGCATTTAGTTTTAAAGATCGGCTACAAAAATGTTCAGAAATCCCTAATGATCAGAATGCGGTGTATCATGTATTAAGTGTCTTTAAGACAGTCAAATATTAATAGACTGTCAGGATCTACGATAGGCTGCTTGATTTGTCACTTTTGTTTTAGAAAATCAACGCTGCTACGGTGGCGAAAGCTGGGGTTTGGTGTCATGAGAACTGATACCAAAAATTACATTCCTAACTTTAAAACTTAACTGAGCATTTAGTTTTAAAGATCGGCTACAAAAATGTTCAGAAATCCCTAATGATCAGAATGCGCTGTATCATGTATTAACTGTCTTTAAGACAGTCAAATATTAATAGACTGTCAGGATCTACTATAGGCTGCTTGATTTGTCACTTTAGTTTTAGAAAATCAACGCTGCTACGGTGGCGAAAGCTGGGGTTTGGTGTCATGAGAACTGATACCAAAAATTACATTCCTAACTTTAAAACTTAACTGAGCATTTAGTTTTAAAGATCGGCTACAAAAATGTTCAGAAATCCCTAATGATCAGAATGCGGTGTATCATGTATTAAGTGTCTTTAAGACAGTCAAATATTAATAGACTGTCAGGATCTACGATAGGCTGCTTGATTTGTTACTTTAGTTTTAGAAAATCAACGCTGCTACGGTGGCGAAAGCTGGGGTTTGGTGTCATGAGAACTGATACCAAAAATTACATTCCTAACTTTAAAACTTAACTGAGCATTTAGTTTTAAAGATCGGCTACAAAAATGTTCAGAAATCCCTAATGATCAGAATGCGCTGTATCATGTATTAACTGTCTTTAAGACAGTCAAATATTAATAGACTGTCAGGATCTACGATAGGCTGCTTGATTTGTCACTTTAGTTTTAGAAAATCAACGCTGCTACGGTGGCGAAAGCTGGGGTTTGGTGTCATGAGAACTGATACCAAAAATTACATTCCTAACTTTAAAACTTAACTGAGCATTTAGTTTTAAAGATCGGCTACAAAAATGTTCAGAAATCCCTAATGATCAGAATGCGCTCTATCATGTATTAACTGTCTTTAAGACAGTCAAATATTAATAGACTGTCAGGATCTACTATAGGCTGCTTGATTTGTCACTTTAGTTTTAGAAAATCAACGCTGCTACGGTGGCGAAAGCTGGGGTTTGGTGTCATGAGAACTGATACCAAAAATTACATTCCTAACTTTAAAACTTAACTGAGCATTTAGTTTTAAAGATCGGCTACAAAAATGTTCAGAAATCCCTAATGATCAGAATGCGGTGTATCATGTATTAAGTGTCTTTAAGACAGTCAAATATTAATAGACTGTCAGGATCTACGATAGGCTGCTTGATTTGTCACTTTTGTTTTAGAAAATCAACGCTGCTACGGTTGCGAAAGCTGGGGTTTGGTGTCATGAGAACTGATACCAAAAATTACATTCCTAACTTTAAAACTTAACTGAGCATTTAGTTTTAAAGATCGAGAACAAAAATGTTCAGAAATCCCTAATGATATACTTTTGGTGTGATGAGAAGATACCAAAATTACATTCCTAACTTTAAGAACTTAACTGAGCATTTAGTTTTAAAAGATCGAGAACAAAAATGTTCAGAAATCCCTAATGATTGCTACGGTGGCGAAAGCTGGGGTTTGGTGTCATGAGAACTGATACCAAAAATTACATTCCTAACTTTAAAACTTAACTGAGCATTTAGTTTTAAAGATCGAGAACAAAAATGTTCAGAAATCCCTAATGATCAGAATGCGGTCTATCATGTATTAACTGTCTTTAAGACAGTCAAATATTAATAGACTGTCAGGATCTACGATAGGCTGCTTGATTTGTCACTTTTGTTTTAGAAAATCAACGCTGCTACGGTGGCGAAAGCTGGGGTTTGGTGTCATGAGAACTGATACCAAAAATTACATTCCTAACTTAAAAACTTAACTGAGCATTTAGTTTTAAAGATCGAGAACAAAAATGTTTAGAAATCCCTAATGATCAGAATGCGGTCTATCATGTATTAACTGTCTTTACGACAGTCAAACATAAATAGACTGTCAGGATCTACAATAGGGCAGGTTCATTTGTCACTTTTGTTTTAGAAAATCAACGCTGCTACGGTGGCGAAAGCTGGGGTTTGGTGTCATGAGAACTGATACCAAAAATTAGATTCCTAACTTTAAAACTTAACTGAGCATTTAGTTTTAAAGATCGGCTACAAAAATGTTCAGAAATCCCTAATGATCAGAATGCGGTCGATCATGTATTAACTGTCTTTAAGACAGTCAAACATTAATAGACTGTCAGGATCTACGATAGGCTGCTTGATTTGTCACTTTTGTTTTAGAAAATCAACGCTGCTACGGTGGCGAAAGCTGGGGTTTGGTGTCATGAGAACTGATACCAAAAATTACATTCCTAACTTTAAAACTTAACTGAGCATTTAGTTTTAAAGATCGAGAACGAAAATGTTCAGAAATCCCTAATGATCAGAATGCGGTCTATCATGTATTAACTGTCTTTAAGACAGTCAAACATTAATAGACTGTCAGGATCAACAATAAGTCAGGTTTATTTGTCGCTTTTGTTTTAGAAAATCAACGCTGCTACGGTGGCGAAAGCTGGGGTTTAGTGTCATGAGAACTGATACCAAAAATTACATTCCTAACTTTAAAACTTAACTGAGCATTTAGTTTTAAATATCGAGAACAAAAATGTTCAGAAATCCTTAATGATCAGAATGCGGTCTATCATGTATTAACTGTCTTTAAGACAGTCAAACATTAATAGATTGTCAGCATTTACAATAGGGCAGGTTGATTTGTCACATTTGTTTTAGAAAATCAACGCTGCTACGGTGGCGAAAGCTGGGGTTTGGTGTCATGAGAACTGATACCAAAAATTAGATTCCTAACTTTAAAATTTAACTGAGCATTTAGTTTTAAAGATCGAGAACGAAAATGTTCAGAAATCCCTAATGATCAGAATGCGGTCTATCATGTATTAACTGTCTTTAAGACAGTCAAACATTAATAGACTGTCAGGATCAACAATAAGTCAGGTTTATTTGTCGCTTTTGTTTTAGAAAATCAACGCTGCTACGGTGGCGAAAGCTGGGGTTTGGTGTCATGAGAACTGATACCAAAAATTAGATTCCTAACTTTAAAATTTAACTGAGCATTTAGTTTTAAAGATCGAGAACGAAAATGTTCAGAAATCCCTAATGATCAGAATGCGGTCTATCATGTATTAACTGTCTTTAAGACAGTCAAACATTAATAGACTGTCAGGATCAACAATAAGTCAGGTTTATTTGTCGCTTTTGTTTTAGAAAATCAACGCTGCTACGGTGGCGAAAGCTGGGGTTTGGTGTCATGAGAACTGATACCAAAAATTAGATTCCTAACTTTAAAATTTAACTGAGCATTTAGTTTTAAAGATCGAGAACGAAAATGTTCAGAAATCCCTAATGATCAGAATGCGGTCTATCATGTATTAACTGTCTTTAAGACAGTCAAACATTAATAGACTGTCAGGATCAACAATAAGTCAGGTTTATTTGTCGCTTTTGTTTTAGAAAATCAACGCTGCTACGGTGGCGAAAGCTGGGGTTTGGTGTCATGAGAACTGATACCAAAAATTAGATTCCTAACTTTAAAATTAAACTGAGCATTTAGTTTTAAAGATCGAGAACGAAAATGTTCAGAAATCCCTAATGATCAGAATGCGGTCTATCATGTATTAACTGTCTTTAAGACAGTCAAACATTAATAGACTGTCAGGATCAACAATAAGTCAGGTTTATTTGTCGCTTTTGTTTTAGAAAATCAACGCTGCTACGGTGGCGAAAGCTGGGGTTTGGTGTCATGAGAACTGATACCAAAAATTACATTCCTAACTTTAAAACTTAACTGAGCATTTAGTTTTAAAGATCGGCTACAAAAATGTTCAGAAATCCCTAATGATCAGAATGCGCTCTATCATGTATTAACTGTCTTTAAGACAGTCAAATATTAATAGACTGTCAGGATCTACTATAGGCTGCTTGATTTGTCACTTTAGTTTTAGAAAATCAACGCTGCTACGGTGGCGAAAGCTGGGGTTTGGTGTCATGAGAACTGATACCAAAAATTACATTCCTAACTTTAAAACTTAACTGAGCATTTAGTTTTAAAGATCGGCTACAAAAATGTTCAGAAATCCCTAATGATCAGAATGCGGTGTATCATGTATTAAGTGTCTTTAAGACAGTCAAATATTAATAGACTGTCAGGATCTACGATAGGCTGCTTGATTTGTCACTTTTGTTTTAGAAAATCAACGCTGCTACGGTGGCGAAAGCTGGGGTTTGGTGTCATGAGAACTGATACCAAAAATTACATTCCTAACTTTAAAACTTAACTGAGCATTTAGTTTTAAAGATCGAGAACAAAAATGTTCAGAAATCCCTAATGATCAGAATGCGCTGTATCATGTATTAACTGTCTTTAAGACAGTCAAATATTAATAGACTGTCAGGATCTACGATAGGCTGCTTGATTTGTCACTTTAGTTTTAGAAAATCAACGCTGCTACGGTGGCGAAAGCTGGGGTTTGGTGTCATGAGAACTGATACCAAAAATTACATTCCTAACTTTAAAACTTAACTGAGCATTTAGTTTTAAAGATCGGCTACAAAAATGTTCAGAAATCCCTAATGATCAGAATGCGCTCTATCATGTATTAACTGTCTTTAAGACAGTCAAATATTAATAGACTGTCAGGATCTACTATAGGCTGCTTGATTTGTCACTTTAGTTTTAGAAAATCAACGCTGCTACGGTGGCGAAAGCTGGGGTTTGGTGTCATGAGAACTGATACCAAAAATTACATTCCTAACTTTAAAACTTAACTGAGCATTTAGTTTTAAAGATCGGCTACAAAAATGTTCAGAAATCCCTAATGATCAGAATGCGGTGTATCATGTATTAAGTGTCTTTAAGACAGTCAAATATTAATAGACTGTCAGGATCTACGATAGGCTGCTTGATTTGTCACTTTTGTTTTAGAAAATCAACGCTGCTACGGTGGCGAAAGCTGGGGTTTGGTGTCATGAGAACTGATACCAAAAATTACATTCCTAACTTTAAAACTTAACTGAGCATTTAGTTTTAAAGATCGAGAACAAAAATGTTCAGAAATCCCTAATGATCAGAATGCGGTCTATCATGTATTAACTGTCTTTAAGACAGTCAAATATTAATAGACTGTCAGGATCTACGATAGGCTGCTTGATTTGTCACTTTTGTTTTAGAAAATCAACGCTGCTACGGTGGCGAAAGCTGGGGTTTGGTGTCATGAGAACTGATACCAAAAATTACATTCCTAACTTAAAAACTTAACTGAGCATTTAGTTTTAAAGATCGAGAACAAAAATGTTTAGAAATCCCTAATGATCAGAATGCGGTCTATCATGTATTAACTGTCTTTACGACAGTCAAACATAAATAGACTGTCAGGATCTACAATAGGGCAGGTTCATTTGTCACTTTTGTTTTAGAAAATCAACGCTGCTACGGTGGCGAAAGCTGGGGTTTGGTGTCATGAGAACTGATACCAAAAATTAGATTCCTAACTTTAAAACTTAACTGAGCATTTAGTTTTAAAGATCGGCTACAAAAATGTTCAGAAATCCCTAATGATCAGAATGCGGTCGATCATGTATTAACTGTCTTTAAGACAGTCAAACATTAATAGACTGTCAGGATCTACGATAGGCTGCTTGATTTGTCACTTTTGTTTTAGAAAATCAACGCTGCTACGGTGGCGAAAGCTGGGGTTTGGTGTCATGAGAACTGATACCAAAAATTACATTCCTAACTTTAAAACTTAACTGAGCATTTAGTTTTAAAGATCGAGAACGAAAATGTTCAGAAATCCCTAATGATCAGAATGCGGTCTATCATGTATTAACTGTCTTTAAGACAGTCAAACATTAATAGACTGTCAGGATCAACAATAAGTCAGGTTTATTTGTCGCTTTTGTTTTAGAAAATCAACGCTGCTACGGTGGCGAAAGCTGGGGTTTAGTGTCATGAGAACTGATACCAAAAATTACATTCCTAACTTTAAAACTTAACTGAGCATTTAGTTTTAAATATCGAGAACAAAAATGTTCAGAAATCCTTAATGATCAGAATGCGGTCTATCATGTATTAACTGTCTTTAAGACAGTCAAACATTAATAGATTGTCAGCATTTACAATAGGGCAGGTTGATTTGTCACATTTGTTTTAGAAAATCAACGCTGCTACGGTGGCGAAAGCTGGGGTTTGGTGTCATGAGAACTGATACCAAAAATTAGATTCCTAACTTTAAAATTTAACTGAGCATTTAGTTTTAAAGATCGAGAACGAAAATGTTCAGAAATCCCTAATGATCAGAATGCGGTCTATCATGTATTAACTGTCTTTAAGACAGTCAAACATTAATAGACTGTCAGGATCAACAATAAGTCAGGTTTATTTGTCGCTTTTGTTTTAGAAAATCAACGCTGCTACGGTGGCGAAAGCTGGGGTTTGGTGTCATGAGAACTGATACCAAAAATTAGATTCCTAACTTTAAAATTTAACTGAGCATTTAGTTTTAAAGATCGAGAACGAAAATGTTCAGAAATCCCTAATGATCAGAATGCGGTCTATCATGTATTAACTGTCTTTAAGACAGTCAAACATTAATAGACTGTCAGGATCAACAATAAGTCAGGTTTATTTGTCGCTTTTGTTTTAGAAAATCAACGCTGCTACGGTGGCGAAAGCTGGGGTTTGGTGTCATGAGAACTGATACCAAAAATTAGATTCCTAACTTTAAAATTTAACTGAGCATTTAGTTTTAAAGATCGAGAACGAAAATGTTAAGAAATCCCTAATGATCAGAATGCGGTCTATCATGTATTAACTGTCTTTAAGACAGTCAAACATTAATAGACTGTCAGGATCAACAATAAGTCAGGTTTATTTGTCGCTTTTGTTTTAGAAAATCAACGCTGCTACGGTGGCGAAAGCTGGGGTTTGGTGTCATGAGAACTGATACCAAAAATTAGATTCCTAACTTTAAAATTAAACTGAGCATTTAGTTTTAAAGATCGAGAACGAAAATGTTCAGAAATCCCTAATGATCAGAATGCGGTCTATCATGTATTAACTGTCTTTAAGACAGTCAAACATTAATAGACTGTCAGGATCAACAATAAGTCAGGTTTATTTGTCGCTTTTGTTTTAGAAAATCAACGCTGCTACGGTGGCGAAAGCTGGGGTTTAGTGTCATGAGAACTGATACCAAAAATTACATTCCTAACTTTAAAACTCAACTGAGCATTTAGTTTTAAAGATCGAGAACAAAAATGTTCAGAAATCCTTAATGATCAGAATGCGGTCTATCATGTATAAACTGTCTTTAAGACAGTCAAACATTAATAGATTGTCAGCATTTACAATATGGCAGGTTGATTTGTCACATTTGTTTTAGAAAATCAACGCTGCTACGGTGGCGAAAGCTGGGGTTTGGTGTCATGAGAACTGATACCAAAAATTACATCCCTAACTTTAAAACTTAACTGAGCATTTAGTTTTAAAGATCGAGAACGAAAATGTTCAGAAATCCCTAATGATCAGAATGCGGTCTATCATGTATTAACTGTCTTTAAGACACTCAAACATTAATAGACTGTCAGGATCTAAAATAGGGAAGGTTCATTTGTCACTTTTGTTTTAGAAAACCAACGCTGCTACGGTGGCGAAAGCTGGGGTTTGGTGGCATGAGAACTGATACCAAAAATTAGATTCCTAACTTTAAAACTTAACTGAGCATTTAGTTTTAAATATCGAGAACAAAAATGTTCAGAAATCCTTAATGATCAGAATGCGGTCTATCATGTATTAACTGTCTTTAAGACAGTCAAACATTAATAGACTGTCAGGATCTACAATAGGGCAGGTTCATTTGTCACTTTTGTTTTAGAAAATCAACGCTGCTACGGTGGCGAAAGCTGGGGTTTGGTGTCATGAGAACTGATACCAAAAATTAGATTCCTAACTTTAAAACTTAACTGAGCATTTAGTTTTAAAGATCGAGAACGAAAATGTTCAGAGATCCCTAATGATCAGAATGCGGTGTATCATGTATTAACTGTCTTTAAGACAGTCAAATATTAATAGACTGTCAGGATCTACGATAGGCTGCTTGATTTGTCACTTTTGTTTTAGAAAATCCACGCTGCTACGGTGGCGAAAGCTGGAGTTTGGTGTCATGAGAACTGATACCAAAAATTACATTCCTAACTTTAAAACTTAATTGATCAATTAGTTTTAAAGATCGAGAACAAAAATGTTCAGAAATCCCTAATGATCAGAATGCGGTCTATCATGTATTAACTGTCTTTAAGACAGTCAAACATTAATAGACTGTCAGGATCTACAATAAGGCAGGTTGATTTGTCCCTTTTGTTTTAGAAAATCAACGCTGCTACGGTGGCGAAAGCTGGAGTTTGGTGTCATGAGAACTGATACCAAAAATTACATTCCTAACTTTAAAACTTAACTGAGCATTTAGTTTTAAAGATCGAAAACAAAAATGTTCAGAAATCCCTAATGATCAGAATGCGGTCTATCATGTATTAACTGTCTTTAAGACAGTCAAACATTAATAGACTGTCAGGATCTACAATAGGGCAGGTTGATTTGTCCCTTCTGTTTTAGAAAATCAACGCTGCTACGGTGGCGAAAGCTGGGGTTTGGTGTCATGAGAACTGATACCAAAAATTACATTCCTAACTTTAAAACTTAATTGAGCATTTAGTTTTAAAGATCGAGAACAAAAATGTTCAGAAATCCCTAATGATCAGAATGCGGTCTATCATGTATTAACTGTCTTTAAGACAGTCAAACATTAATAGACTGTCAGGATCTACAATAGGGCAGGTTGATTTGTCCCTTTTGTTTTAGAAAATCAACGCTCCTACGGTGGCGAAAGCTGGAGTTTGGTGTCATGAGAACTGATACCAAAAATTACATTCCTAACTTTAAAACTTAACTGAGCATTTAGTTTTAAAGATCGAGAACAAAAATGTTCAGAAATCCCTAATGATCAGAATGCGGTCTATCATGTATTAACTGTCTTTAAGACAGTCAAACATTAATAGACTGTCAGGATCTACAATAGGGCAGGTTGATTTGTCACTTTTGTTTTAGAAAATCAACGCTGCTACGGTGGCGAAAGCTGGGGTTTGGTGTCATGAGAACTGATACCAAAAATTAGATTCCTAACTTTAAAACTTAATTGAGCATTTAGTTTTAAAGATCGAGAACAAAAATGTTCAGAAATCCCTAATGATCAGAATGCGGTCTATCATGTATTAACTGTCTTTAAGACAGTCAAACATTAATAGACTGTCAGGATCTACAATAGGGCAGGTTGATTTGTCCCTTTTGTTTTAGAAAATCAACGCTGCTACGGTGGCGAAAGCTGGGGTTTGGTGTCATGAGAACTGATACCAAAAATTACATTCCTAACTTTAAAACTTAACTGAGCATTTAGTTTTAAAGATCGAGAACAAAAATGTTCAGAAATCCCTAATGATCAGAATGCGGTCTATCATGTATTAACTGTCTTTAAGACAGTCAAACATTAATAGACTGTCAGGATCTACAATAGGGCAGGTTGATTTGTCACTTTTGTTTTAGAAAATCAACGCTGCTACGGTGGCGAAAGCTGGGGTTTGGTGTCATGAGAACTGATACCAAAAATTACATTCCTAACTTTAAAACTTAACTGAGCATTTAGTTTTAAAGGTCGAGAACAAAAATGTTCAGAAATCCCTAATAATCTGAATGCGGTTTATCATGTATTAACTGTCTTTAAGACAGTCAAACATTAATAGACTGTCAGGATCTACAATAGGGCAGGTTGATTTGTCCCTTTTGTTTTAGAAAATCAACGCTGCTACGGTGGCGAAAGCTGGAGTTTGGTGTCATGAGAACTGATACCAAAAATTACATTCCTAACTTTAAAACTTAACTGAGCATTTAGTTTTAAAGATCGAGAACAAAAATGTTCAGAAATCCCTAATGATCAGAATGCGGTCTATCATGTATTAACTGTCTTTAAGACAGTCAAACATTAATAGACTGTCAGGATCTACAATAGGGCAGGTTGATTTGTCACTTTTGTTTTAGAAAATCAACGCTGCTACGGTGGCGAAAGCTGGGGTTTGGTGTCATGAGAACTGATACCAAAAATTACATTCCTAACTTTAAAACTTAACTGAGCATTTAGTTTTAAAGGTCGAGAACAAAAATGTTCAGAAATCCCTAATAATCTGAATGCGGTTTATCATGTATTAACTGTCTTTAAGACAGTCAAGCATTAATAGACTGTCAGGATCTACAATAGGGCAGGTTGATTTGTCACTTTTGTTTTAGAAAATCAACGCTGCTACGTTGGCGAAAGCTGGGGTTTGGTGTCATGAGAACTGATACCAAAAATTAGATTCCTAACTTTAAAACTTAATTGATCAAGTAGTTTTAAAGATCGAGAACAAAAATGTTCAGAAATCCCTAATGATCAGAATGCGGTCTATCATGTATTAACTGTCTTTAATACAGTCAAATATTAACAGACTGTCAGGATCTACAATAGGGCAGGTTGATTTGTAACTTTCGTTTTAGAAAATCAACGCTGCTACGGTGGCGAAAGCTGGGGTTTGGTGTCATGAGAACTGATACCAAAAATTACATTCCTAACTTTAAAACTTAACTGAGCATTTAGTTTTAAAGGTCGAGAACAAAAATGTTCAGATATCCCTAATAATCTGAATGCGTTTATCATGTATTAACTGTCTTTAAGACAGTCAAACATTAATAGACTGTCAGGATCTACAATAGGGCAGGTTGATTTGTCACTTTTGTTTTAGAAAATCAACGCTGCTACGGTGGCGAAAGCTGGGGTTTGGTGTCATGAGAACTGATACCAAAAATTACATTCCTAACTTTAAAACTTAACTGAGCATTTAGTTTTAAAGATCGAGAACAAAAATGTTCAGAAATCCCTAATGATCAGAATGCGGTCTATCATGTATTAACTGTCTTTAAGACAGTCAAACATTAATAGACTGTCAGGATCTACAATAAGGCAGGTTGATTTGTCGCTTTAGTTTTAGAAAATCAACGCTGCTACGGTGGCGAAAGCTGGGGTTTGGTGTCATGAGAACTGATACCAAAAATTACATTCCTAACTTTAAAACTTAACTGAGCATTTAGTTTTAAAGATCGAGAACAAAAATGTTCAGAAATCCCCAATGATCAGAATGCGGTCTATCATGTATTAACTGTCTTTAAGACAGTCAAACATTAATAGACTGTCAGGATCTACAATAAGGCAGGTTGATTTGTCACTTTAGTTTTAGAAAATCAACGCTGCTACGGTGGCGAAAGCTGGGGTTTGGTGTCATGAGAACTGATACCAAAAATTAGATTCCTAACTTTAAAACTTAACTGAGCATTTAGTTTTAAAGATCGAGAACAAAAATGTTCAGAAATCCCTAATGATCAGAATGCGGTCTATCATGTATTAACTGTCTTTAAGACAGTCAAACATTAATAGACTGTCAGGATCTACAATAGGGCAGGTTGATTTGTCACTTTTGTTTTAGAAAATCAACGCTGCTACGGTGGCGAAAGCTGGGGTTTGGTGTCATGAGAACTGATACCAAAAATTACATTCCTAACTTTAAAACTTAACTGAGCATTTAGTTTTAAAGGTCGAGAACAAAAATGTTCAGAAATCCCTAATAATCTGAATGCGGTTTATCATGTATTAACTGTCTTTAAGACAGTCAAACATTAATAGACTGTCAGGATCTACAATAGGGCAGGTTGATTTGTCACTTTTGTTTTAGAAAATCAACGCTGCTACGTTGGCGAAAGCTTGGGTTTGGTGTCATGAGAACTGATACCAAAAATTAGATTCCCAACTTTAAAACTTAATTGATCAAGTAGTTTTAAAGATCGAGAACAAAAATGTTCAGAAATCCCTAATGATCAGAATGCGGTCTATCATGTATTAACTGTCTTTAATACAGTCAAATATTAACAGACTGTCAGGATCTACAATAGGGCAGGTTGATTTGTAACTTTCGTTTTAGAAAATCAACGCTGCTACGGTGGCGAAAGCTGGGGTTTGGTGTCATGAGAACTGATACCAAAAATTACATTCCTAACTTTAAAACTTAACTGAGCATTTAGTTTTAAAGGTCGAGAACAAAAATGTTCAGATATCCCTAATAATCTGAATGCGTTTATCATGTATTAACTGTCTTTAAGACAGTCAAACATTAATAGACTGTCAGGATCTACAATAGGGCAGGTTGATTTGTCACTTTTGTTTTAGAAAATCAACGCTGCTACGGTGGCGAAAGCTGGGGTTTGGTGTCATGAGAACTGATACCAAAAATTACATTCCTAACTTTAAAACTTAACTGAGCATTTAGTTTTAAAGATCGAGAACAAAAATGTTCAGAAATCCCTAATGATCAGAATGCGGTCTATCATGTATTAACTGTCTTTAAGACAGTCAAACATTAATAGACTGTCAGGATCTACAATAAGGCAGGTTGATTTGTCGCTTTAGTTTTAGAAAATCAACGCTGCTACGGTGGCGAAAGCTGGGGTTTGGTGTCATGAGAACTGATACCAAAAATTACATTCCTAACTTTAAAACTTAACTGAGCATTTAGTTTTAAAGATCGAGAACAAAAATGTTCAGAAATCCCCAATGATCAGAATGCGGTCTATCATGTATTAACTGTCTTTAAGACAGTCAAACATTAATAGACTGTCAGGATCTACAATAAGGCAGGTTGATTTGTCACTTTAGTTTTAGAAAATCAACGCTGCTACGGTGGCGAAAGCTGGGGTTTGGTGTCATGAGAACTGATACCAAAAATTAGATTCCTAACTTTAAAACTTAACTGAGCATTTAGTTTTAAAGATCGAGAACAAAAATGTTCAGAAATCCCTAATGATCAGAATGCGGTCTATCATGTATTAACTGTCTTTAAGACAGTCAAACATTAATAGACTGTCAGGATCTACAATAAGGCAGGTTGATTTGTCACTTTAGTTTTAGAAAATCAACGCTGCTACGGTGGCGAAAGCTGGGGTTTGGTGTCATGAGAACTGATACCAAAAATTACATTCCTAACTTTTAAACTTAACTGAGCATTTAGTTTTAAAGATCGAGAACAAAACTGTTCAGAAATCCCTAATGATCAGAATGCGGTCTATCATGTATTAACTGTCTTTAAGACAGTCAAACATTAATAGACTGTCAGGATCTACAATAAGGCAGGTTGATTTGTCACTTTAGTTTTAGAAAATCAACGCTGCTACGGTGGCGAAAGCTGGGGTTTGGTGTCATGAGAACTGATACCAAAAATTACATTCCTAACTTTAAAACTTAACTGAGCATTTAGTTTTAAAGGTCGAGAACAAAAATGTTCAGAAATCCCTAATAATCTGAATGCGGTTTATCATGTATTAACTGTCTTTAAGACAGTCAAACATTAATAGACTGTCAGGATCTACAATAGGGCAGGTTGATTTGTCACTTTTGTTTTAGAAAATCAACGCTGCTACGTTGGCGAAAGCTGGGGTTTGGTGTCATGAGAACTGATACCAAAAATTAGATTCCTAACTTTAAAACTTAATTGATCAATTAGTTTTAAAGATCGAGAACAAAAATGTTCAGAAATCCCTAATGATCAGAATGCGGTCTATCATGTATTAACTGTCTTTAATACAGTCAAATATTAACAGACTGTCAGGATCTACAATAGGGCAGGTTGATTTGTAACTTTCGTTTTAGAAAATCAACGCTTCTACGGTGGCGAAAGCTGGGGTTTGGTGTCATGAGAACTGATACCCAAAATTACATTCCTAACTTTAAAACTTAACTGAGCATTTAGTTTTAAAGGTCGAGAACAAAAATGTTCAGATATCCCTAATAATCTGAATGCGTTTATCATGTATTAACTGTCTTTAAGACAGTCAAACATTAATAGACTGTCAGGATCTACAATAGGGCAGGTTGATTTGTCACTTTTGTTTTAGAAAATCAACGCTGCTACGGTGGCGAAAGCTGGGGTTTGGTGTCATGAGAACTGATACCAAAAATTACATTCCTAACTTTAAAACTTAACTGAGCATTTAGTTTTAAAGATCGAGAACAAAAATGTTCAGAAATCCCTAATGATCAGAATGCGGTCTATCATGTATTAACTGTCTTTAAGACAGTCAAACATTAATAGACTGTCAGGATCTACAATAAGGCAGGTTGATTTGTCACTTTTGTTTTAGAAAATCAACGCTGCTACGGTGGCGAAAGCTGGGGTTTGGTGTCATGAGAACTGATACCAAAAATTACATTCCTAACTTTAAAACTTAACTGAGCATTTAGTTTTAAAGATCGAGAACAAAAATGTTCAGAAATCCCTAATGATCAGAATGCGGTCTATCATGTATTAACTGTCTTTAAGACAGTCAAACATTAATAGACTGTCAGGATCTACAATAAGGCAGGTTGATTTGTCACTTTAGTTTTAGAAAATCAACGCTGCTACGGTGGCGAAAGCTGGGGTTTGGTGTCATGAGAACTGATACCAAAAATTACATTCCTAACTTTAAAACTTAACTGAGCATTTGGTTTTAAAGATCGAGAACAAAAATGTTCAGAAATCCCTAATGATCAGAATGCGGTCTATCATGTATTTACTGTCTTTAAGACAGTCAAACATTAATAGACTGTAAGGATCTACAATAAGGCAGGTTGATTTGTCACTTTAGTTTTAGAAAATCAACGCTGCTACGGTGGCGAAAGCTGGGGTTTGGTGTCATGAGAACTGATACCAAAAATTACATTCCTAACTTTAAAACTTAATTGATCAATTAGTTTTAAAGATCGAGAACAAAAATGTTCAGAAATCCCTAATGATCAGAATGCGGTCTATCATGTATTTACTGTCTTTAAGACAGTCAAACATTAATAGACTGTCAGGATCTACAATAAGGCAGGTTGATTTGTCACTTTAGTTTTAGAAAATCAACGCTGCTACGGTGGCGAAAGCTGGGGTTTGGTGTCATGAGAACTGATACCAAAAATTACATTCCTAACTTTAAAACTTAACTGAGCATTTGGTTTTAAAGATCGAGAACAAAAATGTTCAGAAATCCCTAATGATCAGAATGCGGTCTATCATGTATTAACTGTCTTTAAGACAGTCAAACATTAATAGACTGTCAGGATCTACAATAAGGCAGGTTGATTTGTCACTTTAGTTTTAGAAAATCAACGCTGCTACGGTGGCGAAAGCTGGGGTTTGGTGTCATGAGAACTGATACCAAAAATTACATTCCTAACTTTAAAACTTAACTGAGCATTTAGTTTTAAAGATCGAGAACAAAAATGTTCAGAAATCCCTAATGATCAGAATGCGGTCTATCATGTATTAACTGTCTTTAAGACAGTCAAACATTAATAGACTGTCAGGATCTACAATAGGGCAGGTTGATTTGTCACTTTAGTTTTAGAAAATCAACGCTGCTACGGTGGCGAAAGCTGGGGTTTGGTGTCATGAGAACTGATACCAAAAATTAGATTCCTAACTTTAAAACTTAACTGAGCATTTGGTTTTAAAGATCGAGAACAAAAATGTTCAGAAATCCCTAATGATCAGAATGCGGTCTATCATGTATTTACTGTCTTTAAGACAGTCAAACATTAATAGACTGTCAGGATCTACAATAAGGCAGGTTGATTTGTCACTTTAGTTTTAGAAAATCAACGCTGCTACGGTGGCGAAAGCTGGGGTTTGGTGTCATGAGAACTGATACCAAAAATTACATTCCTAACTTTAAAACTTAACTGAGCATTTAGTTTTAAAGATCGAGAACAAAAATGTTCAGAAATCCCTAATGATCAGAATGCGGTCTATCATGTATTAACTGTCTTTAAGACAGTCAAACATTAATAGACTGTCAGGATCTACAATAGGGCAGGTTGATTTGTCACTTTTGTTTTAGAAAATCAACGCTGCTACGGTGGCGAAAGCTGGGGTTTGGTGTCATGAGAACTGATACCAAAAATTACATTCCTAACTTTAAAACTTAACTGAGCATTTGGTTTTAAAGATCGAGAACAAAAATGTTCAGAAATCCCTAATGATCAGAATGCGGTCTATCATGTATTTACTGTCTTTAAGACAGTCAAACATTAATAGACTGTCAGGATCTACAATAGGGCAGGTTGATTTGTCACTTTTGTTTTAGAAAATCAACGCTGCTACGGTGGCGAAAGCTGGGGTTTGGTGTCATGAGAACTGATACCAAAAATTAGATTCCTAACTTTAAAACTTAACTGAGCATTTGGTTTTAAAGATCGAGAACAAAAATGTTCAGAAATCCCTAATGATCAGAATGCGGTCTATCATGTATTTACTGTCTTTAAGACAGTCAAACATTAATAGACTGTCAGGATCTACAATAGGGCAGGTTGATTTGTCACTTTAGTTTTAGAAAATCAACGCTGCTACGGTGGCGAAAGCTGGGGTTTGGTGTCATGAGAACTGATACCAAAAATTAGATTCCTAACTTTAAAACTTAACTGAGCATTTAGTTTTAAAGATCGAGAACAAAAATGTTCAGAAATCCCTAATGATCAGAATGCGGTCTATCATGTATTAACTGTCTTTAAGACAGTCAAACATTAATAGACTGTCAGGATCTACAATAGTGCAAGTTGATTTGTCACTTTTGTTTTAGAAAATCAACGCTGCTACGGTGGCGAAAGCTGGGGTTTGGTGTCATGAGAACTGATACCAAAAATTACATTCCTAACTTTAAAACTTAACTGAGCATTTAGTTTTAAAGATCGAGAACAAAAATGTTCAGAAATCCCTAATGATCAGAATGCGGTCTATCATGTATTAACTGTCTTTAAGACAGTCAAACATTAATAGACTGTCAGGATCTACAATAGGGCAGGTTGATTTGTCACTTTTGTTTTAGAAAATCAACGCTGCTACGGTGGCGAAAGCTGGGGTTTGGTGTCATGAGAACTGATACCAAAAATTACATTCCTAACTTTAAAACTTAACTGAGCATTTAGTTTTAAAGATCGAGAACAAAAATGTTCAGAAATCCCTAATGATCAGAATGCGGTCTATCATGTATTAACTGTCTTTAAGACAGTCAAACATTAATAGACTGTCAGGATCTACAATAGGGCAGGTTGATTTGTCACTTTTGTTTTAGAAAATCAACGCTGCTACGGTGGCGAAAGCTGGGGTTTGGTGTCATGAGAACTGATACCAAAAATTACATTCCTAACTTTAAAACTTAACTGAGCATTTAGTTTTAAAGATCGAGAACAAAAATGTTCAGAAATCCCTAATGATCAGAATGCGGTCTATCATGTATTAACTGTCTTTAAGACAGTCAAACATTAATAGACTGTCAGGATCTACAATAGGGCAGGTTGATTTGTCACTTTTGTTTTAGAAAATCAACGCTGCTACGGTGGCGAAAGCTGGGGTTTGGTGTCATGAGAACTGATACCAGAAATTACATTCCTAACTTTAAAATTTAACTGAGCATTTAGTTTTAAAGATCGAGAACAAAAATGTTCAGAAATCCCTAATGATCAGAATGCGGTCTATCATGTATTAACTGTCTTTAAGACAGTCAAACATTAATAGACTGTCAGGATCTACAATAGGGCAGGTTGATTTGTCACTTTTGTTTTAGAAAATCAACGCTGCTACGGTGGCGAAAGCTGGGGTTTGGTGTCATGAGAACTGATACCAAAAATTACATTCCTAACTTTAAAACTTAACTGAGCATTTAGTTTTAAAGATCGAGAACAAAAATGTTCAGAAATCCCTAATGATCAGAATGCGGTCTATCATGTATTAACTGTCTTTAAGACAGTCAAATATTAATAGACTGTCAGGATCTACGATAGGCTGCTTGATTTGTCACTTTTGTTTTAGAAAATCAACGCTGCTACGGTGGCGAAAGCTGGGGTTTGGTGTCATGAGAACTGATACCAGAAATTACATTCCTAACTTTAAAACTTAACTGAGCATTTAGTTTTAAAGATCGAGAACAAAAATGTTCAGAAATCCCTAATGATCAGAATGCGGTCTATCATGTATTAACTGTCTTTAAGACAGTCAAACATTAATAGACTGTCAGGATCTACAATAGGGCAGGTTGATTTGTCACTTTTGTTTTAGAAAATCAACGCTGCTACGGTGGCGAAAGCTGGGGTTTGGTGTCATGAGAACTGATACCAAAAATTACATTCCTAACTTTAAAACTTAACTGAGCATTTAGTTTTAAAGATCGAGAACAAAAATGTTCAGAAATCCCTAATGATCAGAATGCGGTCTATCATGTATTAACTGTCTTTAAGACAGTCAAACATTAATAGACTGTCAGGATCTACAATAGGGCAGGTTGATTTGTCACTTTTGTTTTAGAAAATCAACGCTGCTACGGTGGCGAAAGCTGGGGTTTGGTGTCATGAGAACTGATACCAAAAATTACATTCCTAACTTTAAAACTTAACTGAGCATTTAGTTTTAAAGATCGAGAACAAAAATGTTCAGAAATCCCTAATGATCAGAATGCGGTCTATCATGTATTAACTGTCTTTAAGACAGTCAAACATTAATAGACTGTCAGGATCTACAATAGGGCAGGTTGATTTGTCACTTTTGTTTTAGAAAATCAACGCTGCTACGGTGGCGAAAGCTGGGGTTTGGTGTCATGAGAACTGATACCAAAAATTACATTCCTAACTTTAAAATTTAACTGAGCATTTAGTTTTAAAGATCGAGAACAAAAATGTTCAGAAATCCCTAATGATCAGAATGCGGTCTATCATGTATTAACTGTCTTTAAGACAGTCAAACATTAATAGACTGTCAGGATCTACAATAGGGCAGGTTGATTTGTCACTTTTGTTTTAGAAAATCAACGCTGCTACGGTGGCGAAAGCTGGGGTTTGGTGTCATGAGAACTGATACCAAAAATTACATTCCTAACTTTAAAACTTAACTGAGCATTTAGTTTTAAAGATCCAGAACAAAAATGTTCAGAAATCCCTAATGATCAGAATGCGGTCTATCATGTATTAACTGTCTTTAAGACAGTCAAACATTAATAGACTGTCAGGATCTACAATAGGGCAGGTTGATTTGTCACTTTTGTTTTAGAAAATCAACGCTGCTACGGTGGCGAAAGCTGGGGTTTGGTGTCATGAGAACTGATACCAGAAATTACATTCCTAACTTTAAAACTTAACTGAGCATTTAGTTTTAAAGATCGAGAACAAAAATGTTCAGAAATCCCTAATGATCAGAATGCGGTCTATCATGTATTAACTGTCTTTAAGACAGTCAAATATTAATAGACTGTCAGGATCTACGATAGGCTGCTTGATTTGTCACTTTTGTTGTAGAAAATCAACGCTGCTACGGTGGCGAAAGCTGGGGTTTGGTGTCATGAGAACTGATACCAGAAATTACATTCCTAACTTTAAAACTTAACTGAGCATTTAGTTTTAAAGATCGAGAACAAAAATGTTCAGAAATCCCTAATGATCAGAATGCGGTCTATCATGTATTAACTGTCTTTAAGACAGTCAAACATTAACAGACTGTCAGGATCTACAATAGGGCAGGTTGATTTGTCACTTTTGTTTTAGAAAATCAACGCTGCTACGGTGGCGAAAGCTGGGGTTTGGTGTCATGAGAACTGATACCAAAAATTACATTCCTAACTTTAAAACTTAACTGAGCATTTGGTTTTAAAGATCGAGAACAAAAATGTTCAGAAATCCCTAATGATCAGAATGCGGTCTATCATGTATTAACTGTCTTTAAGACAGTCAAACATTAATAGACTGTCAGGATCTACAATAGGGCAGGTTGATTTGTCACTTTTGTTTTAGAAAATCAACGCTGCTACGGTGGCGAAAGCTGGGGTTTGGTGTCATGAGAACTGATACCAAAAATTACATTCCTAACTTTAAAACTTAACTGAGCATTTGGTTTTAAAGATCGAGAACAAAAATGTTCAGAAATCCCTAATGATCAGAATGCGGTCTATCATGTATTAACTGTCTTTAAGACAGTCAAACATTAATAGACTGTCAGGATCTACAATAGGGCAGGTTGATTTGTCACTTTTGTTTTAGAAAATCAACGCTGCTACGGTGGCGAAAGCTGGGGTTTGGTGTCATGAGAACTGATACCAAAAATTACATTCCTAACTTTAAAACTTAACTGAGCATTTGGTTTTAAAGATCGAGAACAAAAATGTTCAGAAATCCCTAATGATCAGAATGCGGTCTATCATGTATTAACTGTCTTTAAGACAGTCAAACATTAATAGACTGTCAGGATCTACAATAGGGCAGGTTGATTTGTCACTTTTGTTTTAGAAAATCAACGCTGCTACGGTGGCGAAAGCTGGGGTTTGGTGTCATGAGAACTGATACCAAAAATTACATTCCTAACTTTAAAACTTAACTGAGCATTTGGTTTTAAAGATCGAGAACAAAAATGTTCAGAAATCCCTAATGATCAGAATGCGGTCTATCATGTATTAACTGTCTTTAAGACAGTCAAACATTAATAGACTGTCAGGATCTACAATAGGGCAGGTTGATTTGTCACTTTTGTTTTAGAAAATCAACGCTGCTACGGTGGCGAAAGCTGGGGTTTGGTGTCATGAGAACTGATACCAAAAATTACATTCCTAACTTTAAAACTTAACTGAGCATTTGGTTTTAAAGATCGAGAACAAAAATGTTCAGAAATCCCTAATGATCAGAATGCGGTCTATCATGTATTAACTGTCTTTAAGACAGTCAAACATTAATAGACTGTCAGGATCTACAATAGGGCAGGTTGATTTGTCACTTTTGTTTTAGAAAATCAACGCTGCTACGGTGGCGAAAGCTGGGGTTTGGTGTCATGAGAACTGATACCAAAAATTACATTCCTAACTTTAAAACTTAACTGAGCATTTGGTTTTAAAGATCGAGAACAAAAATGTTCAGAAATCCCTAATGATCAGAATGCAGTCTATCATGTATTAACTGTCTTTAAGACAGTCAAACATTAATAGACTGTCAGGATCTACAATAGGGCAGGTTGATTTGTCACTTTTGTTTTAGAAAATCAACGCTGCTACGGTGGCGAAAGCTGGGGTTTGGTGTCATGAGAACTGATACCAAAAATTACATTCCTAACTTTAAAACTTAACTGAGCATTTGGTTTTAAAGATCGAGAACAAAAATGTTCAGAAATCCCTAATGATCAGAATGCGGTCTATCATGTATAAACTGTCTTTAAGACAGTCAAACATTAATAGACTGTCAGGATCTACAATAGGGCAGGTTGATTTGTCACTTTTGTTTTAGAAAATCAACGCTGCTACGGTGGCGAAAGCTGGGGTTTGGTGTCATGAGAACTGATACCAAAAATTACATTCCTAACTTTAAAACTTAACTGAGCATTTGGTTTTAAAGATCGAGAACAAAAATGTTCAGAAATCCCTAATGATCAGAATGCGGTCTATCATGTATTAACTGTCTTTAAGACAGTCAAACATTAATAGACTGTCAGGATCTACAATAGGGCAGGTTGATTTGTCACTTTTGTTTTAGAAAATCAACGCTGCTACGGTGGCGAAAGCTGGGGTTTGGTGTCATGAGAACTGATACCAAAAATTACATTCCTAACTTTAAAACTTAACTGAGCATTTGGTTTTAAAGATCGAGAACAAAAATGTTCAGAAATCCCTAATGATCAGAATGCGGTCTATCATGTATTAACTGTCTTTAAGACAGTCAAACATTAATAGACTGTCAGGATCTACAATAGGGCAGGTTGATTTGTCACTTTTGTTTTAGAAAATCAACGCTGCTACGGTGGCGAAAGCTGGGGTTTGGTGTCATGAGAACTGATACCAAAAATTACATTCCTAACTTTAAAACTTAACTGAGCATTTGGTTTTAAAGATCGAGAACAAAAATGTTCAGAAATCCCTAATGATCAGAATGCGGTCTATCATGTATTAACTGTCTTTAAGACAGTCAAACATTAATAGACTGTCAGGATCTACAATAGGGCAGGTTGATTTGTCCCTTTTGTTTTAGAAAATCAACGCTGCTACGGTGGCGAAAGCTGGGGTTTGATGTCATGAGAACTGATACCAAAAATTACATTCCTAACTTTAAAACTTAACTGAGCATTTGGTTTTAAAGATCGAGAACAAAAATGTTCAGAAATCCCTAATGATCAGAATGCGGTCTATCATGTATTAACTGTCTTTAAGACAGTCAAACATTAATAGACTGTCAGGATCTACAATAGGGCAGGTTGATTTGTCACTTTTGTTTTAGAAAATCAACGCTGCTACGGTGGCGAAAGCTGGGGTTTGGTGTCATGAGAACTGATACCAAAAATTACATTCCTAACTTTAAAACTTAACTGAGCATTTGGTTTTAAAGATCGAGAACAAAAATGTTCAGAAATCCCTAATGATCAGAATGCAGTCTATCATGTATTAACTGTCTTTAAGACAGTCAAACATTAATAGACTGTCAGGATCTACAATAGGGCAGGTTGATTTGTCACTTTTGTTTTAGAAAATCAACGCTGCTACGGTGGCGAAAGCTGGGGTTTGGTGTCATGAGAACTGATACCAAAAATTACATTCCTAACTTTAAAACTTAACTGAGCATTTGGTTTTAAAGATCGAGAACAAAAATGTTCAGAAATCCCTAATGATCAGAATGCGGTCTATCATGTATTAACTGTCTTTAAGACAGTCAAACATTAATAGACTGTCAGGATCTACAATAGGGCAGGTTGATTTGTAACTTTTGTTTTAGAAAATCAACGCTGCTACGGTGGCGAAAGCTGGGGTTTGGTGTCATGAGAACTGATACCAAAAATTACATTCCTAACTTTAAAACTTAACTGAGCATTTGGTTTTAAAGATCGAGAACAAAAATGTTCAGAAATCCCTAATGATCAGAATGCGGTCTATCATGTATTAACTGTCTTTAAGACAGTCAAACATTAATAGACTGTCAGGATCTACAATAGGGCAGGTTGATTTGTCACTTTTGTTTTAGAAAATCAACGCTGCTACGGTGGCGAAAGCTGGGGTTTGGTGTCATGAGAACTGATACCAAAAATTACATTCCTAACTTTAAAACTTAACTGAGCATTTGGTTTTAAAGATCGAGAACAAAAATGTTCAGAAATCCCTAATGATCAGAATGCGGTCTATCATGTATTAACTGTCTTTAAGACAGTCAAACATTAATAGACTGTCAGGATCTACAATAGGGCAGGTGGATTTGTCACTTTTGTTTTAGAAAATCAACGCTGCTACGGTGGCGAAAGCTGGGGTTTGGTGTCATGAGAACTGATACCAAAAATTACATTCCTAACTTTAAAACTTAACTGAGCATTTGGTTTTAAAGATCGAGAACAAAAATGTTCAGAAATCCCTAATGATCAGAATGCGGTCTATCATGTATTAACTGTCTTTAAGACAGTCAAACATTAATAGACTGTCAGGATCTACAATAGGGCAGGTTGATTTGTCACTTTTGTTTTAGAAAATCAACGCTGCTACGGTGGCGAAAGCTGGGGTTTGGTGTCATGAGAACTGATACCAAAAATTACATTCCTAACTTTAAAACTTAACTGAGCATTTGGTTTTAAAGATCGAGAACAAAAATGTTCAGAAATCCCTAATGATCAGAATGCGGTCTATCATGTATTAACTGTCTTTAAGACAGTCAAACATTAATAGACTGTCAGGATCTACAATAGGGCAGGTTGATTTGTCACTTTTGTTTTAGAAAATCAACGCTGCTACGGTGGCGAAAGCTGGGGTTTGGTGTCATGAGAACTGATACCAAAAATTACATTCCTAACTTTAAAACTTAACTGAGCATTTGGTTTTAAAGATCGAGAACAAAAATGTTCAGAAATCCCTAATGATCAGAATGCGGTCTATCATGTATTAACTGTCTTTAAGACAGTCAAACATTAATAGACTGTCAGGATCTACAATAGGGCAGGTTGATTTGTCCCTTTTGTTTTAGAAAATCAACGCTGCTACGGTGGCGAAAGCTGGGGTTTGGTGTCATGAGAACTGATACCAAAAATTACATTCCTAACTTTAAAACTTAACTGAGCATTTGGTTTTAAAGATCGAGAACAAAAATGTTCAGAAATCCCTAATGATCAGAATGCGGTCTATCATGTATTAACTGTCTTTAAGACAGTCAAACATTAATAGACTGTCAGGATCTACAATAGGGCAGGTTGATTTGTCACTTTTGTTTTAGAAAATCAACGCTGCTACGGTGGCGAAAGCTGGGGTTTGGTGTCATGAGAACTGATACCAAAAATTACATTCCTAACTTTAAAACTTAACTGAGCATTTGGTTTTAAAGATCGAGAACAAAAATGTTCAGAAATCCCTAATGATCAGAATGCAGTCTATCATGTATTAACTGTCTTTAAGACAGTCAAACATTAATAGACTGTCAGGATCTACAATAGGGCAGGTTGATTTGTCACTTTTGTTTTAGAAAATCAACGCTGCTACGGTGGCGAAAGCTGGGGTTTGGTGTCATGAGAACTGATACCAAAAATTACATTCCTAACTTTAAAACTTAACTGAGCATTTGGTTTTAAAGATCGAGAACAAAAATGTTCAGAAATCCCTAATGATCAGAATGCGGTCTATCATGTATTAACTGTCTTTAAGACAGTCAAACATTAATAGACTGTCAGGATCTACAATAGGGCAGGTTGATTTGTCACTTTTGTTTTAGAAAATCAACGCTGCTACGGTGGCGAAAGCTGGGGTTTGGTGTCATGAGAACTGATACCAAAAATTACATTCCTAACTTTAAAACTTAACTGAGCATTTGGTTTTAAAGATCGAGAACAAAAATGTTCAGAAATCCCTAATGATCAGAATGCGGTCTATCATGTATTAACTGTCTTTAAGACAGTCAAACATTAATAGACTGTCAGGATCTACAATAGGGCAGGTTGATTTGTCACTTTTGTTTTAGAAAATCAACGCTGCTACGGTGGCGAAAGCTGGGGTTTGGTGTCATGAGAACTGATACCAAAAATTACATTCCTAACTTTAAAACTTAACTGAGCATTTGGTTTTAAAGATCGAGAACAAAAATGTTCAGAAATCCCTAATGATCAGAATGCGGTCTATCATGTATTAACTGTCTTTAAGACAGTCAAACATTAATAGACTGTCAGGATCTACAATAGGGCAGGTTGATTTGTCACTTTTGTTTTAGAAAATCAACGCTGCTACGGTGGCGAAAGCTGGGGTTTGGTGTCATGAGAACTGATACCAAAAATTACATTCCTAACTTTAAAACTTAACTGAGCATTTGGTTTTAAAGATCGAGAACAAAAATGTTCAGAAATCCCTAATGATCAGAATGCGGTCTATCATGTATTAACTGTCTTTAAGACAGTCAAACATTAATAGACTGTCAGGATCTACAATAGGGCAGGTTGATTTGTCACTTTTGTTTTAGAAAATCAACGCTGCTACGGTGGCGAAAGCTGGGGTTTGGTGTCATGAGAACTGATACCAAAAATTACATTCCTAACTTTAAAACTTAACTGAGCATTTAGTTTTAAAGATCGAGAACAAAAATGTTCAGAAATCCCTAATGATCAGAATGCGGTCTATCATGTATTAACTGTCTTTAAGACAGTCAAACATTAATAGACTGTCAGGATCTACAATAAGGCAGGTTGATTTGTCACTTCAGTTTTAGAAAATCAACGCTGCTACGGTGGCGAAAGCTGGGGTTTGGTGTCATGAGAACTGATACCAAAAATTACATTCCTAACTTTAAAACTTAACTGAGCATTTAGTTTTAAAGATCGAGAACAAAAATGTTCAGAAATCCCTAATGATCAGAATGCGGTCTATCATGTATTAACTGTCTTTAAGACAGTCAAACATTAATAGACTGTCAGGATCTACAATAAGGCAGGTTGATTTGTCACTTTAGTTTTAGAAAATCAACGCTGCTACGGTGGCGAAAGCTGGGGTTTGGTGTCATGAGAACTGATACCAAAAATTACATTCCTAACTTTAAAACTTAACTGAGCATTTAGTTTTAAAGATCGAGAACAAAAATGTTCAGAAATCCCTAATGATCAGAATGCGGTCTATCATGTATTAACTGTCTTTAAGACAGTCAAACATTAATAGACTGTCAGGATCTACAATAAGGCAGGTTGATTTGTCACTTTAGTTTTAGAAAATCAACGCTGCTACGGTGGCGAAAGCTGGGGTTTGGTGTCATGAGAACTGATACCAAAAATTACATTCCTAACTTTAAAACTTAACTGAGCATTTGGTTTTAAAGATCGAGAACAAAAATGTTCAGAAATCCCTAATGATCAGAATGCGGTCTATCATGTATTTACTGTCTTTAAGACAGTCAAACATTAATAGACTGTCAGGATCTACAATAAGGCAGGTTGATTTGTCACTTTAGTTTTAGAAAATCAACGCTGCTACGGTGGCGAAAGCTGGGGTTTGGTGTCATGAGAACTGATACCAAAAATTACATTCCTAACTTTAAAACTTAACTGAGCATTTAGTTTTAAAGATCGAGAACAAAAATGTTCAGAAATCCCTAATGATCAGAATGCGGTCTATCATGTATTAACTGTCTTTAAGACAGTCAAACATTAATAGACTGTCAGGATCTACAATAGGGCAGGTTGATTTGTCACTTTTGTTTTAGAAAATCAACGCTGCTACGGTGGCGAAAGCTGGGGTTTGGTGTCATGAGAACTGATACCAAAAATTACATTCCTAACTTTAAAACTTAACTGAGCATTTGGTTTTAAAGATCGAGAACAAAAATGTTCAGAAATCCCTAATGATCAGAATGCGGTCTATCATGTATTTACTGTCTTTAGGACAGTCAAACATTAATAGACTGTCAGGATCTACAATAAGGCAGGTTGATTTGTCACTTTAGTTTTAGAAAATCAACGCTGCTACGGTGGCGAAAGCTGGGGTTTGGTGTCATGAGAACTGATACCAAAAATTACATTCCTAACTTTAAAACTTAACTGAGCATTTGGTTTTAAAGATCGAGAACAAAAATGTTCAGAAATCCCTAATGATCAGAATGCGGTCTATCATGTATTTACTGTCTTTAAGACAGTCAAACATTAATAGACTGTCAGGATCTACAATAGGGCAGGTTGATTTGTCACTTTAGTTTTAGAAAATCAACGCTGCTACGGTGGCGAAAGCTGGGGTTTGGTGTCATGAGAACTGATACCAAAAATTACATTCCTAACTTTAAAACTTAACTGAGCATTTAGTTTTAAAGATCGAGAACAAAACTGTTCAGAAATCCCTAATGATCAGAATGCGGTCTATCATGTATTAACTGTCTTTAAGACAGTCAAACATTAATAGACTGTCAGGATCTACAATAAGGCAGGTTGATTTGTCACTTTTGTTTTAGAAAATCAACGCTGCTACGGTGGCGAAAGCTGGGGTTTGGTGTCATGAGAACTGATACCAAAAATTACATTCCTAACTTTAAAACTTAACTGAGCATTTAGTTTTAAAGATCGAGAACAAAACTGTTCAGAAATCCCTAATGATCAGAATGCGGTCTATCATGTATTAACTGTCTTTAAGACAGTCAAACATTAATAGACTGTCAGGATCTACAATAAGGCAGGTTGATTTGTCACTTTAGTTTTAGAAAATCAACGCTGCTACGGTGGCGAAAGCTGGGGTTTGGTGTCATGAGAACTGATACCAAAAATTACATTCCTAACTTTAAAACTTAACTGAGCATTTAGTTTTAAAGATCGAGAACAAAAAATGTTCAGAAATCCCTAATGATCAGAATGCGGTCTATCATGTATTAACTGTCTTTAAGACAGTCAAACATTAATAGACTGTCAGGATCTACAATAAGGCAGGTTGATTTGTCACTTTTGTTTTAGAAAATCAACGCTGCTACGGTGGCGAAAGCTGGGGTTTGGTGTCATGAGAACTGATACCAAAAATTACATTCCTAACTTTAAAACTTAACTGAGCATTTAGTTTTAAAGATCGAGAACAAAACTGTTCAGAAATCCCTAATGATCAGAATGCGGTCTATCATGTATTAACTGTCTTTAAGACAGTCAAACATTAATAGACTGTCAGGATCTACAATAAGGCAGGTTGATTTGTCACTTTAGTTTTAGAAAATCAACGCTGCTACGGTGGCGAAAGCTGGGGTTTGGTGTCATGAGAACTGATACCAAAAATTACATTCCTAACTTTAAAACTTAACTGAGCATTTAGTTTTAAAGATCGAGAACAAAACTGTTCAGAAATCCCTAATGATCAGAATGCGGTCTATCATGTATTAACTGTCTTTAAGACAGTCAAACATTAATAGACTGTCAGGATCTACAATAAGGCAGGTTGATTTTTCACTTTAGTTTTAGAAAATCAACGCTGCTACGGTGGCGAAAGCTGGGGTTTGGTGTCATGAGAACTGATACCAAAAATTACATTCCTAACTTTAAAACTTAACTGAGCATTTAGTTTTAAAGATCGAGAACAAAAAATGTTCAGAAATCCCTAATGATCAGAATGCGGTCTATCATGTATTAACTGTCTTTAAGACAGTCAAACATTAATAGACTGTCAGGATCTACAATAAGGCAGGTTGATTTGTCGCTTTAGTTTTAGAAAATCAACGCTGCTACGGTGGCGAAAGCTGGGGTTTGGTGTCATGAGAACTGATACCAAAAATTACATTCCTAACTTTAAAACTTAACTGAGCATTTAGTTTTAAAGATCGAGAACAAAACTGTTCAGAAATCCCTAATGATCAGAATGCGGTCTATCATGTATTAACTGTCTTTAAGACAGTCAAACATTAATAGACTGTCAGGATCTACAATAAGGCAGGTTGATTTGTCACTTTAGTTTTAGAAAATCAACGCTGCTACGGTGGCGAAAGCTGGGGTTTGGTGTCATGAGAACTGATACCAAAAATTACATTCCTAACTTTAAAACTTAACTGAGCATTTAGTTTTAAAGGTCGAGAACAAAAATGTTCAGAAATCCCTAATAATCTGAATGCGGTTTATCATGTATTAACTGTCTTTAAGACAGTCAAACATTAATAGACTGTCAGGATCTACAATAGGGCAGGTTGATTTGTCACTTTTGTTTTAGAAAATCAACGCTGCTACGTTGGCGAAAGCTGGGGTTTGGTGTCATGAGAACTGATACCAAAAATTAGATTCCTAACTTTAAAACTTAATTGATCAATTAGTTTTAAAGATCGAGAACAAAAATGTTCAGAAATCCCTAATGATCAGAATGCGGTCTATCATGTATTAACTGTCTTTAATACAGTCAAATATTAACAGACTGTCAGGATCTACAATAGGGCAGGTTGATTTGTAACTTTCGTTTTAGAAAATCAACGCTGCTACGGTGGCGAAAGCTGGGGTTTGGTGTCATGAGAACTGATACCAAAAATTACATTCCTAACTTTAAAACTTAACTGAGCATTTAGTTTTAAAGGTCGAGAACAAAAATGTTCAGATATCCCTAATAATCTGAATGCGTTTATCATGTATTAACTGTCTTTAAGACAGTCAAACATTAATAGACTGTCAGGATCTACAATAGGGCAGGTTGATTTGTCACTTTTGTTTTAGAAAATCAACGCTGCTACGGTGGCGAAAGCTGGGGTTTGGTGTCATGAGAACTGATACCAAAAATTACATTCCTAACTTTAAAACTTAACTGAGCATTTAGTTTTAAAGATCGAGAACAAAAATGTTCAGAAATCCCTAATGATCAGAATGCGGTCTATCATGTATTAACTGTCTTTAAGACAGTCAAACATTAATAGACTGTCAGGATCTACAATAAGGCAGGTTGATTTGTCGCTTTAGTTTTAGAAAATCAACGCTGCTACGGTGGCGAAAGCTGGGGTTTGGTGTCATGAGAACTGATACCAAAAATTACATTCCTAACTTTAAAACTTAACTGAGCATTTAGTTTTAAAGATCGAGAACAAAAATGTTCAGAAATCCCTAATGATCAGAATGCGGTCTATCATGTATTAACTGTCTTTAAGACAGTCAAACATTAATAGACTGTCAGGATCTACAATAAGGCAGGTTGATTTGTCACTTTAGTTTTAGAAAATCAACGCTGCTACGGTGGCGAAAGCTGGGGTTTGGTGTCATGAGAACTGATACCAAAAATTACATTCCTAACTTTAAAACTTAACTGAGCATTTAGTTTTAAAGATCGAGAACAAAAATGTTCAGAAATCCCTAATGATCAGAATGCGGTCTATCATGTATTAACTGTCTTTAAGACAGTCAAACATTAATAGACTGTCAGGATCTACAATAAGGCAGGTTGATTTGTCACTTTAGTTTTAGAAAATCAACGCTGCTACGGTGGCGAAAGCTGGGGTTTGGTGTCATGAGAACTGATACCAAAAATTACATTCCTAACTTTAAAACTTAACTGAGCATTTAGTTTTAAAGATCGAGAACAAAAATGTTCAGAAATCCCTAATGATCAGAATGCGGTCTATCATGTATTAACTGTCTTTAAGACAGTCAAACATTAATAGACTGTCAGGATCTACAATAAGGCAGGTTGATTTGTCACTTTAGTTTTAGAAAATCAACGCTGCTACGGTGGCGAAAGCTGGGGTTTGGTGTCATGAGAACTGATACCAAAAATTACATTCCTAACTTTAAAACTTAACTGAGCATTTGGTTTTAAAGATCGAGAACAAAAATGTTCAGAAATCCCTAATGATCAGAATGCGGTCTATCATGTATTTACTGTCTTTAAGACAGTCAAACATTAATAGACTGTCAGGATCTACAATAAGGCAGGTTGATTTGTCACTTTAGTTTTAGAAAATCAACGCTGCTACGGTGGCGAAAGCTGGGGTTTGGTGTCATGAGAACTGATACCAAAAATTACATTCCTAACTTTAAAACTTAACTGAGCATTTGGTTTTAAAGATCGAGAACAAAAATGTTCAGAAATCCCTAATGATCAGAATGCGGTCTATCATGTATTTACTGTCTTTAAGACAGTCAAACATTAATAGACTGTCAGGATCTACAATAAGGCAGGTTGATTTGTCACTTTAGTTTTAGAAAATCAACGCTGCTACGGTGGCGAAAGCTGGGGTTTGGTGTCATGAGAACTGATACCAAAAATTACATTCCTAACTTTAAAACTTAACTGAGCATTTAGTTTTAAAGATCGAGAACAAAAATGTTCAGAAATCCCTAATGATCAGAATGCGGTCTATCATGTATTAACTGTCTTTAAGACAGTCAAACATTAATAGACTGTCAGGATCTACAATAAGGCAGGTTGATTTGTCACTTTTGTTTTAGAAAATCAACGCTGCTACGGTGGCGAAAGCTGGGGTTTGGTGTCATGAGAACTGATACCAAAAATTACATTCCTAACTTTAAAACTTAACTGAGCATTTAGTTTTAAAGATCGAGAACAAAAATGTTCAGAAATCCCTAATGATCAGAATGCGGTCTATCATGTATTAACTGTCTTTAAGACAGTCAAACATTAATAGACTGTCAGGATCTACAATAAGGCAGGTTGATTTGTCACTTTAGTTTTAGAAAATCAACGCTGCTACGGTGGCGAAAGCTGGGGTTTGGTGTCATGAGAACTGATACCAAAAATTACATTCCTAACTTTAAAACTTAACTGAGCATTTGGTTTTAAAGATCGAGAACAAAAATGTTCAGAAATCCCTAATGATCAGAATGCGGTCTATCATGTATTTACTGTCTTTAAGACAGTCAAACATTAATAGACTGTCAGGATCTACAATAAGGCAGGTTGATTTGTCACTTTAGTTTTAGAAAATCAACGCTGCTACGGTGGCGAAAGCTGGGGTTTGGTGTCATGAGAACTGATACCAAAAATTACATTCCTAACTTTAAAACTTAACTGAGCATTTAGTTTTAAAGATCGAGAACAAAAATGTTCAGAAATCCCTAATGATCAGAATGCGGTCTATCATGTATTAACTGTCTTTAAGACAGTCAAACATTAATAGATTGTCAGGATCTACAATAGGGCAGGTTGATTTGTCACTTTTGTTTTAGAAAATCAACGCTGCTACGGTGGCGAAAGCTGGGGTTTGGTGTCATGAGAACTGATACCAAAAATTACATTCCTAACTTTAAAACTTAACTGAGCATTTAGTTTTAAAGATCGAGAACAAAAATGTTCAGAAATCCCTAATGATCAGAATGCGGTCTATCATGTATTAACTGTCTTTAAGACAGTCAAACATTAATAGACTGTCAGGATCTACAATAAGGCAGGTTGATTTGTCACTTTAGTTTTAGAAAATCAACGCTGCTACGGTGGCGAAAGCTGGGGTTTGGTGTCATGAGAACTGATACCAAAAATTACATTCCTAACTTTAAAACTTAACTGAGCATTTAGTTTTAAAGATCGAGAACAAAAATGTTCAGAAATCCCTAATGATCAGAATGCGGTCTATCATGTATTAACTGTCTTTAAGACAGTCAAACATTAATAGACTGTCAGGATCTACAATAAGGCAGGTTGATTTGTCACTTTAGTTTTAGAAAATCAACGCTGCTACGGTGGCGAAAGCTGGGGTTTGGTGTCATGAGAACTGATACCAAAAATTACATTCCTAACTTTAAAACTTAACTGAGCATTTGGTTTTAAAGATCGAGAACAAAAATGTTCAGAAATCCCTAATGATCAGAATGCGGTCTATCATGTATTTACTGTCTTTAAGACAGTCAAACATTAATAGACTGTCAGGATCTACAATAAGGCAGGTTGATTTGTCACTTTAGTTTTAGAAAATCAACGCTGCTACGGTGGCGAAAGCTGGGGTTTGGTGTCATGAGAACTGATACCAAAAATTACATTCCTAACTTTAAAACTTAACTGAGCATTTGGTTTTAAAGATCGAGAACAAAAATGTTCAGAAATCCCTAATGATCAGAATGCGGTCTATCATGTATTTACTGTCTTTAAGACAGTCAAACATTAATAGACTGTCAGGATCTACAATAAGGCAGGTTGATTTGTCACTTTAGTTTTAGAAAATCAACGCTGCTACGGTGGCGAAAGCTGGGGTTTGGTGTCATGAGAACTGATACCAAAAATTACATTCCTAACTTTAAAACTTAACTGAGCATTTAGTTTTAAAGATCGAGAACAAAAATGTTCAGAAATCCCTAATGATCAGAATGCGGTCTATCATGTATTAACTGTCTTTAAGACAGTCAAACATTAATAGACTGTCAGGATCTACAATAAGGCAGGTTGATTTGTCACTTTTGTTTTAGAAAATCAACGCTGCTACGGTGGCGAAAGCTGGGGTTTGGTGTCATGAGAACTGATACCAAAAATTACATTCCTAACTTTAAAACTTAACTGAGCATTTAGTTTTAAAGATCGAGAACAAAAATGTTCAGAAATCCCTAATGATCAGAATGCGGTCTATCATGTATTAACTGTCTTTAAGACAGTCAAACATTAATAGACTGTCAGGATCTACAATAAGGCAGGTTGATTTGTCACTTTAGTTTTAGAAAATCAACGCTGCTACGGTGGCGAAAGCTGGGGTTTGGTGTCATGAGAACTGATACCAAAAATTACATTCCTAACTTTAAAACTTAACTGAGCATTTGGTTTTAAAGATCGAGAACAAAAATGTTCAGAAATCCCTAATGATCAGAATGCGGTCTATCATGTATTTACTGTCTTTAAGACAGTCAAACATTAATAGACTGTCAGGATCTACAATAAGGCAGGTTGATTTGTCACTTTAGTTTTAGAAAATCAACGCTGCTACGGTGGCGAAAGCTGGGGTTTGGTGTCATGAGAACTGATACCAAAAATTACATTCCTAACTTTAAAACTTAACTGAGCATTTAGTTTTAAAGATCGAGAACAAAAATGTTCAGAAATCCCTAATGATCAGAATGCGGTCTATCATGTATTAACTGTCTTTAAGACAGTCAAACATTAATAGACTGTCAGGATCTACAATAGGGCAGGTTGATTTGTCACTTTTGTTTTAGAAAATCAACGCTGCTACGGTGGCGAAAGCTGGGGTTTGGTGTCATGAGAACTGATACCAAAAATTACATTCCTAACTTTAAAACTTAACTGAGCATTTAGTTTTAAAGATCGAGAACAAAAATGTTCAGAAATCCCTAATGATCAGAATGCGGTCTATCATGTATTAACTGTCTTTAAGACAGTCAAACATTAATAGACTGTCAGGATCTACAATAGGGCAGGTTGATTTGTCACTTTAGTTTTAGAAAATCAACGCTGCTACGGTGGCGAAAGCTGGGGTTTGGTGTCATGAGAACTGATACCAAAAATTACATTCCTAACTTTAAAACTTAACTGAGCATTTGGTTTTAAAGATCGAGAACAAAAATGTTCAGAAATCCCTAATGATCAGAATGCGGTCTATCATGTATTTACTGTCTTTAAGACAGTCAAACATTAATAGACTGTCAGGATCTACAATAAGGCAGGTTGATTTGTCACTTTAGTTTTAGAAAATCAACGCTGCTACGGTGGCGAAAGCTGGGGTTTGGTGTCATGAGAACTGATACCAAAAATTACATTCCTAACTTTAAAACTTAACTGAGCATTTGGTTTTAAAGATCGAGAACAAAAATGTTCAGAAATCCCTAATGATCAGAATGCGGTCTATCATGTATTTACTGTCTTTAAGACAGTCAAACATTAATAGACTGTCAGGATCTACAATAAGGCAGGTTGATTTGTCACTTTAGTTTTAGAAAATCAACGCTGCTACGGTGGCGAAAGCTGGGGTTTGGTGTCATGAGAACTGATACCAGAAATTACATTCCTAACTTTAAAACTTAACTGAGCATTTAGTTTTAAAGATCGAGAACAAAAATGTTCAGAAATCCCTAATGATCAGAATGCGGTCTATCATGTATTAACTGTCTTTAAGACAGTCAAATATTAATAGACTGTCAGGATCTACGATAGGCTGCTTGATTTGTCACTTTTGTTTTAGAAAATCAACGCTGCTACGGTGGCGAAAGCTGGGGTTTGGTGTCATGAGAACTGATACCAGAAATTACATTCCTAACTTTAAAACTTAACTGAGCATTTAGTTTTAAAGATCGAGAACAAAAATGTTCAGAAATCCCTAATGATCAGAATGCGGTCTATCATGTATTAACTGTCTTTAAGACAGTCAAACATTAATAGACTGTCAGGATCTACAATAGGGCAGGTTGATTTGTCACTTTTGTTTTAGAAAATCAACGCTGCTACGGTGGCGAAAGCTGGGGTTTGGTGTCATGAGAACTGATACCAAAAATTACATTCCTAACTTTAAAACTTAACTGAGCATTTAGTTTTAAAGATCGAGAACAAAAATGTTCAGAAATCCCTAATGATCAGAATGCGGTCTATCATGTATTAACTGTCTTTAAGACAGTCAAACATTAATAGACTGTCAGGATCTACAATAGGGCAGGTTGATTTGTCACTTTTGTTTTAGAAAATCAACGCTGCTACGGTGGCGAAAGCTGGGGTTTGGTGTCATGAGAACTGATACCAAAAATTGGATTCCTAACTTTAAAACTTAACTGAGCATTTAGTTTTAAAGATCGAGAACAAAAATGTTCAGAAATCCCTAATGATCAGAATGCGGTCTATCATGTATTAACTGTCTTTAAGACAGTCAAACATTAATAGACTGTCTGGATCTACAATAGGGCAGGTTGATTTGTTACTTTAGTTTTAGAAAATCAACGCTGCTACGGTGGCGAAAGCTGGGGTTTGGTGTCATGAGAACTGATACCAAAAATTGGATTCCTAACTTTAAAACTTAACTGAGCATTTAGTTTTAAAGATCGAGAACAAAAATGTTCAGAAATCCCTAATGATCAGAATGCGGTCTATCATGTATTAACTGTCTTTAAGACAGTCAAACATTAATAGACTGTCAGGATCCAGGTGAACTATCCGTCCTAAACACAATACCAGTGGCGGCTTCCCAACTGACTATAGCATTAACAAAGTTGTTGAACCAGCCGTCCTCTTAAATAATTCGACTAGTCCTCATGTTGTTTCAGTGTCCACTTGACAAACTCATCAACCCGTATCCTTGAGTGGCTTATAGGCCTTGATAAGCTGTGGTTTGCAACAAATGACACCATTATCTGTCAAAAGAGGAGAGGGGTTGAGTTGAGTTTCTGTGTTTCTTGCAGACAGAACGATTCGAAGCGAAAAATGTATATTTGCTAGAAAACATTTCTGATGACAAGGGAAGTAACTCCGTTTAAATTAATGAAGAATTATCTCCCCACAAATAATTTTTTTTTAATTTCTATTTAAAGGTGGCAAGGGAGATAACTTGTCTTAATTTAATTTTATTTTGTTTATTTATTTGTTTTTTTTTCGATAATTGATTTTTTTGTTTGTCTATTTTTAAGCGGAAATGAAAACGCTTTTCTTCATTGGCTAATTAAAAAAAAAAAAATCTTCCATTGAAAGAAAAAGGCTATTGAAATTTATTAAATTTTTTTTTACCACTAACGAATATATTGTGGACCATATATTTGGCTCTTCTGTTAAAACAATAATCTAAAAATAATTTGAGATAAAATAAAATAAATAAACGTAGAAGAAATACAGATAAATCTTTGTTAAAATGAATTTATGAAAGAAAAAAAAAGCATCTAAAAAAATAAGTTGAGATAAGACCAACTTAAAGTTAAAGAGGACCGAAAGGGAAGTAACTTTTTATTAACGGAATTACCTCCCCTTTAGTGTTTTTTTGCTATATAAAAAAATATTCGTAATTTATTTATTATTTTGTAGTTTTTTTTAAATTCCGATCATTAATTTTGTAAAAAATAATTGTGATTATGTCGGTAATGCTAATTCTTCAAACAACATTTGATGAAAATACATTTTTGTTTTTTGTTTTTTTATCTTGATAATTTGGTGGAAAGACAGTTCGGAGATGACGTCACCAAATTCCCAGTTTGGCAGTTTTTGACTAGAGGGGAAGGCAATATCAGAAGAAAAAAAATGACAAAGTCTATTCATACAAAAACAAATTAAATTTTATTGGCGACATAGCCGACTCTACAGTAACTGGTAAGAAACAATCTCGCGTTGACCCTGAAAAGAAAAAACGTCTATAGAGGCTTCTTCATCTTAGCATGACAAACTCTTAGAATATTTTGTAACAAGAATTGTCAAATGAAAAAAAAAAAAACCTTTCTGTAAATTACAAATAATATATTTATTTGACTAACCTGCACCGTTGGGTGTAAGTTGTAAAACCCCTAACCCTACACCGTTGGATGTGTTAGAAATCACAGTACCGGCAATTCGCACTTGCCGAACTCACCTTCAGAAGGAAGGAAAAGTGACCTTGACATTGACCGTAAACTTCGGCGCCGCTAAGTCGGGAGCGAACCTTCTTTTGCGCGCCTTTTTCTGCCATGCGGGTTTTTTTCGAATCTGATAGCAGTTGAGTTTTTGCGAGGCAACAGTGAACCTCGTGTGTACCGACCCCTTGTATTTTACAAGTTTCTAGTGTTGTGTTTTGCGAGGAATTAACCACGCGCCAACTCTTAAAAGGACTTAACGACCGAGCAATTAAAGTAACCTCGTGTCAACAATTTATCCCTAATTGATGATCAACTAAAAGGCTGATTACGCAGTTCATACCGTTTCTGCAACACAAGAAAAGCCATTCCCCTTTTGAAGTTCTCCCGGAATCAAGGTAAGTGTGGTTGTCGGCGTTACGACTCGTGATTTTTGGCCATCTTCTATTTGAGGAGAAATTCTCACAGATGTAGGTATGGCCAGTGCTAAATCTAACACAAACAGACTTTTGTGAATGAAAAGTCAAGGAAAACATTAATTAACATTTATAAAACTATAATTTTACATTCGTACTCAGTAAATGTTCATTTAATAAAGTTTATATAATGTTTCTGAATTTTTTTAGGTGAGGATTGATAATTTGTAATAATTAAAAAAAAATCGAATTATCTAAGTTTATACAACTCGTGTTTTTGGTGTGAAAATGTCCCGTGAATAAGCAGACGCGAAGGCTAAGAATGTGTATGTCTCTCTATATATATTTGTTAGTGTTAATATGCGTGTGTGAGCATTAGAGAATGTGGCACTGTAGGTATGCTTAGGTTTACCTTGTACTGTTTAGTGTGTGTGTGTGTGTGTGTGTGTGTGTGTGTGTGTGTAGCTCTGTGTGTGTGTGTGTGTGTGTGTGTGTGTGTGTGTAGTTGTGCACGAGGCGAGGGAGCTTGTACGTGAGTTTTGAAGTATTCCCTTCTCCCCTCCCCTCCTCTCCCCCACCCCGGTGCGTCGGGTTGGGTCTCTGAAGATCTCCGATTTTGTTGACCAGGTCACTGTTTTATAAGCTTTGTTCATTTGACATAGGCTTGATAGATTTTGGGTTTAAAACGATTTTCATTGGTTTTTAGCTTAGCTCTAAGTATTAATCTAGATAGCTCCTAGCGCGTGGCACCGATCGTCCAATGTCTATTCTTTTAAAATGTGTGAAAGTTTATATTTCCTGTGCTGAAATAACATTTCCTGCGTTTACAACAAAAAATTTCTGTTTGCTGCTGCTGGTGATTGAATTTATGTGTCGAGATAAAATACAGATGCGATTGTTTATCTGGGATAATTGCTCATGGACGTCTGTAAGGCCAGCTAGAACCCCATATAATAAATAGACAGCTGATTGGTCAGGTTAATTAGACGATGATACATCGTTTTGTGAAAGTAAGAGGCCAGCCTAAAAGGTATACGACCTTAGGCCAAAAAATATATTTCAAATACGTGCCGGGGTTGGGACCCTAATCCCTTTCAAAGTAGGCCCTTTGTGCTTCCACACTTAGACCACCGATCTATCCACTGCCGGAAACACCTCTGAATGTTTTCTTTTGGAATGGTGTTCATCTCTTTTTTCGCACCCTCTCAACATCAGCTGCATTCCGAGCAGTTTGGGGCCTGCCAGAACGCTGGTCACTCTCCGCTGATGTGCGTCCATTTTTGAATCGGTTGAACCACTACTTAATATGTGTTACACTCATCGCATCTTCTCCAAACACCTGCTGAATCTAACGCGACGGCGGAGATGAACACCATTCCAAAAGAAGACTTCAAGAGGTGTTTCTGGCAGTGGATGGATCGGTCGGCTAAGTGTGTGTCAGGAGTCAAGTACGAAAAAAAAAAAAGGTTCTCACCTTGTTCGCAAGAACTCTTCAAAAGTAAACAAAGGAATTCTCACGAAATGTAACTGTCACCAGAACAGTCAAAAACAGATTGCACCAGAAGAAATAAAAATATTCTTAAATAATCAATAATCGACAGATATATAAATTACTCACTTCCGGTAGAAGGTTAAAAACAGAGCTAAAATCGTTCCTGGGTTTCGACTTGAGCCAAAAGCACCCGACCCTCCTCCGATCACCGGTAAGCCAGTTAACCTGAGAACGAAATAATTGTAATTGAACAAAAACCTGAGAAATAAAAAATAAAAAAAATAAATAAAAAAAAATGTTAATTAATCATAATGTCATACTTGATCTTTAAGAATTAAAAACATTAAAAACATTAAAAACATTAAAAACATTAAACTTTCAATGTTAATTACTTAAAAAAAATTAAAAAGAGAGGGGGGGGGGGTAAAAAATAAAATCAGATTTTATTACAACTTAAAAAGTGAGGTTATCTCCCTTACATGATTATTGATTTACAAAAAATCAAAATAATTACAAAAGAAACAATTTATGAATAAAAATATTACGAACAAGTTAAGGGGAGATAACTTATCTAAAATTGATGAACAGGTACTTCCCTTTGTTCCGAAAATCTGTTTTTCTCAACAGATTTGTATTTATTTCAACCGATCGCCGTGAAGACGAGTTGAATGATTGGCCCTCAACAGACTTGGTCTATTAATGACGTGCCGGGGGGGGGGGGGGGGCATCGTGAATTTAATTGACTTTATTTTCGAAGAAATGCCTGCTCTTGGCCTGCCAAGTCAGCAGGACATCCAATCAAACTTCCTGATGTTTCGTAGTTGAAAAAGATTTTTATGAATGTAAAAATTTAAATAATGAATTGTATATAGAAATGTGATACTTAGAAGGCAATACAATGCAGAGGTGTGACAAATAAAACATATTATGAGCAAATAAGACATATAATGGTGGAACAAGTTAAATAGTTTCACCCTTAATACAATGTATACACACACACACACACACACACACATAGATAGATAGATAGGAGGATGAAAAGGAATTAGAAAAGCGACGGAGGCAGATCTTTTTTCAATTCAGTTGCTCAATGCGAGGTATATTCCGCAAAAAAGCAATTTATTTAATTAATTTTTTCCTTAAGCCAGACTTTTCAAAGATCAAAATCTTATCATCAGAGGAAATTGCTGGGATAGATAAGTTGGCAGAAAGCTAAGATTTAAAATCTTAAAAAGTAAAATAAAGATTGTGGGGAAAAAAAAACAAGGCAAAAAGCTGCCCGAATGCAAGCAAATGTCCGATTGTATCTATCTATCTATCTGCTCTATCCGGTATATTGAGCTGTATACTTTTCACAATAGGTTTTACCTTTCCTAAAAGTTCGCTTTTACTTCTCTACTTTATATATATATATATATATATATATATATATATATATATATATATATATAATTTTCACAAACACACATATATCTGTCTTTCTACACAATGTTACAATGTTATGTAATATGTGTATCAAAATGGTCTGTACGATATAATAATATTTCGGGAACTCGTGTATTTACTTTTAGTGTTTATGTTGATTGGTCTGACATAATGTCAGGATGAAGAAAGCCATTTGATAGAGTTGGCCGCGTCTGGGCGTATCCGACTGCAATTGAATATTGGATAAGAAAAGGATCACCATCTTCCACAGAAAACACAAACTTCTCCACTAAATTATTGTAATCCGGTATTGGAATTAAATCAACTGTCCTTCAGTGTCATCGCCACGAAAAATCTCAATCTCCACTGTCCACTCTCTGCTGACCATGAATCAACTGAACTCTTCAACGCAAAAGATCAGTTTTCATACTAATAAACCCATGCAAATTGCCTATCAACCAGAGACATTTATGTTCAGTCTCCAAACCGCCAATCTGCAAAGGGGAGATAACCCACTTAACAACTAAAACCCATCAACTATGCAAAGTATCTTAAATTGTCTTAAACCACAAATATAAATCAACTTTATTCAAAACGAACACTGAAATATAAAGAAAAATGTTAGGTGCTTTTTGTTTAAGATGGAACGGGGTATCCTGGAGTTCCATCTCGTCTGGTTGCTTTTGGCAAAGGACAAGAACAGGGTAGGACGTCTTGTCGTTAGGAACTCTAATCATCTTCGGCGCGCTAACTCTCTGAGCGTGAATAATTCAAAGTTGAGTCTGTGTAACATGTCCTTTCGCCTACGCAGTTATATAAGTCCAGACATCATTGCGCATGTGCCAAGCACACATAACGCAAGGTATTGCACATACATGCAAACAAAATAGATCTGTGATGCAACTGCTAAAAACGAATGCACTTTGAAGATCAAAACAAATGGTAGAAGCATAAGAAACGGCTACAAATTGAATAAAAAATCACAAATGGAGAAAAGAAAATTGGAAATACAAGCCGATTTAATAGGATTGTTATTATTATTATTAATTATTATTATTATTATTATTATGAAGAGGATGCGTGAGAGTACTGTTGCAGAGGGGAAAGCAACAGAATGGCTACGCCTACTCTACACCGTGTGCTACAGAACATCGTGGCTTCCAAAGATCTGGCGCCGAGCAAAGATCATCGCTCTGGCCAAGCCAAACAAGCCGCTCGATGACCCCAAAAGCTACTGCCCGATCTCGCTTCTCTATGTCCAATACAAACTCCTGGAATGGCTACTATATGCGCGCCTCGAACCGGTTGTGGAAACCATTTTACCTAAGGAACAAGCCAGCTTCCATTGTGGCAAGTCAACAACAGACCAAGTCACCTTGCTAACCCAGGACATCGAGAGCGCCTTCCAGAGAGGAAAAAAAGCCGGCACTGTCCTACTTGACCTCACGGCTGCATACGACACCATCTGGTTACGTGGACTCCATGTTAAGCTGCTGCAAACCATTCCAGATCGACACCTGGTGAGTTTCATCATGGAGATGCTGAGTAATCGTAGCTTCTCCCTCCACACCAGCGACGGCCAACGCAGCAGACTACGGAGACTAAAGAACGGCGTCCCGCAAGGCTCGGTTTTGTCCCCGATGCTCTTCAACATATATATCTACGACATACCGACAACAACAGCCAAAAAATACGGGTACGCCGACGACCTAGCCAGACGGGCAAAAAATGAGAGACTATCGAGGCTGGGCTCACTGCGGACATGATGACCTTGTCCAGGTACCGCAAGAACTGGCGGCTGAAACTCAGTGTGGGCAAGACCATGTCTGCGGTATTCCACCTCAACAACCGCGAGGCCAAACGCAAGCTTAAAGTGATGGTCAACAACACCGCCTTCCTGTTCGACGCCACCCCGACGTACCTTGGCGTGAAACTCTACCGCCCACTGACATACCGGCAACACATCGAAAAGGTGACATCACGTGCCGCACTGATTCATCGTCTGGCCGGTACCACATGGGGAGCTGCAACCAAGACTCTGCGGATATCCACCCAAGCACTGGTTTTCTCAGCGCCCCGGTTTGGTGCCGAAATACCCATACCAAGAAAGTGGACACAGCTCTAAACACTGCCATGCGCACAGTCTCTGGGACACTCCGCTGAACCAACTATCGATCCTCTCCGGTATTGCTCCACCCGATATCCGACGAGAAGCGACTGTCCTGGCACTGTCACGCAAGGCCAAGATCGACAAGAGACATCTGCTCCACGACATCCTGAGCAAACCCCCTCCACCAGTACACCTCAAATCACGCCACGCATTCTCCCAGCACGCGCATCAGCTTCTGGAAACCGTCCCAGACACCACCTCAAAGTAGATGTGGACCAAGAACCGCTGGAGGGAAGATTGGCAGCAGACTGACCAACATCGACTGCACAGGTTCATCACTGACCCAGACGACATACCAGGGGCTGAGTTGCCACAAAGGCAATGGCCCAATCTGAACCGCCTGAGAACTGGTGTGGGCCGTTTTTCTGCCACAATGAGAGACTGGGACCTGAGAGAGAGGGTGCTGCCCAGAACAGACAGTTACGAACGTCATAGAGGAATGCCCGCTGTTCAAACCACCCAATGGCGAGCAGGGCATAGCGGACCTTGATGATGAGACGAGAACCTGGCTTGCCAAGACTAAGCTGCAGCTTTGAGGGAGCTGGCACAAGAAAGAAGAAGAAGATTACTATTATTATTATTATTATTATCATTGTTATTGTTATATTATGAGGGGCCCTGTATTCTGAAAACGTGTAAAGTTAGCTAGTATGGATTATGAACTGGGTGAAAGAAATAGGATGAAGTGCAAAATAGGTGCATATATAATTTGGGACAAACAAAAATGTTCCCGCGGTGATTCTTCATTCTGAGAATCATAACACACTGAATGTGAGTTGGCCGAGATGAAACACTCGGATCAAAAAAGGTTAGACACAAAGCGATATTGAGTTCTGTTATGACATTGGTTGAAGGGTCAAATGGCCCTGACGTCACAGATCCTTTGTGAGAAATTATCTTTCTAGACAGTTCACCATGGAGGCGCGAGATGGACACACGTCCATTAACTGAGATCTGCAATGCGTAGAGTCCAGGTGACATCGCAAGATATGGGCTAAGACGCAGAGCAAGATCCCAAGGGCGGAACAAAAATATAGCCGATTGCATCCGTCACATTCCACAAACATTTTATTATTATGATTATTATTATTATTTTCATTACTATTATTATTATTATGTTTATTATTATTACTATTATTATTATTTTTATTACTATTATTATTATTATGTTTATTATTATTATTTTTATTATTGTCTGTATCGTCTTTTGGATGTAGTGCATTGTGCATAGTCATTAATTTTCTAGTCCTCTGGTCAACGTGCCTGAGTTCTTCTTTAGTCAAGCTTATGAATGGTCCAGAATATCTTATTAGTGATACTGCCCAGGTATTTATTCCTTTGATTAGGTTTCTGCTATATAATTTTGTTTCTAAGAGCTTTCTTGTTCTTCTCAGGTATTCTTTTCCAATCTTCTCTTTCATTTCTGTTGATTTGATTGTGTATGCTTCCAAAACTCCCAAATATTTATAGCTCTCTTGTTCACCTAGCACCCTCATCTGCTCTTGGTCGTCTCCAACTTTCCCTTTTTAATCTATAGCAATGCACACTTTTCTATTCCGAATTCCATTTGAATGTCCTGGCTGAAGATTCTGGTCGTATTTATCAGCTTTTCCAGTTCCGTTTTGCTTTTTGCAAATAGCTTCAGGTCGTCCATGTACATGAAATGGTTTATTCGTTGTTCTCTGCCTGTGAACTTGTATCCGACATCACATTTCCTGAGTATGTAGTTGAGTGGCATCATGGCTATGATAAACAGTAGTAGTGATAGGGAGTCTCCTTGGAAAATGCCTCTCTGTATTTTTATCTCCATCAAGTGTTGTCCTCCAGCTGTCAGTTCTAATTTCCATTGCTTTCTTGATGATATTAATAATCCTGTCGGGTATCTTGTACATTTTTAAGCATTCAATTATCCATGCTTGAGGGATTCTGCGTACACTTTCTTGTAGTACATTCATGCATAGATACGTTCTTTTTCTTGCTTTTAACTTATTGCAGGATCTTTTGATCTATGTATAACAGATCATGCGTCCCTCTTTTCCCTTTTCTCGGGAAGTAGTCCACGACTGTTCAGGGAATGGTAAATTTGCTCTCTCGGTTGTGCCATTAGGATTTTCCACATTGTCGGTAAACAGGTTATTGGTCTGTAATTGCTTGGAGTCGTTCCCTTCTTGGCGTCTTTTTGTATGAGTGTTGTCCTTCCTTTGGTCATCACCTCTGGTACGTCTGTTTTATGGATACATCCTCTCAGTTTCTGTGCTAGCCTTTCATGTAGGGTCGTGAATTTTTTGAACCAGTACGCATGTATTCCATCGTGACCTGGTGCTTTCCAGTTTGCCATTTTCTTTAGCATTTTTGTTGTGATCTTCAGCCTTTCTCCATATCTTGCTCCAGAAATGTTTTGTTTCTGTCGGGTCCAGTTGTTCTGTTGTTGTTCTTTCTCCATTTACGTTTTTGGAAAACTGGCTTTCATTGTTTTCAAAGGTCCTGTTCTGTTTGTACTGTTTCGATTTATATCTGTATCGTCTCAATCTTCCTTCTTTTGCTGCTATCTTTTGTTCTAGTTCTTCATGTTTCTTATTTAGTCTTTCCTTGCGATTCGGATTTCTGCTCTTCCATCGTTTACTGTTCTCCTTCATCCTATTCACGGTTTTAGCTTCCTTTTGAAGTTTGGTGATCTGGGTTTCCAGTCTGATCTCCCATCCAGATTTTGTCTGTCCAGTCTTCTTTTCCCTTTTTAGTTTCATACTTATTGATTTTGCCCCCGCATATATCAAGTTGTTTAGATCTGTGATAGTGTCTGTTGGGATGTACGTGAGTACTCTGTTTACTTTCTCTGTTTCAACTTTTAACTTCTTCCAGTCTTCGTTCCTTAGGGATGGAAGTTTTGTTTTGTTCTCGGACATTAATCGTTTGATGTTTTCCACTTCTCTTGCTTCTTCCTCAGATAGTTCTATAGTTTCGTCGTCTTCGCTCTCTTCAGTTTCTGTGTTTAGGTTTTTCCCGTCTCCTTCCTGGGAGTTTTCGTCAAGTGGTGTTTCTTGATCTGTCACGCCATTTATCTTTTGTTTAATTTCCGTTAATTCCATCTCCGAGAACCATCCTCTCTTGAGTATCTGTCTTGCTTGATCTGCTTTTCTTTGTGCCGTTGTATGGTAGTCAGTAGAAATGTTCCATAGATCTTTCATTCGTTTCCGATATCCTTTTTTCGTGGGGTAGCGGCTTTTGTAGTAGCATTCCATTACCAGTCTGTTCTCTTTTGTGGTTCATTTCTTTCTATGGCTTTTTGGTCTGTTATTTTCATTCTTGAATTCTTGTGTTTGGTCAGTGTCCTTATCATATTTAGAATTTGATGGGTTACCTACCTGTTTTTTTTCCGTGGTCTTGTTCTGAAATTAAAGGAGCCAACATTCGCAGGATGCGGACCAGGTCCCTCATTATTGTTATTATTTTTATTATTATTTTTATTATTACTATTATTATTTTTATTATTATTACTGTTATTATTATTATTATTATATTATTATTATTATTATTATATTATTATTATTATTATTATTATTATCATTTTTATTATTGTTATTATTACTATTATTATTATTTTTATTATTACTATTTTTATTATTACTATTATTTTTGTTATTATTATTGTTATTACAACTGTTTTTATTACTATTATATCTATTATTATTATTGTTATTATTATTACTGTTATTATTATTATTATAATTATTATTATTATGCAAACGTTGCGCTAAAAAATTTATATTGAATAGAAGATTTTAAGTTGCCGTAAATATTGGTTGTAAGAAAAGTAATAAAGCGTCAGATATCTTGTTTATTCATAGAAAGTACTGTACTGAACTCCTTATTACTTTACTCACAACTAATATTTACGGCAACTTAAAATGCTTATATATTCTATTAACTATTAAATAAATACGTCACAAATGAGTTAGTAAATCAGAATAGATTATTTTTTACTTATTTTCCTATAATATAATTTCCCAATAGTAACGTTTACCTATTATTATTATTATTATTATTGTTGTTGTTGTTGTGGTAGTCGTCCAGATTAGGACCCAAGCTAAAATCGACTTGGCGTCGGTTGTTTCCGGATGTTAATGTAGACGGCCAGAAAAAGTCGTATGAAAAGTCGGTTGCTTGCGTCCAAAAAATTCAAAACGAGGCTGGAAAAAATGTTTTTCTTTTACACGTAAATTTTTTTTTGTTTTTTAAGAAAAATATCATTGAACAAGGGTTAAAACGGGATTAGGGTTATAAAATGTTTTTTTCTGCATGAAAAAGTTTTTTTTTTTTCACTGAACAAGTGTTAACACAGTGTTAGGGTTAGATTTCGTTGAAATTCATTATCGCTTTGATCAATTTTTATTTCCAATTAGTGAATTTCGTGATTCAATCAATTAAAACGTTAACTTGTCTACTTATTTTTGTGTATTCTGATTGGATTAGCATTTCGGTATTTTCCGGCCGTCTACGTAAACATCCGAAAACTACCGACACCAAGTCGATCTTAGCTTGGATCCTAATCTGGACAAGTACCATTATTATTATTATTATTATTATTATTGAAAAGATGCGCCCTCCAGGTGCATATATTTGCTAGCTGAACAAATTGTAAAAGAGGACAGATAAAAGTTGAGTTATTTATATATTATTTTTTAATGGTTTTAATGGGTTTTTAATGGTTCTACTGAGTGACATATTAGCTAATAATTTATTCAAAGTATCCGCATAATAATAGACCTGTTTTGTCAATAACGTTTGCTTTCATTCCTACGCCAATAATTACTTTCTAGCGCCAAGGTTTTTCATAGACAAGATGTCTCAGTATAAACACGACCCATTTAGAGGTTAACAATAACTCTACGAATATTAATAATATTACTTGTCAACCACCACACCCAACACCACTATTATCGGTTTAACATCAGTTTTACATGCTGGCGCGCGTTGGATGGCTTTTAGAAATTGACTTACAAACTAACCTAGGAGAGTAGAAAGTGACTAACTTGGGTTTACTTTCAGCAGCCTTGTAACTTTCGCTTCCATATTTTCGTCCTTTAGTCCTCACATTCTATGAGCGACGCCTCTGACAAAGGGGGAAGAATTGCTGTTTTCTGGGTCGGAATCTATCTATCTATCTAACACTTATCGTTGGCTAGTTTTTGACCTTGATGTAGTATCTTTTTTTTAGCTCCTTGCATCAAGTGGCTTCATGCCTTGTCTGGAGCGATTTCCATAAAAAAAACTCCCTCTTCTTTTAATTATCTACGTCATTTGCCTGGTCTAACTAGTTCTTATTATTTTCACACGTTATTCGCCTTTTGTGACGTCATCCAGGGTGCACGGTGACAAGCAAGATAATAAGTAAGGTCCACAGAGTGTCAGTACTATATAGGTCAGGGACGGGCAACCTTTTCAGAGTGAGGGCCAAATGAAACTTTTGGAAGGTGATCGCGGGCCGGATTGAAAAACGAAATCTCAGAATTACTATATTTTGTTTACATGAATAAATTGTACAAAAATTGCATTGAACACTCTACAAATCTGATATTTTTGCTCAAGAGACTTCTGTATGTGATGTTATAAAAGGCGCCGACGAAGAGCCATTTTGGAATCATAAAAAATAATGACGGGGGGGGGGGGAGTAGCAAGTTGATCCAGCATTCGTTTTGACACACCTCACATAGGTTCTCTGTTTCATGCCCTTTCCTCGTCTCTCATTTCCTCTTTCTTTTTCTTTTTTTATCTCTTAATAGTTAAATAAAAATGAAATATACATGCATCATCGCTCGCTGATATTCATACATTTTTATCCCACTGTAAATCTTAATTGAAACCTACTTTTACGTTTATGTCACAAAATGATATGAGTTTTACTCGGAGGTCCGCGGGCCGGATTGCAATAATAAAGCATAGCAGGGTGGCGGGTCGGACGCTTAGCCTTCGCGGGCCGGATGTTGCCTGCGGGTTAGAGGTTGCCCGCCCCTGATATAGGTATACGTACGCGTGTACGTAGGAAATGATGACACAGCGGATGTTGTGTGCTGGAGCTGCTGCATCACATTCACTAATATCCTTCGTAACGGTCGGAATCAATCTCTTCACCTCCGAGCTATGGGTAAAAAGCCTTGATAGAAGAACTTAGAAATAAAAATCTGAAATATCACTTGCAATACATGGTGTATCTGTACAGTGAAACTTGCCTGGTGGAGAGAGTGGGTCCTGTTCTCTACAACACACTTCAAACAAAATCACGTGGAAGTCGTCTGATAGTTCAGACGTAATCCCCAAATCAGATTTTTAATTTAGCAGTAATCAATTTAAAATATTATCCAGCGAAGGTATATTCTTTTACTTGTAAACCTTGAATACACCTCACTTAATGATAAAGGCATCTTAAAAGATAGTCAATCTCTGAAGCAGAGAAGAATTACTTGGACTTTTCCATCGCGGCCACAACTGTTTATATATGTCAAAGATTCAAACATTTTGTTCTTATGAACTTTGAAGGTGCACCAGTAATTTATAAGTCAGTCCCTTTCTTTCTCTCAAGCTGAGATTTTTTTTTGCATTGTATAAATATCTTTGTTCGGTCTGGTTAAGTATTTGTTAAAACCCCATCCTATACTATTTTTGTTTTGTTTTTATATCCTGTCCCTATTTATATACTTTATGAAAAATAAATATTGTCATTTTTAATCTCTTAACTTGTGTTGGCCTTCCGTTCTTTCAAGAAGTGTTTGTCGGCTGTCTCTTCATCTTTACAGGTGTCGCGAGAAAGATTTCCCACTCCCTTTTCGTTCTGTGTGCACGCATATTTAAACCCGAGGACCAAAATCTTTTCTTTCTTTCTTTCTGCTGCGTGACCGTCTTGTTGTTCCCAACGAGGCACGACGGTAACACTTGTAACTAAAGGATCAGCATGTGTATTATAATAAATCAACGTTTGTTTCTCTAAGGCTCTTTTCCTATATACTTTCATAATACTGTTGGGAGTAGCAGCGCAGTGAATATTGTATTTATATATCGACTCTTGATTGGACAAAATCTCCAGCAGTTTCTTTCCGCCATTCCGTGCCGAAAATAAGCGCATACTATAAAAACGTAAACACACAGCTTTCTCTCTTTTTCCTTTTTTGTTCCGGAGCTAACAGACGTGCACACGACATAATCCTGCACGAAAACGAGTTCAGACATAACGAGAGACTTTCACGAACTACTAAACACAACACATGCTCACTGCTCACCGAACGCACATGTACACAAGTTTATAGATGCATGCACTCTCTCACTAATAAAAAAGGCACACTAATACACACTCACATATATCTTTATGCCTATTCATTTACACACACGGCGACAGCCGCAAGAAACATGTGTACATAATTTCTTCTTACATGCAGAAACGTTTCTTGGGATTCTCTGAACTTCGTATTCAACAAATTCTTTCTTTGGACACTCTGAATTCTCATTCTGCACAAACTCTTTATCTTTCATTGTCTTAACAAGTTGTTGAATAAAATGAATTTATTTTGTATGACTCTCTCATTCTTTCGTTTGATGTTGCCTTTCCATCTAAAACACAAAATACATACTAAAATATAATTTAGTTCTGGGATTGAGTTATGTCTGAAAAGAGAATCTATTTTAATTGTTCTAATTAGTCGTGAATCAAAATTAACTGAACAAGTCATCCATCTCTCTTTCTTAGCTATCCATACTTATCCCCCCCCCACTCACACTCTATGTTAATTCAACCACTCTCTAATATTTCATAATGCCTCTATGATCATTTAGAGAAAGAGTGACTCTTTCTTCTGAGCCTCGCCATCTAATTTACATATGTGTCTGTACACACCATAAACACATGTAAATTAGATATAAAAATAATCGGTTCCTTTACCTATCTATATAAGAACAATGATGCTTCTATATAAAAAGCTCCAGCCACTGTCCAATCGCCGCAATGTTGCATCCTTGTGCTTGTTTTACAAGTATTTCAATGGAATGTGCTCCAATGAACTTGCTGCTCTAGTGCCCCTCTTGACGTAAATACACTCGATTAACCCAACAATCAGCTAAATCCCATCCATTCACTATGAAAGGTCTCCAGATCCCGGAGAGCCTTCTACTCCAATAGGTTCTTTTCCTCGAACTACCAGCCCCTGGAACCCCCTCCCTGCTCCTTGTTTCCCCGACAGACAGAAATTTAAAACTAATGTGAACACGCATCTAGCTGCACAGCTCCCAATTTAGGATGAGCCCCTAAAATTTCACCCTAATTCTCAGTAGCCCCTTACGTCTACAGTGGCAACTTGCGTTGTTTGGGGTGAACTCAGTTTAAAAAAAATAAATAAATTAAAAATATAAAGGATTATATAGAAAAGATATTATTTTGACTTATGCAAGAAGAATGGCTTGATTGCTAAAGCCTGACAGTGCCAGCAGAGAAGACCACCTCTGACAGACCTTAGTTGTCTTGGGAGGACGTGACCAAACGTGATAGGAGAGCTTTGGGTATGGATTCCGTCGGGGCTCACCAAAGACAAAAATGGAGGGGAAGACTTAGATCAAGACTGGACAATCAGAGGATTAATTGTGGCCTGATTCAACAAATAAACCGGTTGATGATGATGATGATGATGATGATAATATTATGATGATGATGATACGATGATGATATTATGATGATGACATGATATTATGATGATGATAATGACATGATATTATGATGATGATGACATGATATTATAATGATGATGATGATGATACGATGATGATGATGATAATATTATGATGATGATATTATGATGATGATGACATGATATTATGATGATGATGATGATGATAATATTATGATGATGATGATGATGATACGATGATGATGATAATATTATGATGATGATATGATGATGATGATGATAATATTATGATGATATGATGATGATGACATGATATTATGATGATGATGACATGATGATGATGATGATAATATTATGATGATGATATGATGATGATGATGATGATGATGATAATATTATGATGATGATATGATGATGATGACATGATATTATGATGATGATGACATGATATTATGATGATGATACGATGATGATGATGATAATATTATGATGATGATGATGATGATATGATGATGATAATATTATGATGATGATGATAATGACATATTATGATGATGATGACATGATATTATGATGATGATGACATGATATTATGATGATGATGATGATGATACGATGATGATGATGATGATAATAATATGATGATGATGATACGATGATGATGATGATGATGATAATATTATGATGATGATATGATGATGATGATAATGACATATTATGATGATGATGACATGATATTATGATGATGATGACATGATATTATGATGATGATTATGATGATACGATGATGATGATGATGATATTATGATGATGATGATGATGATGATACGATATGATGATGATAATATTATGATGATGATGATGATGATGATGATAAGACAATGGAGATGGATGAAAACTCAGATTTGGAAAAAATATATGGATGGAGAGGCTATTGAGATTGTCCACAATTTTTGTTACCTACAGACACTGGTGTGTCATGCTTAATGCAATCATCAGTGTAGGAGGTGCTAATCACTGCCGGTCGAAGGATTCAAACCCAGTTAACAAAGTCACCTATGATTTCGCAGCCTGATCAGCACGGGAAAGAAAGGAAACTCCAGCTCCATTAACCGAACAGATATAGCAAGCCGTGAGAAAGTATTCAACTGCAGACGCAGACTTGCTGCACTGGTGCACACTCGACATAAATACACCCGACTGACCTAACAATCTGGCAAATCCCATCCATTCACTGTGGAGGTCCCCAGATACCGGAGAGTTTTCTACTCTATTAGCTTCGTTTCCTTGTGCTGCCGGCCTTTGGAACTCTCTCCCTACTCCCTGTTTCCCTGATTGTACCGACACGCAGAAATTTAAATGTAATCTAAACAAACATCTCGCTGCACAACTCCCCACAAAGAGTTGCCCCTATAATTCTGGCCCCTAATTCTCAGCAGTCCCTTACGTCTCAGTGGTAATGTACCCCTTGTCTGGGGTGAGTTAAAGCAAAAAAAAAATATATATATATATATCTCGGACGGATGATGTTGATTGTCACCTTTCGCGGTCGGAGCAAATTCATCTTACATTTGGGTTGTGCCTTTTTTACCCCCCCTTTTTTACACCCCCCCCCCCACACTTCACGAAGAGATTTGGCCCGTAAAAAATAAAAACAAAAAAACAAATTCAATCTGAAAGGGCCGTCACATTTTTTAGACATTTTATCAAACAACTCTCGCTTTTACTTGGGGCCGCATCACATCAGCTGGCGCGAATAATCCGCATCCTGGACAAGACTGGTCACTTGATAGACGGACCGAGCGTCAATGGACGCCCATAATCTGACTGGAGCAGACGTCAGCCCTCATCAGTCAACAAGGACAGCAGATCCCGTACACCAACCTGTAATAATACGAGGCAGAATATTAATCCTGTGCAAGGAATAATTCATCAGTAATCTTGCAGTATAGTTAACAGTCTAGAAATAAAGAATTTAAAAAATTAATATATATATATATATATATATATATATATATACAACAAATAACTTTTACCAAATTAAAATTTAATTTTCTACCGACCTGTATACTTTTAACATTCTGAAACTGTTTTCAAGTTTGTTTTTTTTAATTTCAAAATTAGAATTCGTTCAAAGCTCTTTCGTTCGACACATAAGAAACAAAATGGCTGTTGTTAGTGATGCTTCATTCCTTAAAAAAATAGTAAAAAAAAAAAAAAAAATGACTTACCCTACAACTAACCTAAAGTCCAAGTGGCAAGCCCCCCCCCCTCCCTCCTAACTTAGGGCTAGTGGTAAAGTAACTTTTTTTTTTTTTTTTTACTACTTTTCAGGCCCACTTCCCTCCTCCACAAGATTACGTGACAGGTGCCATCTTTGATGTTTCTCACGTTTCAAAATGAGAATTTTGAACAAAATCTAATTTTGAAATAAAACAAAAAACAAACAAACTTGAAAACAGTTTCAGAACGTTAAAAGTATATAGGTCGGTAGAAAAAGTTATTTGTTGTATATATATATATATTTTTTTTTTTTGATTTCTCGACTGTTAACTATGCTACACTTTTACAAATTTATCAACGTTAAATGAACACGACACAAAATACCGGTAACTAAATATCAAAAATAATAATAATTATCATTTAATAAAACCTTCGTTGAGAAATTACAAAAATAATTATATCTGCAAATATTTACGTTTAATTTGAAAAATTAATTTTATTTTTGGTTAAAAAAATAAATTTAATTCAGATTACTCTTCCCATCTTGGATGTTATTTTTATGTTTTGGCTGATGTAACCTCCGACTTTCTTCAGGTGCAGTTTATCAGACCCGAGAATCTATACAGAATATCGAACTGAGAGTCGATTGTTCTTATCCGATCAGCGACAAAAAAGCATCTGGTGAGGGTGAAAATAGCAGCAACTAAGGGTTCAGTTCGAAATTGTATGAAGCTTTTCGAGTTGGACAAGATTGACCTGAAGGTCAGAGGTTACATCGGCCGAAACGTCCAACGTAAGAGTTTTAGTTTGAATAAATCAAAGTTATCAATCTTCATCTAAAAATTCTGAAATATTAAAAAAATAATTTTTAAATAAATAGATTTTTTTAAATTTATTAGAATTTGATATTTTCTTTTTAAAAAAACAAAAAACTTTTGACCTGTTGACTATTTTTATTTTCTTGGGAAAAAAAAAACTTTGGGGAAAAAAAACTTTGTTTGGAAAATGAAAATTGATTAATAACAGATGTTTAGCTACATATATATACACATATATATATACACATGCATATATATATATATATATACATACATATATATATATACATATATACATATACATATATACATACACATATATATATACATGCATATATATATACATATATATATACATATATATATATACATATATATATATACATATATATATATACATATACATATATACATACACATATATATATACATGCATATATATATACATATATATATACATATATATAT
>OY744545.1:67415966-67468466 GCA_963556195.1 Sepiola atlantica | reverse complement strand
CATATGTATATACACATATACATATATACACAAACATATATATACATATACACACACATATATATACATATACAGAGACATATATATACATATACACAAACATATATATATATATACATATACACAGACATATATATATATATATATATATATATATATATATATGACTGTTGACTGCAAATCAGTGGAGTTCGCGCATGCCGACCGTCGGGAATTAACTCCCTACACTGAAGATTGCGTAAGCATGAAACATCAATGTCTGTAGCTAATAAATAATTAATATTTATTTATAAATATTATATATATATACACACATATATATATACATACACATAATATAAACACACGCATATATATACACACGCATAATATATACCCACACATATATACATGTTTTGATGAAAACTATTTATTCCTTCCTTCTTCTACAAACACAATGACAACACTTTACTTCCTTGAAGGACTCATCCCTAAAAACGTGTAAAACTGGTTTTAATGATGTCACAATTACAAAATAGTCTTTATATTAACAGTTTGGCTGGTTCTAATATTAAAAAGGAAAATCATTATTTTAATAAGTTTATTATTGCTACAAAAAAAAAATGTAATACCTCAACAATGAAAGATTATATATATATATGATAATTTTATTTACACAGACATGTACAAAATCTGCGACACTGGCATGTCGATGTTATCGATCAACAGTTACTATAAACTGAGATCTCATCAGGCAGAGTTAGAATCCGATCTTAACCTCAGATCATATTTGGAGAGTTTCTCTCCAAATATGATCTGATCGGATTCTAACTCTGCCTGATGAGATCTCAGTTTATAGTAACTGTTGATCGATAACATCGACATGCCAGTGTCGCAGATTTTGTACATGTCTGTGTAAATAAAATTATCATATATAAAGCTCTATTTTGATATTGAGCACTTTTTATAAACCCGGTTAAAATTCCCTGGATTACCACCCTGTGGATATTTTTCACCTGGATTATTACCATTATTATATATATATATATATATATATATATAAGATAAGTGAAAGAAGAGGGATAAACATGTACGAATGACAAATCTATTTCAACTTCGATTGTTCAATGCAAGGTGTACTCGGTAAAAACATGTTTATTATTCTTTCCTTAAGCCAAGGCTTTTCAAAGATTAAAATCTTATCATTAGAGGAATTACATAGATGGATAAGTTGGCAGTGGAAAAGCCAAAATTCAAAATTTGGAAAAATATTAAGAAATGTTTTTGTCCGAATTATTACATATTAAACACATAAATTCCAGATTCCCATTCATTTCCCAATTGAAACCTTTTTAAACTTTCTGAATTATATATAAGTTCGTTTAAAATCCGTTTTAATTACGGGACCTTTCAGAAATGTTTACTTACTGAACTGAATTCACTTCTGTTTTTAGCTTATGATAACCCCACCCCAACTCGCACCGGTTTTATTGCTTACTTGCAATAAGCAGTATCCAAACAATCCCTTCCCCTTCTCTTTTCCCAGCATCAGCCATAGTTCATTTAACTAACCCTATCACCCACCTTTATCTTTGATCTTTATCCCTTTCCCCCACTTCCTCATTTGGCCTTGTCTCCAACCAAAGCTGTCGCTTTTCTTAGACTCGATCGAAGTCACTACTTAAATTCCCGACTGCCTGCGTTTAATATACACAGTTCAATCTCAACTTCTGAAATACTACTCTCATTCTTGGTCCACGGAAGTATTTTAAAATGGCCCGAATTCTCAAAATTATTTCCGAATAAGTGCGTTCCATCTACGATTGAACTAAACATCTTTCTATTGGATTTATTTCATTTTTGGAACATTTTCAACGCTGCCTTCACGAAAACCCTTTTTTCCATCTTTAAATCTCCTTTCACCGGACACCTTATCAACGGACATTCACCAACTGGACAGACTCCATATTTTTTTACACGCACATTCTCACTCTCCATTACTTAATATTTTTTCAAATTTTGAATTTTGACTTTTCCACTGCCAACTTATCCATCTATGTAATTCCTCTGATGATAAGATTTTAATCTTTGAAAAGCCTTGGCTTAAGGAAAGAAAAATAAACATGTTTTTACCGAGTACACCTTGCATTGAACAATCGAAGTTGAAATAGATTTGTCATTTGTACATCTTTATCCCTCTTCCTTCATTTATCTTTATAATTGCTCTATCTCGTATATTGAGCTTAAACCATTTCACTATAGGTTCTATCTACTAAAAGTTTACTTTTAGTTTCATATTTGATATATATATATATATACATATATATAACATATAAAGTTAACTTGTAGGATTTTCAAAGTCAATAGCATTTAAGCTGACAAATCAAATATTTGTCTCTGACTAGCCGCTTTCCATGTGTTATTGTTGTACAATGTTATTAGCAATATAATAACGTACTTAGTTACAATTTATATTTTTAATTTACTTAGTTGGGCCGAAACGACTGTTACTAGGACACATTTTTAAATAATCACCTAAAATATTTTTTCAAATCAGCAAGGGGAATAACTCATTTGAAATTGAAGAATATGATAGGAGTTGTCTACCTTATGTGCAAACAAATAAAAATAAAATGACTTCATTGCATCCTGGACTACATCAGGTAGATACAGTTAGTATGATATATAATATATATATATATATATATATATATATATAACTTCTTTGTAATATAGCAGGAAAAATCCCAGCAGAGTGCTCGATTAATTAAGAATTAAAGTTACAAATTAAGAGCATAATATTTATTTATTTTGGTACAGAATTTGTACTAATTTTTCTGTACCAAAATAAATAATAATATATATATATATATATATTTTGGTACAAATCGACGGTAGAATGTTGTACTAATTTTTCTGTACCAAAATAAATATATATAGTTATACTTATAGCAAGTGAGCTACACAGAAATGTTTGTGTTACATCCCCAAAGGAATGGATCTTTAGCCTGACGAATTCCTCCTGGGATGAAACTTAAATGTTCTTGTGTAGCTTACTATGTTTATACTACTACGTCATCCTGTTCATGCATTGAGCACTGATACAGTAACGCAATCCTCCACTCTATAATGAAGACCAATGTGTATTTACTTATATATATGTATATATATATATATACGAGGCCTGTCTAAAACGTATCCGACCTTAGGCAAGAAAAAATATTTCAAATACGTGACGGGGGTTGGGACCCTAATCCTCTTCAAAGTAGGCCCTTTGCGCTTGCACACACTTAGCCCACCGATCCATCCACTGTCGGAAACACCTCTGGAAGTTTTCTTTTGGAATAGTGTTAAACTCCGCCGTCGCGTTACGCATTATCTCTTTTTTCGCACCCTCTCAACAACAGCTGCACTCCGAGCAGTTTGGAGCCAGAACACAAATGAATGATATAAGTACTAAAAATAATAAAAAAAGATAGAAACGAATTGAAAAGGTCAACGAGTAAATAATGTAATTCGATACTAAGTTTGACCAGTGAAATTATAAACGCGTCCCATCCCCTCCCCCCCCCCCCAAAAAAAAATATACTTAATAAGAAAGTTTCCCAATCTCATTTCACTTCCTCGTTTTTCTAGACCTTTTGGCTAAGATCAAAGTGTAGTATCTGTTCCGATGGATACTGCACCCCATAGACTGGTATTGTCTTGGCCTTCGGGACTTGATTTACGCCGGTCTATGGGACTGTCCTGTGCAGTTCCTTCTTACCCTTTGAGAAGGGGTTAGTTTATTACTAATCGCCTGAGGTGCCCCTACCGGGGTATGCTGACGGGGCTGCCCAGGCAATTTTTATAAGTGCCAAGTACTCTTCCTCTAGAGTGCGCAATTCCCACCTTCCGACCTTGTGTCACATTCTACTTTGTGGGACGTAGATAAATAGACACTTCCTCATTTTTTTTTGGTCTGAAGAGGTTGACTCTTTGTGAAGAGTACAACCGAAACATGTATGCACATATGTAACCAATAATGTTTTGTATAAATAAAAATTTATACTATATATATATATATATATATATATATATATAATTATTAATAAATAAATATTTTTATATCCATAGACATATATATGTTTCGTGTTTTTTATTTTATACTCGTGAGTATGGAATTATGTAATTGCATCGCCGGTCGAACGATTCAAATCTTGAATCCACGTATTATGGACCCTGGTTTCGTAACCATTAAACCACCAATCCAATCACGCTTTTAACACGAGAGAAATGCCAAGTAGTGTGATTCTAAATAGAGTTCAATCTCCCAACGGATAGAATCATGCAATGTGGCTAATTTTATGAAGCATCCGTTTATTTACTCTCGAATATATGTATATATATATATATAGAGAGATAGAAGAAAAAAAGTGATAAATATGAGACGATTGCCCAAATATATATATATAGAATCAAATATGAAACTAAAAGTATATTTTTAGTAGATAGAACCTATAGTGAAATGGTTTAAGCTCAATATACGAGATAGAGCAATTATAAAGATAAATGAAAGAAGAGGGATAAATATGTACGAATGACAAATGTATTTCAACTTCGATTGTTCAATGCAAGGTGTACTCGGTAAAAACATGTTTATTTTTCTTTCCTTAAGCCAAGGCTTTTCAAAGATTAAAATCTTATCATCAGAGGAATTACATAGATGGATAAGTTGGCAGTGGAAAAGCCAAAATTTAAAATTTGAAAAAATATTAAGTAATGGAGAGTAAGAGTGTAAAAAAATATGGAGTCTGTCCAGTTGGTGAATGTCCGTTGATAAGGTGTCCGGTGAAAGGAGATTTATCTTATATATATATATATATATGACTTAAAATAAACACTGCCTTCAAACAGCTGTAAACAGCCATAATACTATTGCATTTGGAACTTGATTCGAAAAATGTTTTGAATCGTCAAAATTTATCTATATCTCTATATCTTTGACAGATTAAATCCATCAAGTTGAGTGGGTGAGGGTTTTTTTCCTCAACTCTAATAATCTCTGAATTCGTGATAACCGATAGAAATTAGCACGGTCTGATTAAGATGTTTAATCTTTTGTCTGACTCTAAGCATAAATTCTCAGCATATTTGCTTAACCCTATGAAAAAAGAAAAATGTATCAAAATGAAAGATTAAGTTCAACCATGTAGGCGCTATTATTTTTGTGGCGTAACTTTTTTCGTGATGACGACAGGCGTTCAAGCCTGCTGTGACACGCATTTTTGGGGTACTGCCTTCTGGCTAAGATCAAAGTGTAGTATCTGTTCTGATACCACACTTCATCTGCTCTGTCATCAGTCATTGAACGAGAGGTCCTTCTAGACCAAGGGAATATTTATTTTCCTCTCAATCCAGAGTGCCCCTTTTCGGAGAGCAGAATTTTTACTACATAAAAATACGATCTTGTGTCCAGCTGTCCTTGTGGGGAGGCAACTAAATAGGGAAACGGTTAATCTTTTAATGGTGTTTGAAAGAATGTTTATATATATATATATATATATATATGTATATATATAGGATATCTAGACATGAGTTGTCTCTTATATTCAACAATATATATATATATATATAATGCAAAGTTCCAAATACGTTCGTCGAACACTCTCGACTAGTCTTCTATCTGTGCCCGCTTCTTGGTACATATAGATTTCCCTAAATTACGTGACAGTTTCCGTGAGCCGAGTGAATATGGCTGACTGTGTACCGGGTTCGCGCTTCCCGACCGTCTTAAATTGTTACTTCCCTGCACTGATGAGAGCAATAAGCTTGAAACGCTAGTGTCTGTAGGTATAAATAATTTAATATTTATTTATAAATATTATATATATATATATATATATTGTTGAATATAAGAGACAACTCGTGTCTAGATATCCTTTGGTAGATCCTTTCAATAGTCCGAATCAGGATCTTAGTTTCGGAGGGGAATTAACTGATGAATTTGCCATAGTTTGGATTTGTCTCCCAAGTACTTTCAGACCCATCCGGGTCCATCTTCAGGAGAATGAGGTTAATTAGGTACAAACCATGTGTTAGTACTATAGAAGGTACTATCTATCTATCTCCTATAGTACTAACACATGGTCTGTACCTGATTAACCTCATTCCCCTGAAGATGGACCCGGATGGGTCTGAAAGTACTTGGGAGACAAATCCAAATTATGGCAAATTCATCAGCCAATTTCCCTCCGAAACTCGGATCCTGATTCGGACTATTGAAAGGATCTACGAAAGGATATCTAGACATAAGCTGTCTCTTATAGTCAACAATACTTGCCCGAGAAGATACTGCCTAGATATATATATATAGGGTGGGCAAAAATAAGGGTCCTATTTTTAAAAATTCATAACTTATTATTTATTGATTTTTTTTTAATTTTTTTTTTAGAATAAGTAAAGGACCCCTTTCCGAAGCAAGCATGAGCCGTATTAGCCCTAAGGAACGTACCCTCATTTAGAAAACATTATTTTTGCTTAAAAAACTCAAAACAGTGTAAAAAACAATACTTTAGTTTTTGTAAGTTTTAAGAAGTGTTTTTCGGCTAAAATTTGTTTTGTTTATTTCAAAAAATCTCGGAAGGGTCAGTCTACACACACATAAAGTTTGGTGAGTTTAACTTTTATTTTGTGGAAGTTATTCAAATTTAAAGATAGGACCCTTATTTTGGCCCATATATATATACATGTTGTAAAATATACTTTCTATTCTTTATATATACCAACCTTTTCAAAGTGAAAGCTCAATGATTGTTAACAGAGCATATATTGTTTTAAGATGAATAAAATCTTGGTCATTGGAATGCAGCAGAACATTGTTTATTATCTATATATAAAATAGTAACTGTGTGTGTGTATGTGTCTGTCTGATCTTTGTGTCTTATGTTCACCCAAACCGCTGGACAGAATTGCTTGAAAATTGGCACATGGACTACTGACCTCTCAGTGAAGGTCATAGGCTATATAAGCAATATATCACTTCTCCAGGCGCCCCCCCCCCCCCACTGAAACTGTTTTCCCTTAGATTCAAATGAAATTTAAACCATAGGTAAATGACCAAAACTAATGTACATTCCGAAAATTTCAGCAAATTTTGATATTAAGATGGTCCCCAGGGGCACAACCCTTCCACTGAAAACTGCTTTCCTTTTGATTCAAATGAGATAAATATACATATATATATATATATATATATATAATCAAGGAGGACACCTCTCTGTATGTGCATGTCTGTCCCTAAAAGCGAAGACATACTAGGAAGTGTACTTTCAATATAATTGTATTCCCATACACAATTTGCACGTGAACATAATGGAAGTATTTTTACGTCTCTGGCTGCATCTTAAAAAAAATTAACGACAATTTTCAAACATGTTACACCATGAAATTAATCTATTTATTAGCGTTAGATTAAAAGTATTAACATATATCTGAATAGCTCGGTGAATAAGATATCTAGCGTACAGCATCAAGGTTGCTGTTATAGTAAACTCTCTCTACCATGATGTTGCATATGATGCTATCTCACACTAACCTGGGCAACACCGGGTAGCTCTGCTAGTATATATATATATATATATATATATATATATATATATATATAAACAAAACTTAGCAAAAGAACAGAAAATAACCATAACTCGTTTAACATTCAATTTACGACTAAAAAACTTTCGGAATTAATTACGGAGAAGGACAACTTCACACTCTGTCAAACACATTTTACTTTTTGGACGAACAGAGAAATGCAGGCGAAAACTTAGTATCTAGAGTGTTCCTATTTACTTGCCTCCCCACGAGGGAAGAGTAAGATACAAGGTCGTCTTTTAATGTGGGGAAAATCCATCTCCCTCGAAAGGGACACTCTGGATTGGAACAAAAATTAACATGGACTCAGTCTCAAAGTATTTCTACTTAATTGACTGAGGACTAAAAAAAATTAGTACAGTGCAGTATCAGAACAGATACTACACTTTGAATGATTTATTTGCAGAAAATATAAAAAATGTACATTTAAAACAAATTCGACACAACCCCATTTTGATTCTAGCCAAAAATGTCAAGGAACTTTTTTTTTTAATATCTCAAATGTCATCTTTATTGAAATATTATTTTTATTTATTGAAATATTTATTGATTTGAAATATGTTTTTAATATCTAAAATGTCATCTTTATTGAAATATTTTTATTTATTGAAATATTTGTTTAATATCTAAAATGTTATCTTTATTGAAATATTTTTTTTTAATATCTAAAATGTTATGTTTATTGAAATAAAAACTATTATACCCTACCATCATTTTTTTTCTTCTTTTAAATTTGTCGTACGACTTTTTATTTTTTTATGGAAATCGCTCCAGACAAGGCATGAAGCCACTTGATGTAAGGAGCTAAAAAAAAAACAAAAAAAATACTATTACTTCAAGGTCAAAAACAAGCCAATGATAAGTGTTAGATTCCGACTCAGAAAACAGCAATTCTTCCCCCTTTGTCAGAAATATCGCTCATGGAATGTGAGGACCGCAGAACAAAATAAGGAAAGCGAGAGCTAGGAAGCTGCCGCAAGTAAACCCAAGTTAGTCACTTTCTACTCTCCATAGACTTGAGTAAATAATAAAAAAAAAATATATACTACTACTTATAAACTTATTTTATGCCTCATGTCAGGCTGTATATGAGCGTATGTATATCCTCCACTCTATAACAAACACCAATGTGTATTTTTTATATGAATAAATATATATCCGTCCTGATATTAACTTGCTTCCCCACGGGGGGGGCAGAGTTAGACACAAGGGGTGAGGGGAGATAAAAGAACCGATGGAATCAAGTGGGAGGATGTCTTCTTATAAGGTATAACTGTCTTTATTTAGATGCGTCCAATCATCTCGAGAAGAAGCTGACCCTTGCATCGATAAAGAGGCTCTGTCCGTCCGTTTTAAAGTTTGAAATACCATTTTCATCGCTAAAAACGCGCTGATTGAATAGACACATGCCAATAGATGTTCGCTTTTTTTTTTCTTTCTATGCTAGCAGAGCTAGCCGGCATTGCCCGGGGCAAAAGTGTAACATTTCTATTAAAACTTCTCTCTACCCCTCTATATCCCCTTCCTCTTCTGCCCAGACCATTCCTCTCGAGCTGAACATGCACACGTCCATACAACTTTTAAAATTTTAGATATTATTTTAACTTTTAGATATTATTCAGCCGGGGCAACGCAAGAAAATTATGAATGAAATGTCTATAATTTAAAATTAATGTTTCAAGTGGTGAATTTTGCGAAGTGGTAACGAGCCGTCAAAATTAATTAGTATAAAAAAAAGTCCAAAACATAATATGGTGCTTATTTAGAATAGGCTCCCTGCAGAAAATTATTTTCATGTAAAATCATTATTTTGTACTTACTCAGTAATAGTTTCTCACTCACGGCACGAAAAAGAATTGAAAAATATCAAGCAGAACTTTAATTAGAACGATTTTTCCATTTCGATGTACAACCTCTATTCGCTGACATTTTGGGTGTGAGCCGACATTTTGGGTGTGAGCGGTCGATGGAATAGCCAATTGTTAGAATTTAAAAAAGAAAGAAACACATATGCAATAACAATGAAATATATATTTATTAAATAAAAAAAAAAAGAAAATTAAATAATTATTTTTGATTTCTTCACCGGGGTACTTTCCACGATATAATTTTGTTTTTTTTCTTATTTACATGGTAACTGGGGCCCTTAGTTAGCTATTCCATCAATCGGCCACACCCAAAATGTCGGCGAATCGACGTTTTATATCGGATCGCCCTTATGGAAATGGAAAAAAATCGTTCTAATTAAAGTTCTGCTTGATATTTTTTAATTCTTTTTCGTGCCGTGAGTGAGAAACTATGACTGAGTAAGTACAAAATAATGATTTTACATGAAAATAATTTTCTGCAGGGAGCCTATTCTAAATAAGCACCCATAATATAAAATATCTAGTTAACATTTATTAGCATTTAATTCAATTGTGCTCAATACAACTTTTGTAGAGCTATTTACTAAAAATAAGTTTAAAACGAAAATGAAAAAAAAATATATTGAGCACCAAAAAAAAAAAAAAGACATCAACTATGCGTGGGAGTTAATAATTACAAATTGAATGTTTTTAAATCTTGTCTAATGACAACGGATTAAGATTAAAATAGAATTATCAATGTTTCAGGAAAAAAATATTTTGTTACCATGATGTAATATGTTTAAGAAATATGTTGTAGTTTCAGTTAGACCCCAAAACTGTTACGATGTATCAGCAAGAAAATCCTAATTTAATTGAAAAAGAAATGAAACTCCTTAAGGGTTCTCAACATCATACCCACTCAACCAGCAACCCGTCCTTACTTTGATTACTAAGTCGATAGTAACAAGAAAATGACAGGTGACACTTTTTGTATCTACGATAATAGTAGGTAAGAGTTTCGATTATTCGGACTATTGTTCTCATCTTGAGGGTTATCATCACGTTTCGCCAGCTGTAACTTCCGGCCTTCTTCAGGTGTATTTTTTCGAACTCGGGAACATTTCTATCGAACATAGGAATCTGGACGGAATTTCAAACGAAACCCTTTATTTAATTCACGCGAAAAGTAAAAAAAACTACACAAGACACCTACAAATCTTCAGCATTTACTCGAATAGAATATTAGACATTTTTTTTTTAAATATTCCTTTTTTTTTGGGGGGGGGGGGGGAACCAAGAACAAAATTAGCCAATGAGGTCGACATTTAGAGCAATCTTTTCCCATCCTTTAGTCTGAAAATCGGAACTAAAATACAATTTCTTGGTCTAAGTAGGATCAAAAGTGCAGTATGTTAACAACGTAATGGCTCGTATCGGTCCTGAGCATCCTTCACCGCTTACACGATCGACAACATTGGGTCGGCGTGGGACAAAGAGAGACAAACGAGGTTTCTCGTGATCTTGGCCGTAGTGCAAACGGTGGTGTGAACATCACATCTGAGAGATGACCAAGAGGTTGAATCTTTTGCTGGTCAGAATCTGATCGCTTTCTTCAAGCACCAGCTGAAGGTTAAGATCAGATGTGATAAAAAAGAAAAAGATTACATTCCTTAATCTTTGAAAAAAAGCTTGCGTGTACAAAAAGGAGTCAAGTATGAGTGCGTGTTCCCTGCCTTAGCATGGTACACGCAGTTCCAACCAGTCACTCAATCAAATTAAAAATGGCCAACCAGCCCTTCAGGTAGGTTTAGCCTCTTAGCTTATCGAGAAAAATCCTCCAAGATGCCCACTCCCAATTTGTCCTTGGCCTCTCCAAAATTACATTTATCTTGGAAGGACACCATCAACTTTCCATCTTCCGTTTTATTTTTCCTCCCACCTAGATCCTACTCCCATTTAGAGATTGACCTGCTTGTTTTCGGTTTTGAACAAACCCGAAAACAGAGGGGGTCTATTATTTAGAAACGGTTGGGAGAGTCTTATTAAATTTTTTTTTTTTTTTTCCCTCTCTCCTCACTCCCGTTTTATTCCAATGATTTTTATATATGTATATTTATTAACAATAAAATTTCCAATCAATTTGGGGGCATCTTAAGTAGGACGGTCCTTAGTGTAAATGTGGTATTGTGGTGACACACTTTGTCATCGCTATAGGCCAAGGATGACTAACGACACCCATTTTCCCCACTTTTGATGGCCTTGTGCCTAATTTGTTTTAAACGTACATTTAAAAAATATTTACTGCAAATTCAATGTGTAGTATCTGTTCTGTCCTCGGAGGAGAAATTCTTATTGATACGAAGGAGAGGGGTAAAAAAATGGTAGAGAAAGATGTTACACTTTTTTTCTTTACTATTTTGTTAGTCATGTCCCCGGGCAACGCCAAGTACCCTACTAGTCGATTATAAAGTACTCGTCGGTTTGAATGGTTCATTTGGGATCCTTAATAAAGCAGGTGACATTTTGAATGCGCCTCTATCATATCAAGGATGCAGAGAACTAAAAAAAAAAAAAATTAGAAAACTATTTTTTCTGCCTAGGGAGACAAAAACGAGGGGGTTTTATTTCGTCACCCAGTTTTTACACTCCCTGCTGGATTTTCTTTTTCAACTGTGTCAGTAAAGTCCAGAATAGTTAACAGTCAAGAACTCGTAAACAAAAAATAGAAACAAATAATTTATACTAAACGCAATAGAATTAAATTCTCTATCGACATGTATACTTTTTAACTAGTAGAAATGGTAAGATGTTTTTATTTATTTATTTATTTTTTTTTTATTGTAAAAATTTTATTTCGATGTTCATTGTACTTATAAGACACGAAATAAAAATGATGGTGACCGAGGTGATAGCCTTGGGGGGGGGGTGACTTGTTACTCGGACTTAGGGTAAGTAATTTTTTTTTTTTTTTTTTTTTTTTTTTTAACTATCGTTCCAGCATGAAGTTAAGCCATCACCTCGGACGCCATGTTTTTCAAAATTCTGTAAATAAAAATATTTTACACTTTCCACGTGTTAAAAGTATACAGGTCGGTACAGAATTTAATTCTACTGCGTTTGTTTTTATTTACAAGTTCTTCACTATCATCCCTTTGATGTTGAAAAAAAAGGACACTTAATTTACTCATACTGACAGTTGAAAACAAAAAAAAAAACTAGGGGTTTGGAAGCACAAACTAACCATAATTATAGATGATTTTACCTAAAAAAGGTTTTAAAATCATTTCAGAATGTCCAAGGCTACAAACTAAACACCGTTTCTGGAAATTGGTTGAGTTTCGGACGCGAGACGACATTGTATTTTGGCGATTTTGAAGCCTTTAAACTGTCAATTTAAAATTCATTTCCGCATAAATATATTCTTGCTACCTAAACCAACGAAATATTTTTCTGTGAAGTGCAGAATAGTTAACAGTCGAGAAATCGTAAGCAAATGACTTCTACCAAACGCAGTAAAACTGAAACATTTACCGACCTGTATAGCTAAACGTGCTATAGTTTAATATTTTGTTAAAAATTGTATTCCGTTCAAAGCGATCTTAACGACACACGAGAAAAAAAAATAGCTTGATTATCGGGGGAGGGGGTCTTCGTGAAAAAAAAAAAAAAAGTAAAGACTACCCTAAGTCAGAGTGGCAAGCCTCCTCCCAGACTTAGTGGTAGGATAAATCATTTTTTAAAGCTATATTTTTTTCAGGCGTTAACTACCCCCCCCCCCCAACAGTTAAGCGACAAGCGGTCGTTTTTTCTTTCGAGCGTCGTAAAGACAGCTTAAAAATAAATTTCTTAAAACTTTATAACAGTTTAAACACATCAATATACAGGTTGGTTGATAATTAAATTCTATTGCGTTTGGTATAAGTCATTTGTTGTTTTGGTTTACGATTTCTCGACTCTTAACTTTTACTCATTTTTCTTTGAACCATGCCACTATATTATATTGGACTGATTAATATTGTAAAAATCTATAGATAAAAATAAAATACGAATTAAATAGCCTACCTATCTCGCTGTTTTTTTGTCAAATTTATAACTATTCCAATCAATTGGATTTTTAAATAACTTTCGTTTTCTTAAACCGGAAATTAATATTTCAAACATCGTCTGCTAAAAAAGCAGACGATCTTTTTTGAAGAAAAAAACACAAAAAAACCTGCTGAATTTTCACTAAAATAATGAAAAATTTATAGATGTTTCAAGAAACTTTTATTAAAATGATCGCGATCCCCACCCTAAAAAATTGGGTCACTGAATCAAATTAAAAATGGCCATTTTAAACAGGCAATGAATGAAATTAACGACACTAGTTTAGCTGTGAATCGGAATTTATTTTTTTTCAATTTTGAAAACAGGGGCAGACAACCAACCGGAAGTAATATAGAATTAAAAGTTTTTATCCGAAAATAAAGCGAATATTGTTTGTTTTTTTTATTTAATAAATGTAAAATTTTATAAAACGAAGTCATTGATTTTTTTTTGTATGATTTTAAACTTTATAAAATGAAAAGTTATTTAAAAATAATTTTTATTTCCGGTTGATTGAGTTAGGAGTGAATATAACTCTTCAAAATTGATTTCTGATTCACAGCTAAACTAAAGTGGCAAATTAACTTCTTTAAAAATTTATAACGATAACAAACTCAATATCATCCATTAAACATTCAGATTAATTGAAAAAAACATACGTTTTTAGGTTAATTCCTATTTCAGTCACCTAAATTATTTAGTATATTATTCTCAAGCAAATTTTCTTTTTCTTTTAAACCATATTTTAGTTTAATAAAATAAACAGAAAACCCTATGGCAAGTTTCATTGTACACGTGAAACGCCGAAAATATAGTCGACGCTCTCGTCGAGAAAGGCTAGCTAAGGAATAACACTCGTTAATAATTTTCTCGTATAAAGACAGGGTTATGAGGGATAGATCCTTCTAGACGGAGGCAATTTTATTATTTGTCCGGGGGGGGGGACTGGATTTCCCCCTCCTGTGTACAATTTATTTCACGTGGCAAAAAGAACCTAGCTCCCTCTAAACGGGTACCCCACCCACCAAAGTTATAATCTAAAAAGATCCAGAAAAAGGTCTGCCAAAATTGTCACCTTTTTAAAGAAGCCAAAACAAATTTGGCAAGAGAAGAGAAGATTAAAATTGTGAGGTTCAATAAGATAAGGACGCGTGCTAAATGGGTTTTTTTTCGGGCATTTATAACGACAGCTAACAGAACGAAAAAAGGGGTACAAAAACAAAAACAAATAGATGTTACCAAAAAGATAAGTTACTCTTCTACCTACATGGATAAGTTTGTGTTTTAACTTATTTGAAAGTTTTTTTTTTTTTGTTCACAACAAGCCTGGTGTCCACCTGTTCAGTTAGAACACAAAAGAAAAAAAGGGGGCTGAAATTACAGAGTTTCGATAATCGCTCAAAAATACAAAATTAAACAAAATACTGTTAGAACATGACATTTTCCAACGATTGGGGACATTTATTAGACGTTTTTTCTGACACTATTTTTCGATTTTTCACCAATTAGGATCCACGTGCTGGGCTCATGAACAGCCATTTTTTTTTTTTCGTTCTAACTGAGCAAGTGGATACCAGGTTCGTTTTGAACAAAAAAAAAAAAAAAAAAAAAAAAACGCTTTCAAATAAGATAAATAAACTTATCCGGGTTAGAAGAGTAACTTAGCTTGCCTTTCATAACATTTGTTTTTTTGACCCCTTTTTTGTTGTTAGCTGTCAGTAAAAATGCCATTTAATGTTTTTGTTGACAAAAAAAAAAAAAAAAAAAAAAAAAAAAAAGAAAAAAAGTAAATAATAAACTTGCCAACAAAAATAATATAATGGTTTTATGTAATAAATTGTTTCGAAATACGACCCAATCTGTTTAAGCAAAGTGTAGTATCTGTCAACAATCTTTTGTCCTCGACCAGCGGAGAAATCCTTAGACTGAGCCAAGTTTCATTTTTGTACCAATCCAAAGTGCCCTTTTTTTTTGGGGGGGGGGGGCAGGGTACTTCCCACATTAAAAACTGACCTTGTGGCTAACTGCCCTCGTGGGGAGGCAAATAAATGGCGGATAGAAAATCATTCCCCTATCGAAAACACCCGAGGGTCGGAGGTTACATCGGCCGAAACGTTGTGGAAATAACACGAGGGTAAACCATTGAGCATAGTAGTCCGAATAATCCAAATAACCAATCCTTATTTTAAAAGGTCAAGTAGTTTGGTTCATTTGTGTTTCTTTTTTTCCAGCTGCGCCACTATTCAAAACAAGAGCGCGCGGCAAAAAACGTTTAGGAAAAACAAAAATGGTTTGTGGCGCGGAAAGCGACCCAAACAAGATTTGGGGGACGAAGAAGAAATACGTAATTAAAAAAGGATTAGGACCCGATAATGAAACTAATAATTAATGGCTAAATTATTTCTTTCGACATTAAAAAACCGGTGCTTCTGCTGTTTCACGATGACATGTTAGGCCTATTCAAAATTATAAATAAAATAGCTAAAGAAATGTATAAACTTTGTTATGTACTTACGTGGTAGCTGAAAAATTACGCAAGTTCATCTAATATTTGTTAAATTAAAAATAAAAAACGGTTTTATCTTTCGGTAGACATTTTTCTTATATTTTGATTTTCTCCCGAAAGTTATCTCCCTTGCCTACTTAGTAAGCTGAAATGTCTACCGATACGCAAGATCGTTTTTCTTATAATTTAATAAATACTGGATGAGTTTGCGTAATTTTTTCTGTACAATCTTTTTTCAGCTAACATGCAAGTACATAACAAAGTTTATACATTTCTTTAAATATTTTAATGTCATTGTGAAACAGAAGCACCCATTTTCTTTTCTAAGGTAAAAATAGCGAAGTTTCCCCCTCCTTCCCCATACATGAACCATTACAATCATCTGAGGATATTTTTGTACAAGAAACATCTGTAAAAAAAAAAAAAAGAAAAAAAAAAGTACATTTTATGAAGGGGGGGGGGTAATTTGAATTAATCTACGAAGAAATATCGGATGGAAGCAATTTTGAAGCCTTTAAACTGTCGATTAGAAAATAATGTATGGGTGGTTATAAACGGAAAGCATAAACTATCGCACGCGCCTCTGTTGTATGAAGGAACAAGGAAATCGAAGAGACAAAGAAAAAGAAAATTCAATAAGTTCTTTTCTAGAATAGTGGTTCCTTCGAGAAATACGGTTTTACTCTTGGAGCACAAATCAACCATAATTATACGCGACTTCCGGTTCCAATGTTTGCAATTCTACCCAGAAATTACTATTTACAAATTGGAAAAAATTAAAAATAATTTTTCATTATTATTTTTAATATATATACAAAAAAAATCGGCATGTTTACTGGTACGACATCCTAAAAAGTAATTTTTGACTAGAAATAATGTTGGTTAATTACTATTTTAGTCACGGAAATTATTTAGAGTGAAAAATGTGTTTCGGCATTATTCGAGCAATTAACGTATTTCTTAAAATGTTTTTCGTGAAAAACAAAACAAAATAAAAACACTAAATTCTAACTTTCATCATTGAAAATTGTTGGGAAAAATATAGTCGCCATTTTCATAAACAAGGAGCTAGGTAAGGAATACCGATAACTCCAGTTCAAATTTTCTGGTTATGAACTAGAGTTATCTTTATTCCTTAGCTAACCGCTTGTTTATAAAGACAATGAAATTTGCTACGAATTATCTTTTTTTTTTTTTTGTTAAACCAGAATATAACTCGACCATCCCGATTTCATGTTTAAACGTACGTCTCCGTCACGTTCAAAATAAAAAAAGTATGAATAAAATTGTAAAAAATTACGGCGCTTATCCAAAAATAGATGAGAAAAAAAAAATCTTTATATTTTAAAAAATAAATTTTTACAATTTTTATTATTTGAACGTGACGGAAAGCAAATCGAAAAAATGTACAAGGCAGATCCTAAACTCTATTTTTGAAGAGTTGGAGTTTTTGGAGTTATCTCCCTTAGTTTTCAAACATGGCGACGGGAGATCAACACTCGTCTTTTCGCCAATATCATTTATTCGATATGTCATTATTTTAAAATGATTTTAATTAGATTAAACCAATAAATTAAATGTGTAGAATTTGGATTATTCGGACTACTGTTCTCATCTTGAGTGTTATCATGACAACGTTTCGGCCGCTGTAACCTCCGACCTTCTTCAGGTGTAGCTTTCCCGAGTTTGAGAGAAATTGAATATTCCAGAGTTCGAAAAAGATATACCTGAAGGCCGGAGATTACATCGGCCGAAACGTTGTGAGAATAACGTTCAAGATGAGGACAATAGTCCGAATAATTCAAATTCTACAAATTTGGAATCCTCATCTCAAAAATACAGAAACAAAAAAATATTTAAAAAACAATACTTTCATAAAATGGAAAAAATATTTCAATATAAAAAACTATTTTTCCATTTTTATAAAAAAAATATACACTACTTTTTATATTTATTTTCATCAAATTTTGATGAAAAAAAAAAAAATAACACTGATTATTATAAAGTATTTGTTAAAAATCACAATAAAAATACAATTCTAAATTTAGTTTTGTTATTTCCTAAAATACACACGTGACCGATTTCCAATTTCTAAACATGAAGTCATGACGATCGATTCTGGTTTGCAGGGGGTTTTTTTTGCCCTAAAAACATGGTTTAAGTAAAAAAAAAAAATACAGGTAAATGGCTATAAAGTTTATTGAACGAGACTTCCGCATTCATATAATTAAAATTCAAGTTATCTCCCTTGCCTACTTAGTAAGCTGAAATGTCTACCGATACGTATGATCGTTTTTCTTTTTCTTGTAATTTAATAACTACTGGATGAATTTGCGTAATTTTTCCTGTACAATCTTATTTTCTAGCTACCACGTAAGTACATAACAAAGTTTATACATTTTTGAATATTCTAATATCAGGGCTAAACAGCAGAAGCACCAATTATGAAGTAAGCGGAAGTCGCGTTCAAAGAACTTTATGCCCATTTACCAAAATACGTTGAATGCGAAACTTTTTTCACTCTAATTTACGTGACTGATGATTATTAGAATTAACCATAATTGTTGAACGAAAGTCAAGTATTATGGTTGATTTGTGTTCCCAAAATCCAAAGAAAAACGATATATTTAGAAGTAGCTACTATTTTAGAAAAGAAAAATCAAAAGAAATAATAATAACACGCTTTAAAGCAGCATTTAATGAAAAAAAAAAAAAAGAAAAAAAAAAGCACTTTCGTCCCCTACAAATATAGTTTTTTTTTTATATTGATAGAAGTTTATAAACAAGACATTATTTTTCATATTAAACAAAATCCAGGACAAGCTCTTTTTTTATGAATGAAAAAAAAAAAAAAAAAATGTTATGTTCTAGTATTTATAGTAATATTCATTCATTCATTCATTCAGTGTCAATTACCGATTTAGAGACAAGTGTCCCTAAACAAAAAACCCTAAATGAATGAATTTTCCGGTTGATGTTTTTGTGTCTTTAAAATGTTTTTCATCATGTTTATTTTTTTTCCTTATTTCGAAGATCCATAAAGTTTTGAAATAATGTAACCAATGTTTGGTGAGACTAAAAATAGTAACATTAGCGATAAACAAAAACAGGAGTACATTTAAAGAAATCGATAAATTTCTGTCAACATTTTAAGGGAATGAAGGGGGATCGATATTTAAAAGAATTTTTTAAAAATGGTACATTTTAAAATAATGATGGCATAATTTTCTTTTAGGGTAAATGTAAGTCTGACACGCGATTGTAATGTTGTCTTAAAATAATAATGATGAGATGATCTGCGTGTGAAGGGTTTTAGGGTTTTTATAGGAAATGAACATAGGTATAAAGAAAAAGGTTCAGACCAGAGAAAGGGTAATAATAATATTATAGAAATGGGGAGAGAGACAGAGGGGGGGGGGAGACAGTGAGAGAGGAGGGGGGAGAAAGAGAGAGAGATATGAGGGGGGGGGAGGAAAGAGAGATGAGGGGGGGAGAGAGATGAGAGGGGAAAAGAGAGAGAGAGAGAGATGAGGGGGGAAAAGAGAGAGAGATGAGGGGGGAAAAGAGAGAGAGATGAGGGGGGAAAAGAGAGAGAGATGAGGGGGGAAAAGAGAGAGAGAGATGAGGGGGGAAAAGAGAGAGAGAGATGAGGGGGAAAAGAGAGAGAGAGATGAGGGGGGAAAAGAGAGAGAGAGATGAGGGGGAAAAGAGAGAGAGAGAGAGATGAGGGGGGAAAAGAGAGAGAGAGAGAGATGAGGGGGGAAAAGAGAGAGAGAGAGAGATGAGGGGGGAAAGAGAGAGAGAGAGAGATGAGGGGGGAAAAGAGAGAGAGAGAGAGAGATGAGGGGGGAAAAGAGAGAGAGAGAGATGAGGGGGGAAAAGAGAGAGAGAGAGAGAGATGAGGGGGGAAAAGAGAGAGAGAGAGAGAGATGAGGGGGAAAAGAGAGAGAGAGAGAGAGATGAGGGGGGAAAAGAGAGAGAGAGAGATGAGGGGGGAAAAGAGAGAGAGAGAGAGATGAGGGGGAAAAGAGAGAGAGAGAGAGATGAGGGGGGAAAAGAGAGAGAGAGATGAGGGGGGAAAAGAGAGAGAGATGAGGGGGGAAAAGAGAGAGAGAGATGAGGGGGGGAAAGAGAGAGAGAGAGATGAGGGGGGGAAAAGAGAGAGAGATGAGGGGGGGAAAAGAGAGAGAGAGATGAGGGGGGGAAAAGAGAGAGAGAGAGATGAGGGGGGGGGGGGAGAGAGAGAGAGAGAGATGAGGGGGGAAAAGAGAGAGAGAGAGAGATGAGGGGGAAAAGAGAGAGAGAGAGAGATGAGGGGGGAAAGAGAGAGAGAGAGAGATGAGGGGGGAAAAGAGAGAGAGAGATGAGGGGGGGAAAGAGAGAGAGAGAGATGAGGGGGGAAAGAGAGAGAGATGAGGGGGGAAAAGAGAGAGAGATGAGGGGGAAAAGAGAGAGAGAGAGATGAGGGGGGGAAAGAGAGAGAGATGAGAGGGGAAAGAGAGAGAGAGATGAGGGGGGAAAGAGAGAGAGAGATGAGGTGGGGGAAAGAGAGAGAGAGATGAGGGGGGGGAAAGAGAGAGAGAGAGAGAGAGATGAGGGGGGGGAAAGAGAGGAGAGAGAGAGGGGGGAAAAGAGGGAGAGAGATGAGGGGGGGAAAAGAGGGGAGAGAGATGAGGGGGGGAAAAGAGGGGAGAGAGATGGGGGAAAGGGGGGAGAGATGAGGGGGGAAAATAGGGAGGGGATGAGGGGGAGAGGGGAGAGAAAGAGGGGAAAGTGGGGAAAAAGGGGAGAGATGAGGGGGGAGAGAGGAGAGAGAGGGAGAGAGGGGGAGAGAGGAGAGAGGGGGGAAAAGAGGGAGAGAGGGGGGGAAAGAGGGGAGAGAGGGGAGAGGAGGGGGAAAAGAGGGGGAGAGAGGGGAAAAGAGGGGAGAGAGGGGGGAAAGAGGGGGAGAGAGAAGGGGGAGGAGAAGAAAAGAGGGGAGGGGAGGGAAAGTTAGGTAGAATGTTTTTTTTTTCTTTCCCTAAACTAACCTTTTAAGTAAATCTGGCGAGAGAAGAAGTGGATCTTGAATGTTTAGGAAATACAAATCGGGGCTCCATTACAATAATGGTGGCGCTTTCGAGAAATACCGTCAGAGTTTTCCATTTAGGAGCAGAACGGAACCATAATACCGGAATTCCACCTGACAAACACTTGACTTTCCAAATCTGCAGTTTAAAGGGTGCAAAATCACTTCCGAATTTCGCACGGCCACGAAGAAAAAAAAAAAAATCACCATGACGACCGTCAACATTCCATAGTAATTTTGAAGCCTTTAAACTGTCGATCAGAAAGTAATTTGAGTAGAATTAAAGTTTATGGTTCTCCCCCCCCTCCTGAAAAGGGGGAGGGGGTGTCCTAAAAATCAAAGAAAAACGGTCATTTTTCGATCACGCCAAAATAGTATCATCGAACCAGAATCACGGTAATCTAGCTGGAAATAAGCTAGAATAAGCTTAAATAGCTAGATTACAGAGAGAAAGACTATTTCTTTAAGTTTTCAACTTCTGTTTTTAACCTCTCGTTCTCGGCCAACAATTTCTGGATCTCGTCTCGAAGAATTCGCTTTTCGCAGTCCATAAATTCTTCTTCGTTGTTGGTAAGGTAATGATGACAGAGTCCGTCGGGCTTCTTTTTGGTAGGAGATTTGTTGGTGGTCACGTTACTTTCCGTTTGTGTATCCTTAAGTTGGGTTTGTATTTGTTCCAGTTTCGATTCCAGTTCGGTAAACTCTTTGATTAGACATTCCTTCGACATACTTTGAAGCCGTTCAGCATGGATATTGTCATAAGTCTCGGAGAACTCGCGAGCGATGAACTTTTTCTCCTCGTCCGTGCTCTCGTAATCCTCGGAGGAATCACAGCTGGTTAACGGGTCCCTGTCCTTACTGTGGTGACGGGCCAGATCGTGACATGGACCGGTCAATTGGGGCGGGATAGGTTCATACGTGCTGTGGTCCTCTATCAAGAACTGTGTCGTATTGAACGGTGCCCGAGGATGTCCGGAGGCGAAGGCCTCTTCGCGTTTCCTGGTCGCCCGTCGAGATTCCCTCTCATCGGCGGCTTGTCTCTCAGACCAGCTTAACTTATTATAAGGTTTCCATTTACGATTCTGCCGCTTGCCCCGGCGGTGTTTCTTCTTCCTGGGATTGCTATCCAAATGGTGTTCCTTGTCGCTCTCCTCTTCACCGTTCTGACAACGTATGAAATTAGAGTCGGCGATAACATGTTTACAAACATTCTCCGGGTCGGAGGCTTGGTTTTCCGAACAGTCAAGATCCGAATTCTGCGTGGGCAATGCACGCCTCACGGCATGCATGTCTGTATCCATTTCAACCATTGACATCGATAACAAATGTTTCGTAGTCTTTCCAAAATCCAGCAACTTCTAAATCACAATAAAAACAACTGAAGTTAGCAGGCTTGCACATCACAACAAACTAGACTTGTCACAAATATCTGCAGCTTTGTCTACGAAAGCTACAGCTCGAGTACTCCTCTTGAATAATCACGGTTATCAATATATATATACACCCTCACTTGTAACGCCCGTTACGTCCGCTGAGAGCAAGTAGTACCATTTACAATACTTTGTACCTCAATAATTCTTTTTAAATTCTATTCTATTATGCATCGTCATTATCTTTACCTATGAAATACTTAGTTATCTTAGAACATAAGTTTTTAAATAAAGTAAAAGCAGCTAAAATACAAGATAAAGTTGACAAAAACGCGCGTAGTAATATGCATAAGTAGTACAAAACGGCAACGATTGGTCAAAATTAAAAAAATAAATAAATGAACAAGGGGAATAACTCTAGACAAAATTTATTCGAATCTTCATAATTCTTTCATCCCAATATTGCTTATAATAATTTTAAAAGAAGATTTTTAATTTTTAAAAACTGATATTGTTTTGATCCAAATGATCAGGCATGTCGATTGATATGAGTCTACACGGGATCATCATTATTTTGTGAATTAACGGCCAAGAAAGTTTCGCCTTTCGTCACGTCGGAAGCCATGTCTTATTTTAGGTCAACCCAAAGGAAATCGAATATGAATGAAAACAAATAATTTCCACGGGATAATTACAAGATTTCTTTTAAGAAATATCTAATCGTTTTTTAATTACTTATTTGCTGTCTTTCAAAATTGTCGCTGAAATCGATTTTTTTTGTTCCAATTCCAGAATAGAGAACGTTGTAAAAAAAAAAAAAAAAAATCTCATCTATTTTTTTTAGTTTCGTACATAATGTCAATAACAACATTGTTTCTGTAATTTACTTTTTAAAGTCTTGAAAAGTGTAACTTTAATTCCACACTTAAAACCTGTTTTATTTTATTTTTTTATGTTAATAAAAAAGAACAAACAATCCAAATTTAATTTTAAAAAGAATTACATCTTGGCTAAGCTTAAAGTGTAGTATCTTCTTCCCATCCGCCAGTGAAGGAGAAATGCTTCTAGACTGAGGCATTAAAAAAATGTTTGTCTCAATCCAGAGTGTTCCTTTTGGGGGAGCTGGAATTTTCACTACATTAAAAACCAACCGTATATCTCCCCTCTCGGGGAGGCAAGCAAATAAAGGCGGACATCTCGGGCTAATACCAGGATGGAGTATGACTGTTTTGTTTTAGGATATTAATAATCCTTTGGGAGAAGGGATTGGTTTAATGCCTGAATGACCCAACCGGGAAATGCCGACCACGGCAAATTTTGCAGCCACCCGATGCCACCTGTTTAGGAGGTGGCGGGTAGCTAAATTATCCCACGTTGGGCTGACTTCGTGTTGAGTTATTTTAAATGATTTATTTTTTTTAGAAGTAATTAGATTTCTTGTTTAAAAATAATCAAACTAGTTTTAAAAAAAAGAAAAAGATTGAACTTTATTTTTAATTATTAAATATTTATTTAGCCAATCGACAAATTATTTAAATAGACACAAATTATTTAACTAGAAACAAATAATTAAAAAAAAGCAAACGTTTATTAGATTACTACTAGTGACGCAGTCGAAAAATACTCTTTCTTTACTTTAGGGGCACGAATGAACCATAATACTTGACTTTTACTTTTTTAAATCGGTACTTCTACAAAATTTGAACCGAACCGTTTTTTTTTGTTGTTTTTTTTAATTAACCCTAACCGAAGTTTTAGGTTTAGTTCGGCAAAAGTTGGTTTGGTTCAAATTCTGCAGAAGTACCTTAAGTTTAATTGGTTATATTGAAGCGGTTTGCTGCCAAATTTTATCGACTAGTTTTGTTTGATTTTTCAAGCGGTGCCAGAGCAAATCAATCAACCGTATTAATTTGTTGTCTGAATTTTGTGCTTTCTATTTTTTTTTTTTCAAATATTAAAAAACTGCCCTTATTTAAACCCTACCAGTAACCCTAAGTCCGGGTGGCAACGTTTTTAATAAACACTGTTTGATTTTTATTATTTGCAAAATAAAATGGAAAAAAAAAGAAATCCGCAAAAAACAGAAAATCAATTATTATTTGCAAAATAATCCGCAAAAATGCAATTTATTCCGCAATATTTATAGAAGAAAAAATAGTATTTGCAAAATAATCTATAAAAATCAGAAAAAAAAATTCATATTTGCAAAATAATCTACAAAAATCAGAAAAAAAAATTCATATTTGCAAAATAATCTACAAAAATCAGAAAAAAAAAATTCATATTTGCAAAATAATCTACAAAAATCAGAAAAAAAAATTCATATTTGCAAAATAATCTACAAAAATCAGAAAAAAAATGCATATTTGCAAAATAATCTACAAAAATCAGAAAAAAAAATTCATATTTGCAAAGGAAAAAAAGAAAGAAATCCGCAAACATCAGATAAGAAATTAAGTTATCTAAGGAAGCACCCAAATTAATACGGTGAATTAATTTGCCCTGTCACCTCTTGCAAAATCAGACAAAAACTAGTCGTAAAACTATGGAAGCCTCATTGGGAGCTAACCGCTTCAATATAACCGATTAAAGTTTATAGACAAAAGTCAAGTATCATGGTTTATGGTTTATTCACGACCACGCCACTATTGAAAACCAAATCTATTTTAAGTTGTTACGATATAGGAGAGGGGGGGGGTAGCTACCGTACCTACTAAAGCTTAAAAAATAGAAATTTCTTAATTAAATTCAGAAAAATTGAATAATTATTCAAGTGCAATCGATCATAAAGCCAAGTGGTATTTCGGTGCTTGTATAGATCGAGACCCACGGCTGATAATATTGGCTCGGTAAAATCCGGTGACGACAATAGCCGAGAGACAACGCCGTAAAATGTCAACAACGTCCAAGAAACGAAACGAAGAAACATTTATTGATTTTATTTAGATTGTAGCATTTTATTCTTGTTGTTTTTTGGGTTTTTTTAATTAGTAAATATTTGCAATGAACTTTTTGGGTACTCTTAAAGCTGACACACCATGTTTCCGTGACTTCGCTTCGTCAACGTTCAAGCAGGTCTCGGAATCGCCCGAGAGTCGACTAACCAATCAGCCGATAACTTTTGGAAGAAAGTAATCGCGTTCAATAAATTAGAAAAAAAATGAATTTCTATAATCTCTGTCAGCTCGTTGAATCTCTCGAACGACTAATTGAGATTTTGGGGAAAAAAATGTAAAAAAAAAAAAATTTTTTTAAAACATTGGAAAAAAGTTTTTTTTTTTTTTGCTGAACAAAACAAAAAAACTCATCTTTTAAAACTTTCCGGTGCGCAGACAAAAAAGCATTTTATTTAAAAACATTTCATTACCAATGGTTCCTTTGGCAAAAATAAATAAATAAATAAACATCTAATTACTAACAGTTGTTGAGCTATGGTTTGTTCATTCTTTATTTGTAAATATGTATTTTAGTTTGGTTTTCTTCGTCGTAATTTATCGTCTGCCAGTCTTCAATCTAGCGTTTGGCAGTTTTCGCCTCGTCAACCCTCGGGCGCTTCCGTAACCTGCCTGAACGTTGACGACGCGAAGTCACGGAAACATAGTGCGTCATCTATAAGAGTACTACTTTTTTTGTTTGTAATTATTGTTATTGTAGCATTTTATTGGATTTTATTATTAAAAAAATTTTCAGTGTAATTTTTTTTTGTTGTAATTATTTTTTGTTGTTGTAATTATTTTTTGTTGTTGTAATTATTGTTTTATTTTATTACTACTACTTATCGCAAAAAACAAAAAAAAACAAAAACATAAAACAAAAAAAAAACACTAAAATGAAATAATCATTTTTTTTTTTTCGTTTTCCGTTTCGGGAACCTAGGTTTCATTTTATGCCGTTGTCTTTCGGCTGTTGTAGCTCGTTACCGGATTTTACCGAATCAATATGTTCAACAATGGGCCTCAATCTATACAAGCACCAACATCTGTCGGTGCATTCGACTTTCTTGATTATTGGTGCAATTTCATTTCGGTTATTGTCCGTTTTGTATTGCCTCCTCTTACTGATGTTAAATCAATTTTGGACCCAATATTAATTCTTTCAGAGAGGAGCACCCATTTGTATCAGATATTTTAAATTCTTTTATAGCTGAATATTATTTTTATTCCTGTTTATTTACCGTAATAATGTTCGCATTGAATGGCCGTGTGAGAGACAAAACGTGGTACTTTTCACAAAGCTCGATTTTGGGAATGGTGGACATCAAATGGTCCTAAAATTGTCCGACAATGTAGATTGTCAACGTGGAGGATAACAACCTTTCTCCCCAATAAATTATTCTCTAAAACATTCCGGTACTTATATCGATCTTGACCCAGTTTTCGCGAGTTTCTTGTCGGAAGCGTTCGGCTATCCTATGCAAACGCCTGAAAGATGACGAGCCGATTTGTACTAGACGACAATTTTGATACGTTGTTGCGTCCTATGATTTTAAGTTATATTTTCAAGAAATTTTCTAAAAGAAACAAAAAAACAAAACAAACAAAAAAGCAAAACATAGCGAAGTTACCGTTATCAAATAAATATTTGTTGTTATTTTGATACGTTGCTGCGTCCTATAATTTTTAGTTATATTTGCAAGAAATTTTTTAAACAACAAAACAAATAAAACAAGCAAAACAGCGAAATTACTGTTATCAAATAAATATTTTTAACCCTAACTCTAACCCTAATCCTAAACCCTAAACCCTAATCCTAAACCCTAATCCTAAACCCTAACCCTAAACCCTAATCATAACAAAAAAAAAAAAAAAAAAGAAGCAAAACATTAACATTATAGGACGCAGCACCGTATCAAAATTGTCGTCTGGTACAAATCGGCTCGTCATCTCTCGGGCGTTTGTGTAGGATAGCCGAACGCTTCCGACAAGAAACTCACGGAAACTGGGTCAAGATCGATATAAGTACCAACATTCCAATAAATTATTTGGTGCTTCTGTATCGAAAAAAAAAGAAGTTTTATCTTTAATTTTGAAGAGTCAAATGACAGGGGGAGATAATTCAAAGTGTTCCCCAAGGATTTATCTTCAAAGGGATTTTAACGATATGCATTTTAATTAACTTAAAGTAAAGTAGAAAAAAATATATATACGTAAAAGGATTATTTAGTAATCAAATTTATAATTTGCCAAAAGCTACTATTTATGTTATGACGTCATCCATTTTGAAGTAAATAATTTCTTTTAAAAAACATTATCAACCAATATCGAAGTTAAGAAATTATATATTTAATAATATATATATATATATATATATATATATATATATATATATATATATATATATATATATATATATATATATATATATAAAGTGGTGTACTAAAAGCGAACTTTTAGGAAAGGTAAAACCTATTGTACTTTTTAGCAATCGGACATTTGCTTGCATTCGGGCAGAGTTTTGCCCTGTGTTTCTTTCCCTACAACTTTTATTTTATTTTTTCAAATTTTAAATCTTGGCCTTTGCCAACTTATCTATCCCAGCGACTTCCTCCGATGATAAGATTTTGATCTTTGAAAAGCCTGGCTTAAGGAAAATTTAACTTGAATAAATTGCCTTTTTGCGGAATATACCTTGCTCTGAGCAATTGAATTGAATTTTGATTTGGCTTTTGCTTCTCTAATTCCTTTCCATTCTTCTTCATATATATATATATATATATATATATATATATATAGAGAGAGAGAGAGAGAGAGAGAGAGAGAGATGAAAGAAGAGGGATAAACATGTACGAATGACAAATTTATTTCAACTTCGATTGTTCAATGCAAGGTGTACTCGGTAAAAACATGTTTATTATTCTTTCCTTAAGCCAAGGCTTTTCAAAGATTAAAATCTTATCATCAGAGGAATTACATAGATAGATAAGCTGGAAGTGGAAAGGCCATTATTTGAAAAAATATTAAGTAATGGAGAGTGAGAATGTGTGTGTAAAAAGATATGGGGTCTGTCCAGTTGGCAAATGTCCGTTGATAAGGTGTCCAGTGAAAGGAGATTTAAAGATGGAAAATATAACTGACTTAACAGGTGGTCTAGTATACTACTCAAAGTCTGTGGACCTTGTTTGTATGGGAAAATTATAGATTCATACCTTTTTCAATAGTAATTATGTAATTGAATATGATAGACCCGATACGATTTTAACTTCACAGTGTGTGCTGAAAATGCTTATGTGACACGATGAGGCGTTTGCTGGTGCAATAATAAGTAATTAATTTAATCATTAAATAATTAAAAGAAATTGGGGGGAGGGCAAAATATCGTCAAATATTACTTTCATGAATTATTTGTTTCAAAAGGTCATATTTTTGTGTTTGAGTGACAACCCAAGAACACCTGTTTTAATTTTTGAATAACTTGAATTGAATTATCGGACAGTAATAGTGAAGCGTCAATGTTCAATTACAATCTAAAAGGTCATGTGCAGCAGTACACTGTATCACAGTTATCATAACAATGCAGAGGAGCGAATTGCATTTACAATTTGAAAGGTCCTGTGATTTGGGTTGGGGTGACAGCTGAAGAATAAAAAACCAAACTAACTTTTGTTAGTACGATTTGTATTATACGAACTGCTGTTCTCATCTTGGATGTTATTCTCACAACATTTCGTCCGATGTAACTTGGACACGTGGCACAATGGATAAAGGTGCCAAGTAATAATAAGTTCTCTGTGAGACAGTCTTCTGGAGGTTGAAGGTTCAATCCTCAGCGCGGGCGATACTAAGAATACAATTACGAATTACGTAAATAAAACTAAGAATAAAATTTTTTAAAAATACTTCTACGGGCTGATGGAACGAGAACAATCTACCCTCGTGGATTAAATAAAGGGTTCAATTCGAAATTCCGTACAAATTCCAGAGTTCGACAGAAAAATTCCTGCGTTCGAGAAGATGCACCTGAAGAAGGTCGGAGGTTACATTGACTGAAATATTGTAAGAATAAGATCCGCAAATTTTCAAAGGTTGGAATTGTTTTTAGTTTTTTTCAAATTGTCAGAGGATATTTTTCTGGTCTGAGGATTTAATAATAAAACAAATTATGTTAGCAAATTAAAAAGGTCGCAAGAGTGCACGTGTCGTATCGGATAAATATAATTATAATAATGTAAGAGCCTTCTAAATAGAGGCGCTTAGACGCCTCATACCTCAGGTAACATGAATTGGAACAAATACATTGAAGACATTGCCAACGCTGCCGCAAAGAAGGTGGGCTCCCTCTACCGTGCTAGTAAACTCACACCTGACATTATCCTGTATCTCTACAAAGCCACCATCCGCCCATGCATGGAGTATTGTTGCCACATCTGGGCTGGTGCATCATCTACTAGTCTCTCCCTCCTTGACAAGGTCAAAAAAAGAGTCGCCAACCTAATAGCTCCCTCACTTCAACCAAGCTTCAGTCCCTGTCCCATCGCCGCAATGTAGCATCCTTGTGCTTGTTTTACAAATACTTCAATGGATTATGCTCCGATGAATTGGCTACTCTGGTGCTCCCTCGACGTAAGTTCACTAGACCAACTCGACAATCAACTAAATCCCATCCATTCACTGTGGAGCTCCCCAGATGCCGGAGATCTTTCTACTCAAATAGCTTCTTTCCTCGTGCTGCTGGCCCCTGGAACTCCTTTCCTGCCCCCTGTTTCCCCGACAGTACTGACATGCAGAAATTTAAAACTAATGTAAACAGACATCTCGCTGCGCTGATCCCAATTTAGGTTGACTCCCCCCCCCCCCCCCCACCTTCTCCATTTTCTTGTTTCTCAGTAGCCCCTTACGTCTACAGTGGCGGCCTGCCTTTTAGGTAAGAGAAAATTGATATCCATAGTTAAGGTTCTTTTGTTCCAGCTCGTTTGACTCGTTGGTCTAGTGGTCTCCGCCAATTCTCTGTTGTGATACCTCATTGTAATACAGCTTCCTATTCCAGTAGCTTCTTTCTAAGGACTGCAGGCTTGTGGAACTCTCTTGCTGCTGACTGTTTTCCTCCTACCTATAGCCTTGGTTTTTTTCAAGACTAAGGCCAATCGGTATCTCCTGTCTTTGCGATAATCATATTTCGTTCTTGTTAGCTCTTTTTTTTTTTTTTTTTTTTTTTTTACATGGTTCACCCCAAACAAGGCAGGACGCCACTGTAAACGTAAGGGGCTACTGAGAAAAAAGGAAAAGGGGGGGGAAGGATTGGTGGTTCAGCTTAAATTGGGATCTGAGCAGCGAGATGTCTGTTTACATTAGTTTTAAATTTCTGCATGTCAGTACTGTCGGGGAAACAGGGGGCAGGGAGGGAGTTCCAGAGGCCAGCAGCACGAGGAAAGAAGCTATTTGAGTAGAATGCTCTCCGGCATCTGGGGACCTCCACAGTGAATGAATGAGATTTAGTAGAATGTCGAGTTAGTCTAGTGAATTTACGTCGAGGGGGCACCAGAGCAGCACACTCATCGGAGCATAATCCATTGAAGTATTTGTAAAACAAGCACAAGGATGCTACATTGCGGCGATGGGACAGGGGCTGGAGCTTAGCTGACAGTGAGGGACCTATTAGGTTGACTACTCTTTTTTGGACTTTGTCAAGGAGGGAGAGACTAGTAGATGATGCACCAGCCCAGATGTGGCAACAATACTCCATGCATGGGCGAATGGTGGCTTTGTAGAGATACAGGATAATGTCAGGTGTAAGGAGTCCACTAGCACGGTAGAGGGAGCCGACCTTCTTTGCGGCAGCCTTGGCAATGTCTTCAATGTATGTGTTCCAATTCATGTTACCTGTGAATGTTAGGCCATGGCAATCGGTGGTTGGAGAGGCTTCTTGTAGTTGTTGAAGGAAAGGAGCTTTGTCTTTGCGGCATTAAAAGTCACCAACCATTTATGGCCCCAATCCACTACAGCCTGGAGGTCTTTGCATCAAGTAGCTTCATGCTTTGTCTTAAGCGATTTCCATAAAAAAGAAAAGAAATAAGATGGTACTTCTTGACATGACGCGGTAAAAAAAAAAAGCGGTAAAAAAAAAAAGCGGTAAAAAAAAAAAGCGGTAAAAAAAAAAAGCGGTAAAAAAAAAAGCGGTAAATAAAAAAAGCGGTAAATACGCTAAATAAAATTCTAATGTTTGGAAATACATATTTTTTATAGAAATAAAAAAAGCGGTAAATACGCTAAATAAAATTCTAATGTTTGGAAATACATATTTTTTATAGAAATAAAAAAAGCGGTAAATACGCTAAATAAAATTCTAATGTTTGGAAATACATATTTTTTATAGAAATAAAAAAAGCGGTAAATACGCTAAATAAAATTCTAATGTTTGGAAATACATATTTTGTATAGAAATAAAAAAAGCGGTAAATACGCTAAATAAAATTCTAATGTTTCGAAATACATATTTTTCATAGAAATAAAAAAAGCGGTAAATACGCTAAATAAAATTCTAATGTTTGGAAATACATATTTTTTATAGAAATAAAAAAAGCGGTAAATACGCTAAATAAAATTCTAATGTTTCGAAATACATATTTTTTATAGAAATAAAAAAAGCGCTAAATACGCTAAATAAAATTCTAATGTTTGGAAATACATATTTTTTATAGAAATAAAAAAAGCGGTAAATACGCTAAATAAAATTCTAATGTTTCGAAATACATATTTTTTATAAAAATAAAAAAAGCGGTAAATACGCTAAATAAAATTCTAATGTTTCGAAATACATATTTTATATAGAAATAAAAAAAGCGGTAAATACGCTAAATAAAATTCTAATGTTTCGAAATACATATTTTTGTATAGAAATAAAAAAAGCGGTAAATACGCTAAATAAAATTCTAATGTTTCGAAATACATATTTTGTATAGAAATAAAAAAAGCGGTAAATACGCTAAATAAAATTCTAATGTTTGGAAATACATATTTTTGTATAGAAATAAAAAAAGCGGTAAATACGCTAAATAAAATTCTAATGTTTGGAAATACATATTTTGTATAGAAATAAAAAAAGCGGTAAATACGCTAAATAAAATTCTAATGTTTGGAAATACATATTTTGTATAGAAATAAAAAAAGCGGTAAATACGCTAAATAAAATTCTAATGTTTGGAAATACATATTTTGTATAGAAATAAAAAAAGCGGTAAATACGCTAAATAAAATTCTAATGTTTGGAAATACATATTTTGTATAGAAATAAAAAAAGCGGTAAATACGCTAAATAAAATTCTAATGTTTGGAAATACATATTTTGTATAGAAATAAAAAAAGCGGTAAATACGCTAAATAAAATTCTAATGTTTGGAAATACATATTTTGTATAGAAATAAAAAAAGCGGTAAATACGCTAAATAAAATTCTAATGTTTGGAAATACATATTTTGTATAGAAATAAAAAAAGCGGTAAATACGCTAAATAAAATTCTAATGTTTGGAAATACATATTTTGTATAGAAATAAAAAAAGCGGTAAATACGCTAAATAAAATTCTAATGTTTGGAAATACATATTTTGTATAGAAATAAAAAAAGCGGTAAATACGCTAAATAAAATTCTAATGTTTGGAAATACATATTTTGTATAGAAATAAAAAAAGCGGTAAATACGCTAAATAAAATTCTAATGTTTGGAAATACATATTTTGTATAGAAATAAAAAAAGCGGTAAATACGCTAAATAAAATTCTAATGTTTGGAAATACATATTTTGTATAGAAATAAAAAAAGCGGTAAATACGCTAAATAAAATTCTAATGTTTCGAAATACATATTTTGTATAGAAATAAAAAAAGCGGTAAATACGCTAAATAAAATTCTAATGTTTGGAAATACATATTTTGTATAGAAATAAAAAAAGCGGTAAATACGCTAAATAAAATTCTAATGTTTGGAAATACATATTTTGTATAGAAATAAAAAAAGCGGTAAATACGCTAAATAAAATTCTAATGTTTGGAAATACATATTTTGTATAGAAATAAAAAAAGCGGTAAATACGCTAAATAAAATTCTAATGTTTGGAAATACATATTTTGTATAGAAATAAAAAAAGCGGTAAATACGCTAAATAAAATTCTAATGTTTGGAAATACATATTTTGTATAGAAATAAAAAAAGCGGTAAATACGCTAAATAAAATTCTAATGTTTGGAAATACATATTTTGTATAGAAATAAAAAAAGCGGTAAATACGCTAAATAAAATTCTAATGTTTGGAAATACATATTTTGTATAGAAATAAAAAAAGCGGTAAATACGCTAAATAAAATTCTAATGTTTGGAAATACATATTTTGTATAGAAATAAAAAAAGCGGTAAATACGCTAAATAAAATTCTAATGTTTGGAAATACATATTTTGTATAGAAATAAAAAAAGCGGTAAATACGCTAAATAAAATTCTAATGTTTGGAAATACATATTTTGTATAGAAATAAAAAAAGCGGTAAATACGCTAAATAAAATTCTAATGTTTGGAAATACATATTTTGTATAGAAATAAAAAAAGCGGTAAATACGCTAAATAAAATTCTAATGTTTGGAAATACATATTTTGTATAGAAATAAAAAAAGCGGTAAATACGCTAAATAAAATTCTAATGTTTGGAAATACATATTTTGTATAGAAATAAAAAAAGCGGTAAATACGCTAAATAAAATTCTAATGTTTCGAAATACATATTTTGTATAGAAATAAAAAAAGCGGTAAATACGCTAAATAAAATTCTAATGTTTGGAAATACATATTTTGTATAGAAATAAAAAAAGCGGTAAATACGCTAAATAAAATTCTAATGTTTGGAAATACATATTTTGTATAGAAATAAAAAAAGCGGTAAATACGCTAAATAAAATTCTAATGTTTGGAAATACATATTTTTTATAGGAATAAAAAAAGCGGTAAATACGCTAAATAAAATTCTAATGTTTCGAAATACATATTTTGTATAAAAATAAAAAAAGCGGTAAATACGCTAAATAAAATTCTAATGTTTCGAGATACATATTTTGTATAGAAATAAAAAAAGCGGTAAATACGCTAAATAAAATTCTAATGTTTCGAAATACATATTTTGTATAGAAATAAAAAAAGCGGTAAATACGCTAAATAAAATTCTAATGTTTGGAAATACATATTTTGTATAGAAATAAAAAAAGCGGTAAATACGCTAAATAAAATTCTTATGTTTCGAAATACATATTTTGTATAGAAATAAAAAAAGCGGTAAATACGCTAAATAAAATTCTAATGTTTGGAAATACATATTTTGTATAGAAATAAAAAAAGCGGTAAATACGCTAAATAAAATTCTAATGTTTGGAAATACATATTTTTTATAGGAATAAAAAAAGCGGTAAATATGCTAAATAAAATTCTAATGTTTCGAAATACATATTTTGTATAGAAATAAAAAAAGCGGTAAAGACGCTAAATAAAATTCTAATGTTTCGAAATACATATTTTGTATAGAAATAAAAAAACCGGTAAATACGCTAAATAAAATTCTAATGTTTCGAAATACATATTTTGTATAGAAATAAAAAAAGCGGTAAATACGCTAAATAAAATTCTAATGTTTGGAAATACATATTTTGTATAGAAATAAAAAAAGCGGTAAATACGCTAAATAAAATTCTAATGTTTGGAAATACATATTTTGTATAGAAATAAAAAAAGCGGTAAATACGCTAAATAAAATTCTAATGTTTCGAAATACATATTTTGTATAGAAATAAAAAAAGCGGTAAATACGCTAAATAAAATTCTAATGTTTCGAAATACATATTTTGTATAGAAATAAAAAAAGCGGTAAATACGCTAAATAAAATTCTAATGTTTCGAAATACATATTTTGTATAGAAATAAAAAAAGCGGTAAATACGCTAAATAAAATTCTAATGTTTGGAAATACATATTTTGTATAGAAATAAAAAAAGCGGTAAATACGCTAAATAAAGTTCTAATGTTTGGAAATACATATTTTGTATAGAAATAAAAAAAGCGGTAAATACGCTAAATAAAATTCTAATGTTTGGAAATACATATTTTGTATAGAAATAAAAAAAGCGGTATATACGCTAAATAAAATTCTAATGTTTGGAAATACATATTTTGTATAGAAATAAAAAAAGCGGTAAATACGCTAAATAAAATTCTAATGTTTGGAAATACATATTTTGTATAGAAATAAAAAAAGCGGTAAATACGCTAAATAAAATTCTAATGTTTGGAAATACATATTTTGTATAGAAATAAAAAAAGCGGTAAATACGCTAAATAAAATTCTAATGTTTCGAAATACATATTTTGTATAGAAATAAAAAAAGCGGTAAATACGCTAAATAAAATTCTAATGTTTGGAAATACATATTTTGTATAGAAATAAAAAAAGCGGTAAATACGCTAAATAAAATTCTAATGTTTGGAAATACATATTTTTTATAGAAATAAAAAAAGCGGTAAATACGCTAAATAAAATTCTAATGTTTCGAAATACATATTTTGTATAGAAATAAAAAAAGCGGTAAATACGCTAAATAAAATTCTAATGTTTCGAAATACATATTTTTTATAGAAATAAAAAAAGCGGTAAATACGCTAAATAAAATTCTAATGTTTGGAAATACATATTTTTTATAGAAATAAAAAAAGCGGTAAATACGCTAAATAAAATTCTAATGTTTGGAAATACATATTTTTTATAGAAATAAAAAAAGCGGTAAATACGCTAAATAAAATTCTAATGTTTGGAAATACATATTTTGTATAGAAATAAAAAAAGCGGTAAATACGCTAAATAAAATTCTAATGTTTGGAAATACATATTTTTTATAGAAATAAAAAAAGCGGTAAATACGCTAAATAAAATTCTAATGTTTGGAAATACATATTTTGTATAGAAATTAAAAAAGCGGTAAATACGCTAAATAAAATTCTAATGTTTGGAAATACATATTTTTTATAGAAATAAAAAAGCGGTAAATACGCTAAATAAAATTCTAATGTTTGGAAATACATATTTTTTATAGAAATAAAAAAAGCGGTAAATACGCTAAATAAAATTCTAATGTTTGGAAATACATATTTTGTATAGAAATAAAAAAAGCGGTAAATACGCTAAATAAAATTCTAATGTTTGGAAATACATATTTTTTATAGAAATAAAAAAAGCGGTAAATACGCTAAATAAAATTCTAATGTTTGGAAATACATATTTTTTATAGAAATAAAAAAAGCGGTAAATACGCTAAATAAAATTCTAATGTTTCGAAATACATATTTTGTATAGAAATAAAAAAAGCGGTAAATACGCTAAATAAAATTCTAATGTTTGGAAATACATATTTTTTATAGAAATAAAAAAAGCGGTAAATACGCTAAATAAAATTCTAATGTTTCGAAATACATATTTTGTATAGAAATAAAAAAAGCGGTAAATACGCTAAATAAAATTCTAATGTTTCGAAATACATATTTTTTATAGAAATAAAAAAAGCGGTAAATACGCTAAATAAAATTCTAATGTTTGGAAATACATATTTTGTATAGAAATAAAAAAAGCGGTAAATACGCTAAATAAAATTCTAATGTTTCGAAATACATATTTTGTATAGAAATAAAAAAAGCAGTAAATACGCTAAATAAAATTCTAATGTTTGGAAATACATATTTTGTATAGAAATAAAAAAAGCGGTAAATACGCTAAATAAAATTCTAATGTTTGGAAATACATATTTTGTATAGAAATAAAAAAAGCGGTAAATACGCTAAATAAAATTCTAATGTTTGGAAATACATATTTTTTATAGAAATAAAAAAAGCGGTAAATACGCTAAATAAAATTCTAATGTTTGGAAATACATATTTTGTATAGAAATAAAAAAAGCGGTAAATACGCTAAATAAAATTCTAATGTTTGGAAATACATATTTTGTATAGAAATAAAAAAAGCGGTAAATACGCTAAATAAAATTCTAATGTTTGGAAATACATATTTTGTATAGAAATAAAAAAAGCGGTAAATACGCTAAATAAAATTCTAATGTTTGGAAATACATATTTTGTATAGAAATAAAAAAAGCGGTAAATACGCTAAATAAAATTCTAATGTTTCGAAATACATATTTTGTATAGAAATAAAAAAAGCGGTAAATACGCTAAATAAAATTCTAATGTTTCGAAATACATATTTTGTATAGAAATAAAAAAAGCAGTAAATACGCTAAATAAAATTCTAATGTTTGGAAATACATATTTTGTATAGAAATAAAAAAAGCGGTAAATACGCTAAATAAAATTCTAATGTTTGGAAATACATATTTTGTATAGAAATAAAAAAAGCGGTAAATACGCTAAATAAAATTCTAATGTTTGGAAATACATATTTTTTATAGAAATAAAAAAAGCGGTAAATACGCTAAATAAAATTCTAATGTTTGGAAATACATATTTTGTATAGAAATAAAAAAAGCGGTAAATATGCTAAATAAAATTCTAATGTTTGGAAATACATATTTTGTATAGAAATAAAAAAAGCGGTAAATACGCTAAATAAAATTCTAATGTTTGGAAATACATATTTTGTATAGAAATAAAAAAAGCGGTAAATACGCTAAATAAAATTCTAATGTTTGGAAATACATATTTTGTATAGAAATAAAAAAAGCGGTAAATACGCTAAATAAAATTCTAATGTTTCGAAATACATATTTTGTATAGAAATAAAAAAAGCGGTAAATACGCTAAATAAAATTCTAATGTTTGGAAATACATATTTTGTATAGAAATAAAAAAAGCGGTAAATACGCTAAATAAAATTCTAATGTTTGGAAATACATATTTTTTATAGAAATAAAAAAAGCGGTAAATACGCTAAATAAAATTCTAATGTTTGGAAATACATATTTTTTATAGAAAAAAAAAAAGCGGTGACCAAATTTCACGGAACAATCCAGTAGTTATTTATTATTTAAGATATTCAATTTTTGTTCATTCGACACAGTATTTGAGTCAAGAGACGCCATTTTTGTTACATATAAGGGGCAGGAAGCATAACACCTAGCGAGAGAAACGGGTAACTCTGCGATCAACGCTCCCTAATCGCCCTTATAACTGAAATGGAAAGTTCTTGGGAAGAAACTCTGTTCATGGAAATTCCGTTTGAGGCTCTGCAGATGAGGGAGGAAGAAGAGTTGTTTGCAGATGAGGGAGGAAGAAGAGTTCTTTGCAGATGAGGGATGAAGAAGAGTTCTTTGCAGATGAGGGAGGAAGAAGAGTTCTTTGCAGATGAGGGATGAAGAAGAGTTCTTTGTAGATGAGGGAGGAAGAAGAGTTCTTTGCAGATGAGGGATGAAGAAGAGTTCTTTGCAGATGAGGGATGAAGAAGAGTTCTTTGCAGATGAGGGATGAAGAAGAGTTCTTTGCAGATGAGGGATGAAGAAGAGTTCTTTGCAAATGAGGGATGAAGAAGAGTTCTTTGCAGATGAGGTAGGAAGAAGAGTTCTTTGCAGATGAGGGATGAAGAAGAGTTCTTTGCAGATGAGGGATGAAGAAGAGTTCTTTGCAGATGAGGGATGAAGAAGAGTTCTTTGCAGATGAGGGATGAAGAAGAGTTCTTTGCAGATGAGGGATGAAGAAGAGTTCTTTGCAGATGAGGGATGAAGAAGAGTTCTTTGCAGATGAGGGATGAAGAAGAGTTCTTTGCAGATGAGGGATGAAGAAGAGTTCTTTGCAGATGAGGGATGAAGAAGAGTTCTTTGCAGATGAGGGATGAAGAAGAGTTCTTTGCAGATGAGGGATGAAGAAGAGTTCTTTGCAGATGAGGGATGAAGAAGAGTTCTTTGCAGTTGTGGTAATCAGACAAGTTCTTGCTGTGAATGCTTTACAAGCAGGAACCAGAGATTGGATCTCAGTCGAGAACCTTCTATAGAAATAACATCAGAGTGGAGAAAGACTAGCAACTAGGATTAACTACTTTACTAATGATGAGGTGATTTAATTGGACATTTTCAATTTACTTGGCATTTCTAACGACGGTGGACATTTTTCGATTTAAAATTCTCTCGTTACGGAAGGTTATTATTAAGTCAGCTTTTAAAAACTAGATCTATTAGACAATTGAATTGGTTTTCTAATAGAGTAAGATATTTTTTTCAACAAATTGCAAGATCAGATTAAGAACAGCTATGAAGAAAGAAAAGTAAGTTCTTTGCAGTCGTGATAGAAAGCGAGTTCTTGCTGTGAATGTCTTCATTTAGTTTTCTATTTTATGGAAATTACTCCAGACAAGGCATAAAGCCACTTGATGTAAGGAGCTAAAAAAAAGTACTACTTGAAGATAAAAATAAACTAGCCAACGATAAGTGTTATATGGATAGATTCCGACCCAGAAAACAGCAATTCTTACCCCTTTCTCAGAAACATCGCTCATGGAATGTGAGGACTAAAGGACAAAATAAGGGAAGCGAGAGTTACGAGGCTGCCGAAAGTAAACCCAAGTTAGTCACTTTCTACTCTGCTTATGTTTATATGTTTGTGTGACGTAAACTCCGAAACTAATTAATTCATTATCATGAATTTTTGAACACAGCTGATAGGTGTGATGGCAGGTAATGTGGGCTATATTTAGTTTAATGTAGCTTTATGTAAACGGAACAAAAGGGAGCTGCAAGCTCTTTGTGAAAATTCAGATAACTCGGATTTTGATGAAATCTTTACAATAAATGTTCACAAAGTGTCAGGTTTTATTTTTTTGAATTAAATTATTAAAAAAAAAAAAAATTGATAGGGGTTTTAGGGGGCATAATCTGGGCACAACTTCCCATTTGAAAATTAAAATATTTCTGATTTGCATTAAATTTGACCCATAGTCATCAGACACCAATTAAGCAAGATTCCCTGAATTTCAATTTCTTCTTAAACACCCTTAAATGATTCATTTTTCATATTGGATGGAAAAACATGTTTTCATCGAAGATACTGATTACCTATTTAGCGGGTGTGCTGATGCAACTTCATACTAATACCTACTCACACTTGCCAACAGGCTCGTTGCAGATGTGAAACAAGTTGCAGTTTGACACATTTTCGTTGAATATTATATTGAATAGGCATTTTGTTGGAATGTGTCATATTTGAAACAAAAAAGCACTTAAGGGTTAAACTTACCCTTAAAATTGTAGACATTTTCTAGAATCCAAATCATGTAATGGATTTTGATCAAAATTGAAATAAGGATTGTAGACATAAAGTTTAGTAACATTATATCTACATTTTGATCTTTGTAAGGGGACATAAAAGTGGTGCAAAACTGTTCTGCTCGGAGAATTAATTTTATTATTAACTAGCAAGACCTGTGTCCTGGCGTTGCCCAGGATAAACTGAGCAAACCAAGAATTGCAAACCCTAGAATTAAATTAACCGGAAAGAATCGGAAAGAACCGGAAAAACTCTTTTCACTTTTTGGCCAAGATCAAAGTGTAGTATCTGTTCCGATGGATACTGCACCCCATAGACTGGTATTGTCTTGACCTTCGGGGCTTGATTTACGCCGGTCTATGAGTCTGTCCTGTGCAGTTCTAAGAGGTCCACCCTCCCAGGCTTTGCCTCCCCTCTTTGGGGAGGAGTAAGTTTATTGCTTACTGCCTGAGACGTCCCTACCGGGGAATGCCGACGGGGCTGCTAAGGCAATTTTTAATGGCCAGAGTGCTCACCTTCCCGGGCGCTGGCTTTTCAATCCCCACTTTCCGACCCGACCTTGGGTCACATCTTACCTTGTGGGAGTAAGATAAAACTGGCCTTGTGCCTAACCTCCTGAAGAGGAGGTAAATAATACTAAGCCTTGATCCACAATATAAAAAAATATTTGTAAAAAAGTTATTTGGGGAAGGGGGTACTCACTGACATGTTTGATTAGCTGCAATTTACAATTTACAATTTAACAAAAGGATTGATTTGTGTACGAATGAACCGAAATGCATTACGGTAGAATGTAATTACATAATTAAATTATTTTTTTTTGGGGGGGGGGGTCTGGTGGAGGGATACACATTGACTTGTTTGGGTGCGCTGTGTGTTGAGGAGAACTTTGTTTTTAATTTACAATTTAACAAAAGGATTGATTTGTGTACGAATGAACCGAAATGCATCACGGTAGAATGTAATTACATAATTAAATAATTTTTTTGGGGGGGGGGGGAGGGTGGTCTGGTGGAGGGATACACATTGACTTGTTTGGGTGCGCTGTGTGTTGAGGAGAACTTTGTTTCTAATTTACAACGTAGAACTGGGTCGTAAACCTTCAAATTAAATTGACCTGAAATAACTGAAAAGACTCCTTTTCACCCCAAATACTAATTTTCTATCTACGATATGAAAAAAAAAAAATATGTGTACACAGTTCTATGTGTTCTAATAAGATGAAAACAATCATTGAAGCAGAAGGCAATAATCACAAATAGTGAATTAATGAGATGTCCTTTTGCCAAGCAGCATGTAAATTAGTTAACCTTAGGATGTCGATCAGGTACACATGATCAGTATATTAGAAAACTAATGTTCTTCTATTTTGAATATAAATTTGGCATTTTAATCTCACTGTCAGTGCGATAAATGGCCCATATAAATAAATAAAGAGTAGTGGTATATCCTTTGCCAACTAATCTACTTGTACCTTTCTGATGATAAGAATCCATTCTTTGAAAAGCTATGGCTTAAGGAAGGAAAAATAAATATTCTTTAATTGAATATACCTTGTTTTGAATAACTGAACACGTAATAGATTTGTTATTGTTACATCTTTTTTCTTCTTTCATTTGTCTATATATTTGCTCTACCTCGTATATCGAGCATAAATTATTATACTTTTAGTTTCATATCTTTTATATATATATATATATATATATATATATATATATATATTATGATCGATTTTACCAGCCTGTAGGTATTTACACCTTTTCAAATAATGACTTTTGGTATATCGTTTGCCAACTTATCTATTTGTACTCTTGTGGTGATAAGAATCCATTCTTTGAAAAGCCATGGTTTAAGGAAGGAAAAATAAATATTCTTCAATTGAATATACCTTGTTTTGAATAATAGAAGAAGTAATAGATTTGTTATTGTCACATCTTTTATTTCTCTTCTTTCATCTGTCTAAATACCGAGTACCTGTCCTGGAATGGGTATGCTGCTAGTGTAATGATAAAATGGTAAAAATAACTGTTTTGTCACACAAGAGAGGATTTGATGTATTGGGCTGGGGCATACGAGGGGAAAAAGAAAGGTTTCTTGACTTGAGAAAGAGGCAACAAAAGAAGGAATGTATTCTTTTGGCCTTTCATGGCATGAACTTTTATTAGAGAAAAAAAGGAAAGAAAAGAAGAGAAAAAGAAGAAAAAGGAAGAAAAGGGAAAAAATAAGAGGAAAAAGAAAAAAAAGAAGAAAAAAAATGAAAAAAAAGAAGAAAAAAAATGAAAAAAAAGAAGAAAAAGAAGAAAAAAAGAAGAAAAAAGAAGAAAAAGAAAAAAAAGAAGAAAAAAGAAAAAAAAGAAAAAGAAGAAAAAAAAAGACCGCGTGAATGTTTGCTTTGGACAAAAAAGACCGATAGTCTCTCACTGTGACAAGTAACTACTTGTTTCAAAAGTCTTTAGTCATATTATTCACAGCTAAGATAACCAAGGACACCAGGTGCTGCCCGGGAGAAAGTAAATTTACAGTTGTTTTATAATACCGGTATTTACAAAAAAAACAAAAAAACAATTTAATTAAACTTTGGAAGGTACTGATAGTATATGCTAATATATATATATATATATATATATATATATATATATATATATATATATATATATACACACAGGGTGAGCCAAAAGTAGGTGGACAGTAAAAAACATTTTTTTGTCGAAGCGTAAGAGGCAGACTTCAAAGCTGTGTAAATCAAGAAGGAAAACAGTTTGAACACTTGCGTTGATAAATAACATTTAATTTTCATTAATATAATTGCTTTATTACATTGGCACAGAAAAATTAGTACACCATTCGTACCGTCGGTTTCAAGCATGGAAGGACTTAGCCATCCGGCTCCTGCTCTCTTCAGCTTCTGAAGAGAGCAGGATGGCTAAGTCCTTCCGTGCTTGAAACCGACGGTACGAATGTTGTACAAATTTTTCTGTGCCAATGTAATAAATATTACGCTCTTAATTTTTAATTTTTAACTTTAATTCTTAATTAATCAAGCACTCTGCTGGGATTTTTCCTGCTATATTACAAAGAAGTATATATATATATATATATATATATATATATATATATATATATATATATATATATAGTTCACCCCAATTTTTAAAATTCTTTTTTTATTATTTTAGGAGGGGGATCAGTTTCCTATATAAATTTAACGTAAACTGGGTTAGGGTTAGGGTTGCTGTCATTTTATTTTTAATTGCTATATTTCACAAGTGCCTTTTCATACACAAGCGCCTTTACTTTATTAAATAAAAATGAAAATAATTGCTCGTTTTTCGTAATTTTCGGTGTACCATAATACCGTAATATTTTTCAATACCAAGTAAGTACTTCATAAAGTTTTCAGAAAAAATTTCGAAAAAAAATCGGAACTCTATAGCGACATGACAGGTAATTGTACACAAAAAAAAAGAATTTAAAAAATTTCTGGTGGTCAAAAAATGGGGGATCAGTTTACGGTAAATTTATGTAGGAAACTAATCCCCCCTCCTAAAATCAAAATTATTTGAATATTTTTTCAAAAAAAACAGGGGATTCTCTAGCAACATGATAGGTAATTGTACACAGAAAAAAATTAAAAAAATTGGTTAGTAAAAAAGTTGAGAAAAACGGATGGTTGAACATTACGAAAAAGCGCCGAGATCTTAACTACTTTTAGAAATGGAGAATATTGCATTAATAGTAAATAATAAATTCCCAACAAATAAAGCGGATACCATGACCGGAAATCGAAATCTTGAGATCTTGAATCTGACCTTCTGCCAACTGACTGACTGACTGACTGACCTATTTGGACTTTCTTGTAAATAGAGCTTAAAACATTACTTTAACAAAATAATTATAGCTATGCCGTGACATCATAGATTTATGATTTACGTCATGTTTAAAAACAATTTGGCCTTTTGGCTAAGATCAAAGTGTAGTATCTGTTCTGATGGATACTACACCCTATAGACCGGTATCGTCTTGGCCTTCGGGCCTTCATTCCGCCGTTCTGGGGTATTGTCCTGTGCAGTTCTAGGAGGGCCATCCTCCCAGGCTTTGCCTTCTCACCCTTTGAGAAGGGGTTAGTTTATTGCTAATCGCCTGAGACGCCCCTACCGATGAATGCCGACGGGGCTGCCCTGGCATTTTTTGTAGGCCAGAGCGCTCTTTATTCTCTAGGACGCTGGCTTTTCAAATCCCACTTTCCCGACCTTGTGTCACATCTTACCGCTGTGGGAGGAAGATAAATAAAAAAAAGTAAATAAATGAATGGGTAAACATTATCAATAGCGTTGGAAATTATTTTAATAATAAATTATTTTAATAATAAATTATTTTAATAATAAATTATTTTAATAATCAATTATTTTAATAATAAATTATTTTAATAATCCCAAACAATTTATTTTGCTTTTATTATGTATTGGCATTAAAAACAATTTAATATTTTTAATAACACTAGAATTTGGGCCTGTAGGACCCATAATTCTAATGTTATTAAAAATATTAAACAATCATTGGGAATTGTTTTTTGATGTGCGTGCAGAAATCATTTACTTTTGTTCTGTTTACATTCTCGGTAAATATGATATTGGTTTTTATTTTTTACGTTTGTGTTTAGAAATTTTCTTGTGCGTGTTATTTACCTCCTTTTCAAGGGGAGGTTAGACACAAGGTCAGGTGTGGTTTTGAGAAGCCAGTGCACTAGGATAAGCGCTCTCTAGCCTACAAAAAATGCCTGAGCAGCCCCGTCGGCATTCCCTGGTAGGGGCGCCTCAAGCGATTAGCAATAAACCCCGCCTTTTCTCAGAGAAACAGTAAAGGCTGAAAGGCTGACTTTATATATATATATATATATATATATATATATATATATATATATATATATATATATAAAGTATAAATTTATACTCAATAAAGATATACTCAATAAAGAATAAAAGGGAAATACCAGTAGAGTGCTCAATTAAATTAAATTAAGAGCGTAATATTTTTATTTTTAATTTTTATTTTTAAATACAGATTTTAATCAGACATGGACCAGTGGTTTCTGACAAGAAACGGGTTGAATTCCCGATTCCGTCGTCTTCAGCATAGTCTGAAATAGTAAATGATGGAATTTCTTCAAAAAACACATCTAACTGTTATGAAACGCTATATATATATATATATATATATATATATATATATATAAAAATAATAATCCAGGTAAAACATCCACAGGGTAGTAATCCAAAGAATTTCAACCGGATTTATAAAAAAGTGCTCAATATCAAATAGAGCTTTTATATATGATTATTTTTATTTACACAGACATGTACAAAATCTGCGACACTGGCATGTCGATGTTATCGATCAACAGCTATTATAAACTGAAACTGGAAAGAACCATATATGATCTAAGGTTAAGATCGGATTCTAACTCTGCCTGATGAGATCTCAGTTTATAATAGCTGTTGATCGATAACATCGACATGCCAGTGTCGCAGATTTTGTACATGTCTGTGTAAATAAAAATAATCATATATATATATATATATATATATATATATATATAAAAGTCAGTTTGATTTTATTATAGATAGGAGGACATGACAATAATCAAGACTATATGTTGTCCGTTTAGTGATATTATTTATATGAGATTAAATACAAAACATAAGTGCATTAGCTTATCTCACTTGCGGAACCCTTGGGGACCTTTTGTGGAACTTTAGGGGTCCTGAGGGACCCTGGTTGAGAAACACTGGATTAGAGTGTGTGAGCGCGGACCTTAGCTTGTCAAGAAATTGTGCCTTAGAGAAAATGCGAAGATCCACGCTTACATTTAGATTCTTAAAAAGATGTTTAAAACAGTAAAAAGAAACAGATAAAACACCAAAATATAAATAAACACCATAATACCATAAATAATACCATAAAACCATAAATACTATAATACCATAATACCATATAATATATACCATATAATACCATAATACCATAATACCATAAATACTATAATACCATAATATCATATAATATATACCATATAATACCATAATACCATAAAACCATAAATACTATAATTCCATAATACCATATACTATATACCATATGATACCATAATGCCATAATACCATAAATACTATAATACCATAATACCATATAATATATACCATATAATACCATAATACCATAAATACTATAATACCATAATACCATATAATATATACCATATAATACCATAATACCATAATACCATAAATACTATAATACCATAATACCATATAATATATACCATATAATACCATAATACCATAATACCATAATACCATAATACCATAATACCATAAAACCATAAATACTATAATTCCATAATACCATATACTATATACCATATGATACCATAATACCATAATACCATAAATACTATAATACCATAATACCATATAATATATACCATATAATACCATAATACCATAAACACCATAATACCATAAAACCATAAATACTATAATACCATATAATATATACCATATAATACCATAACACCATAATACCATAAATACTATAATACCATAATACTATATAATATACACCATATAATACCATAATACCATAACACCATAATACCATATAATATATACCATATAATACCATAATACCATAAATACCATAATACCATATAATATATACCATATAATACCATAAAACCATAAATACTATAATACCATAATACCATGTAATATATACCATATAATACCATAACACCATAAACACCATAATACCATAAATAAATAAACACCAGAAAACATGCATGAATAAAGGATGAATGAAAGAAGAAAGAATATTTAAACAAACACTTTTTATATAAATGTAAAAAATACAGGAATTGATTGTTCATTTGAAATTGTTCTGTTGGGAAAAAAACAAAATGTGTGCGTCTGCAATTTATGAGTGCGTATGTGTGTGCATAGTTGTACGAATGTGTTTGCGTGCACGTGAGTTGAGATTTTATATTTCGTGTAGGCATTTGTGTGTGCGCATTTGTCAAACGTGCGTGTATGCGCGTGTTTAGTAGTCAGCCGAGGCGCCCCTCGCCCAAAGGCAAGAAGTAATCCGGACATGTACTCTTTGTTTTAATTAAGCGTCGAAGAAGAGAAATAGGTGTTTGGTGCTGTGTGATGCTTTTTATATTGGCCGTGTGGACGTATTTGCACGCACTACCACGTGATCAGGATTTTTGGGGCTTATGCTGCCTTAGGGCCGGGTTTAACCGTCAGACAGCTAGCAATTAACTCCTTTCGAAAAACAAGACTCTGGACCATAGCATATTTTAATCACAGGTTTTATTGCTCATCGAAAAGGTAAAAAACTGAAAAGAAATAAAAACATTGTCTCAGAAATGTGAATACAATAAATGACGACGAAACAGGAAATGAGGAGTCTACTAAAATCTAAAAAACTGTTTATAGCAAGTATTTTGGGGGTGAAGGATACTACGAAGTAAGGGGTACACATGTCACGAGCGATCGACAAGGAGATACGCACATGGGATAAGAAGGGAGAATAAAATTCATTTAAATGAGAGAAATTTTCAAAGGAAATAACGGGCACGATATTCAATTCTGTTTGAGGAAGGAGAAGGGATAATGTCTCTTACTGAAGATGGCTAAAATGTCGGAATCTGTAGGGAGATTGAACTTCCACCATGCGGTTTCGTTCTTGACATAGCAGCAACGAGAATCCAGAAACAGAGCACCGGTGTCGGGGATAAAAAAGTCCCTAACAAATGGGGGGCTGGAAAAGGGAGATAAATCTAAGGGACTTATTCTAGGCTAGACAGAACAGGGCTTTTTGCGCCTTTTTTTGTGAGACTGGTCTCTGGGAGCCGATTTTTATGGCCCCAGTTTTGAGCTTTTTTGTGTTGAATTGAAATCTGGAGTTGTTTCTGTTTTTTCTGCCGTTTGTTGATAAAATATTAGAGGATGTCAACCGTATAAGAGCAATTAAAAGAAGTAAATGAAATAAATAGTACGTAATAATCCCCCCCCCCCGCAAAAGTGAACCAAAAACAAAATACAAGTTACATTCACAAATAAGTGAATTAGTCGGCTGCGCAGAGACTGCACGTTTGACGCAACCCACCCACCCCAACCACCCCTCTCTTATGGCGCAGTCTATCGGTCAATCTGACAGGAGAATACTGATTAGAATTAGTTGTTTATAGTTAAACCCATCACTTGTTTGTGGGGAAACAAAGAAGCCTGTTTCAAATATAAGAAAACAATTTGCATGTTTATTTAAAATCTATGCATATCACATTTCGTTTTATCCCTATCGTTACGTGAATTCATCATCATCATCATCATCAGCATCATCATCATCATCACCACCATCACCACCACCACCACCACCACCACTACCCATTCACTGTGGAAGCCCCCAGATGCAGGAGAGCCTTCTACTCCAATAGCTTCTTTCCTCGTGCCTTTGGAACTCTCTCCCTGCTCCCTGTTTCCCCGACTGTACCGACATGCAGAAGTTTAAAACTAATGTAAACAGACGTCTCGCTACACCGTTCCCAACTTACGATGACACCCAAAACCTACTCCTTAATTCTCAGCAACCCCTTACGTCTACAGTGGCGGCCTGCCTTGTTTGGGGTGAAATATGTTAAAAAAAAAAAAATTTTTAATTTCATATGCTAGCTTTTAGTAATTGACTTCCAAACTAATCTATCTCTGACCAATTTTTCTTGGGCTTGCCCTGCCAACTGACCCTGCTACTTCAACTGTTCTACATCTACTAACCCAAGCACATCCATCCATTTTTTCAATGTGACCAAACCAACGAAGTCTCTTGTTCTGCACAGCATCATCATCATCATCATCATCATCTTCTTCTTCTTCTTTGGTTTGACGTCCGTTTTACATGCAACATCTGTTGGACGGCTTTTAGAAATGCACTTTCAAACCAACCTATCTCTGGCCAGGTTTTTTTTTAATCTCCCTTTTTCTCAAATCCTTCCTTATCAATTCCGTTCATGTTTTCCTTGGCCTTACCTTGCCACCTGACCCTGTCACGTAAACTTTTCTAAATCTACTAACTCAAGCACTCCCATCGATTCTTTCAATGTGACCAAACAAACTAAGTCTCCTGTTCTGCACGCATCTCCCTATTCTGTCCGGATTTAATCTTCCGCCGAGGTCACCCTTTGACCTCCTTCATTAACAATACCTGCCGTTTGCCTTCTTGCCCTCCATCTTGTTTCAACCATTTTCGTAACCCTGTGACTTTTATTTGCACCTCCCATTGACGCGTAGAAGACGGAGGCAATCATTCTACAGCACCAAAACGAAAAAACAAAAACGTAACGGAATTTGGGCCAACAGCCGCCGGATGTACACCTGCTAAATCTTTTTTTAATTGTCTTTCTTTTATGTGACAATATGGTTTACAGAAAGTCAATTGTTCATTAAAAGTTCAGTTTTATACGCGTTAAAAACATTCTTTCAAATACTTTAGATTTTAGAAGGGGGGATCAGTTTCCTATAGAAGTTTAACGTAAACTGATCACCCACTATTTGACCATGTTGCATGTTGTTGTTTATTCACCCTTTTTTTTTTCACCTTTTTTACGGACTAAATTTTTTTCTTTTTTTCTGTGTGCAATTACCTATCATGCCGCTAGAGAATTCCGGGTTGTTTGGAAATTTTTGGAAAAATTTGTGATGGTCACAAAGTGGGGGATCAGTTTACGTTAAATTTATATAGGAAACTGATCCCCCCTCCTAAAATCTAAAATATTTGAAAAAAAAAAACATTCTAAAAAACACGGAATTCTCTAGCGGCATGATAGGTAATCTAAAAAAAAGATTTGTGATGGTTAAAAAGTCGGGGATCAGTTTACATTCACTTTATATAGTAGACTGATCCCCCCTTCTAAAGTCTAAAATATTTGAAAGAAATTTCCAAAAATCACGGATTTCTCTAGCAACCTGATAAAAAAAAAAAATTGGTCAATAAAAAAGTTGTGAAAAACGGGTTGTGGACAATTACGAACAAGCGCCAAAAATTCTACTCGGTCATGGCTGAGTGAATGAGAAGAATCCACCCCTGTGAATTAAATAAAGAATTCAGTTCGAAATTCCGTATACGTTCCCAAGTTTGGCATAAAGATTACCAAGTTTTATTATTAGGTTTCTAAATTCGGAAAGATTCATTTGAAGAAGGCTGGAGATCACATCGGCCGAAACGTTGTGTATATAACAACCAAGACGAGGATAGTAGTCCGAATAATCCCCAAAATACACTTTATTTATTGATATATTTTCTATTTTTGCTCGTTTCCAATTTCATCCAATTTTTTTTTTTTTTTGCTGAAGATTTATTGATTTAGTTTACAATTCCATAGTTTATTGAAAATAAATATTGACGAAAAACTTGTAGGAAAAAAGAAAAAAGAAAAAAGGCGCCATTGATTAATTCATTTTGTTTTAATTCTCAAATTCCATTTCTGTATTTATTAAGCCTCTTTGGGGATCATCTCTTATTTTAATCAACTTCATTTCAACTTTTTATGATGAATAAATAAATTGTCCCCGAAGTGATACTATTGGAACATAAGGTGGAGTTGGCGCTGGTGTGATCGCAAGAATGGATGGAGTATGTTCAGGAAACCTCTGCCATTATTAATCAATTAATTACCGCTGTCGACCAACGGGACAATCTATCAGGCATGTGTGCGCAGTGTGACGATGTATAGAAGTGCGACATGGCCATCGTCGGTTGAGGATATGCGTTGCAAAGAGAGGAATCATATGAGAATAATCTGATGGATATGTAATGTGAGTCTTAAAAACAAGCTTAGATCTGATGACCTCAGAGGAAGAAGAATCGGACAATATAGGGAGATGTGTGTGCAGAACAGGAGGCTCTTGAGGTTGTCCAAAAGTGTTACCTTGGTAATACCATTGGAGGAGCTTGTGCTGATGTGATTATAAGAGTTAGGAGTGGATGGAGTAAGTTCAAGGAACTTCTGCCATTACTAACCAGCAGAGCGTTACCACTGTCGACCAAAGGGAAGAGTCTATCAGGCATGTGTGCCTGGTGTGATGATTTTTTCGCCTGAGTGTTCCGCAGCCTTGGCTCAGATTTTCACGAAATTTTAACAATCACTCCCAATAGCATCTCCAAGCATTCCTTTTGTCCTCTTCATCTGTTGCGAGCAACTCTTTTCCTGCTGACTGTTTTCTTCCTACATATTGAAGACATTGCCAAGGCTGCCGCAAAGAAGGTGGGCTCCCTCTACCGTGCGAGTAAACTCCTCACACCTGACATTATCCTGTATCTCTACAAAGCCACCATCTGCTCATGCATGGAGTATTGTTGCCACATCTGGGCTGGTGCATTATCTACTAGTCTCTCCCTCCTTGACAAGGTCAAAAAAAGAGTCGTCAACTTAATAGGTCCCTCACTGTCAACCAAGCTCCAGTCCCTGTCCCATCGCCGCAATGTACCATCCTTGTGCTTGTTTTACAAATACTTCAATGGATTATGCTTCGATGAATTGGCTACTCTGGTGCCCCCTCGACGTAAATTCACTAGACCAACTCGACAATCTACTAAATCCCATCCATTCACTGTAGAGGTCCCCAGATGCCAGAGAGCTTTCTACTCAAATAGCTTCTGTCCTCGTGCTGCTGGCCTCTGGAACTCCCTCCCTGCCCTCTGTTTCCCTGACAGTACTGACATGCAGAAATTTA
>OY744545.1:67320966-67405966 GCA_963556195.1 Sepiola atlantica | reverse complement strand
GAAACTCTTCTTTTTGAAATTATTTTTATTTGAATAAACATCAAAGTTACGTCTGATATTGTTTTTATAATCATTAAAAAAAATACATAATTTTCATCCAATCAGAATTCATGGGATAGAAAAGTTTGAATATCCGCACGTAACTATGAATGCGTGAATTGAGGCGATGCGATATGACGAGGAGCTTTCGGTATTACCATTTTTTTTATGTTCTGTAATTTTCAGGTTTTTCTTTTCTTCTTTATTTACGTCATTTATTTACTCACACCATACTCTTATTCTCCTTCTCTTTCGCTGCTGCATTTTTGTTGCAGCTATCTAATCTAGTGCATATCTTCTTTCTAAGATCTGATGAATTCTGATTAAATGAAGCTCCAGCCCCTGTCCCATCGCCGCAATTTTGCATCCTTGTGCCCGTTTTACAAGTACTTCAATGGAATGTGCTCCGATGAACTTGCTGCTCTGGCCCTCCACCCCCCTCGACGTAAATACACTCAACGAATTCGACAATCAGCTAAATCCCATCCATTCACTGTGGAGGTCCCCAGATGCCGGAGAGCCTTCTGCTCCAATAGCTTCTTTTCTCGAGCTGCCGACCTTTGGAACTCCCTCTCTTCTCCTTGTTTTCCCGACTGCACCGACATGCAGAAATTTAAAACTAATGTGAACAAGCATCTCGCTGCACAGCTCTCAATCTAGGATGACCTCCCCCCCCCCCCTAAAAAAACTTTCACCCTAATTCTCAGTAGCCCTTTACGTCTACAGTGGCAACTTGCCTTGTTTAGGGTGAACGATGTTAAAAAAATAAATAAATAACACATGCATAAAATCCAAGGTATGTGAGACACAATTTTTCAACATCTTCACACACACACCCGCACGCATTCTTTTCAGAATTTCTAGGATCTATGTACGCATTTTTACGCACACTTTCAACTGAGAATGAACCTTTTTGGTTTTGTGGGAAATAAACGTTATTTCAGACATATCGCCTACGTTTGTTCCTTTGTTCCGTGGATTTGCTTGTACAACAGAACATAATGGAAAGACGCTGCCCACGCGTCCGCAAACTCCACAAATTTCAACAAGATCTTTTGAAATTATTTTTTTCTTTTGTACTAGTGGGTCACCACTTATCAAGGCCAAACACCACTCGAGGATAAGGGTGAATGAGATGAGATCATGAAGAAACTCATGAGAAGATTGAGGATTGTCAATGGAATGAAGTAAATAAATGTCTTTCAAAAGAAATTTTTTTGCTCAATTCACATTTTTGGTTCATTTCATTTTTAGATCGGTTCAAGAGGCTTAACCAATACTAGGATCCCATACACTGATCTTCGACCTTCTATTAACAGGATAATCAAAGAAAAATGGCAAGAATATTGGGATGAGTGCCAAAATAATAAGTTATACAAGATTTGGATAACTATAGATGAGTGGCTCTGGACTATTGAAAAGCAAGAAGAAAAGTTATAATAACCAGACTTCGTATAGGACACACGCATATCACTCATAAGCACTTATTGGAAGGAGAGGAGTCTCCAATGTGCATAGCATGTCAACAATCTTACACGGTCAAATATATATTAATAGACTGTCAAGATCTGCAACAAACTTGAAGCAAATATTACGACTCCAAAAATGTAAAAGACTTATTTAAAAACACAAATGTGACGAAAATCTTGGACTTCATCAAGGAAGTTGGACTGTTCCAAAAAATTTAATCACAAATTCTTCATTTCACTTTTCATTGTCTTTCAAGACAATGTGAAATAATTGGAATTGCATTTGACAACTTCATTCAGCATTACATAACCCATAGTTGGTTGCTATGCCGTAAAACAAACCTAACCTGCCTCTCGTTGATCAGTCTGTCATGCTTAAGTTTGAGATATCATTTTTCATTAGTCTGTCAGAATTTAGTGACTGGATTTATTCTGTTCATATCGTAGTTGGACAGATATACTATTTTAAGGATGATAATATTAGATGATAGCCACTTTTGATACCTTTGAATATTGTTGTATATTCTTAAAAATATGCGAATCAGTTCGGTTCATGGCCATCTCTATAAAAGGCCAAGTGATTATGCAACTCAGAGTGGAATTTGCAGACAGTTGGTCTGCTGAACTGTGATAACTGTAGAGTGAGCTTGTAAAATATTAGAAAAAGTATCTGACCCCTGGACAAGCGAAAGGTGATGTAAAATGAGTAGAATAATAATTATTAAAAAAAAAAAAAAAAAAAAAAAAAAAATAATAATAATAATAATAATAATAATAATAATAATAAGAAGAAGAAGAAGAAGAAGAAGAAGAAGAAGAAGAAGAAGTCACCCGCGTGAAAGGGAATGATGTTGCAAAATTTGATCAGTTATCAGCTTCAATAATTTTACACACAGAAACAAATTTTTAAATCATTTTACTTTTTTACGTCTTCTATAAAAACTGGTTCATTTTTGTTTCTTGTCTTGCATAGATTTTTTTTTTCGGATGTGACAAGTTTCTTTTCTTTATCCCATCATCATCATCATCATCATCATCATCATCATCATCATCATCATCATCATCATCATCATCATCACCACCACCACCACCACCACCACCACCACCACCACCACCACCACCACCACCACCACCACCACCACCACCACCATGTTTTTTTTCAAAAACTAAAACTGTCATAGGGATTGCCATGTTTCGGTCTAATTTTCATAATTGATGGTGGCCATCTTGAATTCATAAAGCAATGACTTAATTCAACTAACTTTCACTATAAGACATCCGACCCCGCTAATCACAGTTGATGGTGACCTGGCGTTCAGGTTTCAAATCTTTTAACACAGCTTTCTCATTGACAAATGTTCATTGAATACACTATCTAACCCTAACTCTAACTCTAACCCTAACCTTCTGATATCTTCAACTCCTCTACTATCTCACTCAACTTCAATTTACAATCCCCGCTTCTTTTGTTCCAGCTCGTTTGACTCGTTGGTTTAGTGGTCTCCATCACTTCGCTGTTTAGCTACCCCATTATAATACAGCTTCCTATTCCAGTAGCTTCTTTCCAAGAACTGCAGGCTTGTAGAACTCTCTTGCTGCTGACTGTTTTCCTCCTACCTATAGCCTTGGTCTTTTCAAGACTAAGGCCAATAGGTATTTTCTGTCTTTGCGATAATCATATTTGTTCTTGTTAGCTCCTTGTCTGGAGCGATTTCCATTTTAAAAAATAGAAAGAAAAAAAAATAGCAGAAATATGTAATGTCCATTTCAAATATTAGACCCTTTCATAGAAATCAGACGAAACTCCCTCAGTTGTTATTTGAAATATTTCTTCCTCCTACCTATAGCCTTGGTATTTTCAAGACTAAGGCCAATATGCATCTCCTGTCTTTGCGATAATCATATTTCGTTCTTGTTAGCTCTTTGCATCAAGTGGCTTCATGCCTTGTCTGGAGCGATTTCCATTAAAAAAAAAAACCATTGCTATTTTGAATGCACTTCTCTTCAACAATTGCTAAATCTGGGCTGGTACATCAACCACTAGTCTCTCTCTCTATTAGACAGGGTCCAAAAAAGAGTCCCGCATTGTCAACCAAGCATTCCTCTTGTCCTCTTCGTCTCTTCCTGCTGACTGTTTTCCTCCTACCTATAACCTTGATCTTTTCAAGACTACGGCCAATAGGCATCTCCTGTCTTTGTGATAATCATGTTCGTTCTTGTTAGCTCATTACATCAAGTGGCTTCATGCATTGTCTGGAGCGATTTCTATTAAAAAATTTTTTTTTTTAAATCGGTCAAAACGAGTTTGTGGAGTTTTTTAATGTTTTTTTTTCGGGATAACCCCAACACCATTTGTGTCTAAGCCTAACCGTAACCTATACAAGCGCATTTAAAATCAGCATACTACCTCTTAACTGTTGTTTCCCACAAAGCAGAGTTCGAATAACACTTATCAAGCCATTCCTTTGCTTGAACAGTATTTTTCCGCATCAGAAAGCAATGCTTCAAAATTTTCAAAAGTAGCCAGTTCACTTAAATAACTGTCATTTGTAAACTAATAATCTGATTTGCCTCACATTTTGACACGTGTCACATTTGAAGGTTAGTACTTCATAAAAATCATATGGAATTTTTGTTAGTGGCGCCATCTATATGTCAGGCCCGGAACTAGTTAAGCTATGTGTTATATCTGGAAACCTGGCTTTCTCAGTCTACTACTTGTTGTTTTATTTACTCCTCCCCAGGAGTTAGGCACAAGGCCAGTTTTATCTTACTCCCACAAGTATGATGTGACCCAAGATCGGGTCGAGAAAGTGGGGTTTGAAAAGCCAGCGCCCGAGAGGTGAGCACTCTGGCTATTTAAAAATTGCCTGGGCAGCCCCGTCGGCATTCCCCGGTAGGGGCGCCTCAGACAGTAAGCAATAAACTTACTCCTCCCCAAAGAGGGGAGGCAAAGCCTGGGAGGGTGGACCTCCTAGAACTGCACAGGACAGGCGTGCAGTATCCATCGGAACAGATACTACACTTTGATCTTAGCCAAAAGGCCAAGAACACTTCTTGTTGTTCTTGCTGTCCTTTTTTTTCCCCCAGATAAACATCCTTATTCACTAAACCTTTCTCCGCTCACTCCTTCATTCTCCCTTTCTTTGATAACCCTTCTCACCTTCCTGATTCCACCACCATGTCATCATATGCCTTGGGGGCCCTTTCGGCCACCCACAGGCCTAGTCTGTTACCTCCAGCAGTGCATCCTTCAACTTCTTCCACTGTTCTTCCACACTTCCTGAAGCGGATCTGGTAACGAAACACCCCATAACTTGATTTTTAAACTCGCGTTTCACGTGTTCTTCATTTAACCTCCACAGTTTTCTCCTGAGGATAAACAGTCTCTTTATCTCATTAGCTTTCTTCAGCGTGAAAACGAAAATAACTGTTTCGTTTTTTTTTGTTATTTTTATGGGAATCACCCCCAGACAAGACATGAAGCCACTTGATGCAAGGAGCTAAAAAAATGTTTAAAATACTACTTCAAAGGTCAAAAACTAGCGCACACTTAGTGTTAGATGGATAGATTCCTACCCAGAAAACAGCAATTCTTCCCCCTTTGTCAGAAACATTGCTCATGGAATGTGAGGACTTAAGGACAAAATAAGGGAAGCGAGAGTTACGAGACTGCCGAAAGTAAAACCAAGGTCCACTTTTTACTCTCCTGGTGTGTGCTGTGTCAAAATTTCTTCACCGGGTATTACTTTCATATCATTCAAGAGCTTCCTGTCCCTTTTCCTAACCAACAGATAATCTACTTCGGTCTTTGCTATACCAGATTCATACACAACGAGATGGTTTTCGTTTTTCCTAAAAAGTGTGTTTAGAACCAACATGTCCATGGTAAGACCAAAATCTAAAATTCTTTCTCCTTTTTACACTCATATCGCCATATCCATTTCCTCATGCAACCCCCCCCCCCCCCCCCCAAAAAAAAACACCAGGGATCTTTCCAACATGGCCATTCAAATATCCTGCCACGGCAAGTACTTCCCTCTTTGTCAACCTTACTAGTTACTGTAATAAACTTGTCGTAAAACATATCTTTCGCCTCTTCACGTCAGCCGCATTGTTGTGCATAAACAGATATTGCTATGCAAATTTTCTCACCAACCATCAACTTTCTCAGTGTGATTCGCTCATTTACACGATTAACTTCGACCACTTTTTATCTCCCCGACTCCTTCTGCAATAATAAAATTACCAACACCTTTTCATTTTCAAGACAGCTTATATCTTGCATTTTTGGCACAATCATTCGAGCAGATTTACCCCTCCATCGAGTTTCTTCGACCGAACACAGGTCAATACATCTTCCTCAAGAAACTTAACAATCTCACCAGATCTTCCACTAAAACAGATGCAGACACTAGGAAGATCCTTTATGACGTCAGAAACGGAGAAGAAAACAAGAAAATGATGTCATCCATTCAAGCAGAGAACATAGACGACCCATGACCTGAAGAGAATGGGGACAGTAACTGCACATGTATATATATATTGTTTTATTAATTTGCATACACCTTGGATACACTTTTCACTGTCATCTATTGCATCGATAGCAAACAAATTTCCCGCCTGGATAACTTTTTCGTTTTTGGACTACCATTCACCACCTGCATTGTTTTTTTTAATTAACCTCTTTGATATCTTTCTTGAAGCTGTTTTAAACTTTATGACTTACATGAACTGTATAAGTTTAACAAAAAAATATGTTTTGGGCCGATATATTTGATGTTTTATATACTTTTATGTATTTTATATATATGTTTTTATATATTTTCAGAGTTTAATTTTATTACCTGCAGTAATGTCATTGCGGTAATGGTCCTCTGAGGAGAAGATTTTCTGTGAAAACTCATGAGTTAAGGACTTTAAAGTACTTTGCTTGAACATTGAATTCTAATAAAATTTGATTCGCACCTTATTTTATTCTTTCACTTTATCTAGTGATCTATATATATATATATATATATATATATATATATATTGTTTATTATCTATATACGTATACATTTCGTCCTTTAATCGGGACTCATCAGCATAGAGATATAACTATTCACTACTGGTCGCGTGATTCGAAACTCCGGACTACAAGTATTTCACAACTCAAATCCTGACACCTAGAACCATTCGGCCACTACGGAATAGCTAAATAAACAGTGCTAATTTTAACACTTATTTCGGCGGCTTGACGTCATAAGAGCGTTCAACTTAATGAAAGGAACGATGCATTTATAGCTAGTGACGTCACTAGATGAACTGTCTAGACCTGGAGTATCTCGTATACTACTCAGATTCTGAGGATGCTGTGTTCTTGTTATCTGGTCACCATGTATCATCATCATCGCAGGATGGTATCATAACAACAGAACAGATACGACACTGAATTGAGCATTGAAAGATAGTAATAGTATAGTTTCATCATCATCATCATCAATCAAATCAATCAAATCCATCAATTAAATCCATCGATCAAATCCATCAATTAAATCAATCAATTAAATCCATCGATTAAATCAATCAAATCAATCATTTAAATCAATTAAATCAATCAATTAAATCAATCTATCAAATCAATCATTTAAATCCATCGATTAAATCAATCAATTAAATCAATCAAATCAATCATTTAAATCAATCAAATCAATCATTTAAATCAATCAATTAAATCATTTAAATCAATCAATTAAATCATTTAAATCAATAAAATCAATCAAATCAATCAATTAAATCAATCAAATCAATCATTTAAATCAATCAAATCAATCAATTAAATCAATCAAATCAATCATTTAAATCAATCAAATCAATCAATTAAATCAATCAAATCAATCATTTAAATCAATCAAATCAATCAATTAAATCAATCAAATCAATCATTTAAATCAATCAAATCAATCAATTAAATCAATCAAATCAATCATTTAAATCAATCAAATCAATCATTTAAATCAATCAATTAAATCATTTAAATCAATCAATTAAATCATTTAAATCAATAAAATCAATCAAATCAATCAATTAAATCAATCAAATCAATCATTTAAATCAATCAAATCAATCAATTAAATCAATCAAATCAATCATTTAAATCAATCAAATCAATCAATTAAATCAATCAAATCAATCATTTAAATCAATAAAATCAATCAATTAAATCAATCAAATCAATCATTTAAATCAATCAAATCAATCAATTAAATCAATCAAATCAATCATTTAAATCAATAAAATCAATCAAATCAATCAATTAAATCAATCAAATCAATCATTTAAATCAATCAAATCAATCAATTAAATCAATCAAATCAATCATTTAAATCAATCAAATCAATCAATTAAATCAATCAAATCAATCATTTAAATCAATCAAATCAATCAATTAAATCAATCAAATCAATCATTTAAATCAATCAAATCAATCAAATCAATCAATTAAATCAATCAAATCAATCATTTAAATCAATCAAATCAATCAATTAAATCAATCAAATCAATCATTTAAATCAATCAAATCAATCAATTAAATCAATCAAATCAATCAAATTTTCAAGTTCATTCATCACTAATGTTTTGGTAATTTATCCTTTTTATTATTAAATCACTTCAATTAATCACTGTTAATATCGACAAAACTATTGCATATATATATATATATATATATATATATATATATATATGAATGATTTTTTATTCAAACATGTACAAAGTCTGCTACACTGGCATGTCGATGTTATCGATCTACAGCTATCAAGAGCTGAGGTCTCATCAGGCAGAAGGTTTTTTTGTGATCCAATCCGGTCGGTGGAATCCAGGAAGAATGGAGTTAAGCAAAAAGAAGGAAACGGTTGCTTAACTCCTTTCTTCCTGGATTCCACCGACCGGGTCGAACCACAAAAAAAACTTTGTGCCTGATGAGACCTCAGCTCTTGATAGCTGTAGATCGATAACATCGACATGCCAGTGTAGCAGACCTTGTACATGTTTGAATAAAAAATCATTCATTATACAGCTCTATATTTTTATTGAGCACTCTTTTATAAGCCCGGTTTGATTCCCTTTGGATTTCTACCCTGTGGATTTTTACCCTACCTGGATTAATATATATATATATATATATATATATATATATATATATATATTGCATATATATAGGGAAAATAGCGCCCTAAGATTATAAATATATAACACCAAACAGTAATTTATTATAAACAGTTTAAAAAATAATTATGAAAATTAGGCGTAAAGAAATCTGTTTGGATCTTTAATTTCGAGTATATATACAGTATTTTCATATTTTTCAGTGGTTTCATGTTTGTGTTTTTTTATTGTCATGTGGGCATCCCTTCAGATATGGGGAGGTGCTATGCCAGCCAATCTTTACACTACTGGTAATGGGGTTAGTTTTAGAGTTAGGGTCAGTGTCCTAGTGATTCTGCAGCACAGTTAAAGTTAGAGTAAGGGTCATTGTCCTAGTGATTCTGCGGCATAGTTAAAGTTAGAGTTAGGGTTAGTGTCCCAGTGATTGTGCGGCATGGTTAAAGTTAGAGTTAGGGTCAGTGTATTAGTGATTCTGCGGCACGGTTAGGGTTTGCATTAAAGTTAAGGTTAGTGTCCCAGTGATTGTGCAGAACCGTTAAAGTTAGAGTTAGGGTTAGGGTTAGGGTTAGTGTCCCAGTGATTCTGCGGCACGGTTAGGGTAAGCGTTAAAGTTAGAGTAAGGGTCAGTGTCCCAGTGATTCTGCAACACGGTTAGGGTTAGCGTTAAAGTTAGAGTAAGGGTCAGTGTCCCAGTGATTCTGCGGCATGGTTAGGGTTAGAGTTAGAGTAAGTGTCTCAGTGATTCTGCGCCATGAGTAGGGTTAGCGTTAAAGTTGGAGTTAGGGTCCCAGTGATTCTGCGGCATGGTTAGGGTTAGAGTAAGGGTTTGTGTCCCAGTGATTCTGCGGCATTATTAGGGTAAGCGTTAAGGTTTGAGTTAGGGTTAGGGTTAAGGTTAGGGTTAGTGTCCCAGTGATTCTGCCGCACAGTTAAAGTTTAAGTAAGGGTCATTGTCCTAGTGATTCTGCGGCACGGTTATGGTTAGCGTTAAAGTTAGAGTTAGGGTCAGTGTCCCAGTGATTCTGCGGCATGGTTAGGGTTAGAGTTAGAGTAAGTGTCCCAGTGATTCTGCGCCATGAGTAGGGTTAGCGTTAAAGTTAGAGTTAGGGTTAGTGTCCCAGTGATTCTGCAGGCATGGTTAAAGTTAGAGTTAGAGTAAGTGTCCCAGTGATTCTGCGCCATGAGTAGGGTTAGCGTTAAAGTTGGAGTTAGGGTCCCAGTGATTCTGCGGCATGGTTAAAGTTAGAGTTAGAGTAAGTGTCCCATGATTCTGCGCCATGAGTAGGGTTAGCGTTAAAGTTGGAGTTAGGGTCCCAGTGATTCTGCGGCATGGTTAGGGTTAGAGTAAGGGTTTGTGTCCCAGTGATTCTGCGGCATTATTAGGGTAAGCGTTAAGGTTTGAGTTAGGGTTAGGGTTAAGGTTAGGGTTAGTGTCCCAGTGATTCTGCGGCACAGTTAAAGTTTAAGTAAGGGTCATTGTCCTAGTGATTCTGCGGCACGGTTATGGTTAGCGTTAAAGTTAGAGTTAGGGTCAGTGTCCCAGTGATTCTGCGGCATGGTTAGGGTTAGAGTTAGAGTAAGTGTCCCAGTGATTCTGCGCCATGAGTAGGGTTAGCGTTAAAGTTAGAGTTAGGGTTAGTGTCCCAGTGATTCTGCGGCATGGTTAAAGTTAGAGTTAGAGTAAGTGTCCCAGTGATTCTGCGCCATGAGTAGGGTTAGCATTAAAGTTGGAGTTAGGGTCCCAGTGATTCTGCGGCATGGTTAGGGTTAGAGTAAGGGTTTGTGTCCCAGTGATTCTGCGGCATTATTAGGGTAAGCGTTAAGGTTTGAGTTAGGGTTAGGGTTAAGGTTAGGGTTAGTGTCCCAGTGATTCTGCCGCACAGTTAAAGTTTAAGTAAGGGTCATTGTCCTAGTGATTCTGCGGCACGGTTAGGGTTAGCGTTAAAGTTAGAGTAAGGGTCAGTGTCCCAGTGATTCTGCGGCATGGTTAAAGTTAGAGTTAGTGTCCCAGTGATTCTGCGCCATGAGTAGGGTTAGCGTTAAAGTTAGAGTTAGGGTTAGTGTCCCAGTGATTCTGCGGCATGGTTAAAGTTAGAGTTAGAGTAAGTGTCCCAGTGATTCTGCGCCATGAGTAGGGTTAGCGTTAAAGTTGGAGTTAGGGTCCCAGTGATTCTGCGGCATGGTTAGGGTTAGAGTAAGGGTTTGTGTCCCAGTGATTCTGCGGCATTATTAGGGTAAGCGTTAAGGTTTGAGTTAGGGTTAAGGTTAGGGTTAGTGTCCCAGTGATTCTGCCGCACAGTTAAAGTTTAAGTAAGGGTCATTGTCCTAGTGATTCTGCACCATGGTTAGAGTTAGCATTAAAGTTAGAGTTAGGGCGGCGTGCACTATTTATTTTTGGGTCGACTTATTTGGCATCGAACGATCCAGCCTAAACTGCAGTGGAGTATTCAGCTGCAGAGTAACAAAGTGCTAATGCTGTTGTGCGCAGGGTTTACGGTCAGCTTGTTCGTACCGGTCATAAATGAGGTTTAGTTCTTAATGTTTATCAGAGTCCCCGTGAGGTGTTTTGGCCAAATGTTGGCCAATCAGCTCGCAGGGCGCATTGATATCATTAGTTCCCTAAAAGACTACTTCAGCCCCTTTAGAGACGATAGGCAGAAGATTACCTGGCACCAGCCAAGACGGATCGACTCATCTCCTCTTCCTTTGTCACCGACACTCCATGATGCTATCTTCACCGAACACCGAAAATCAATTTCAACATTTTATTAATATAAGCTCCCCAGTTTTAATTTGCGAGTTTACTCAGCAAGTTGTTCCTTACCTACCTGCAGTGCTCCTTGAAGGATAGGGGATGATGAGATGCATCCCAGGGACAGTGAGTGGAGCAGTGTCCTGGTGTGTCTCTTGAAGACATAGAATGTCTGTGTCAGGGAAGTTCTGTCTTCTCTGGGGAGATACCTTCAACGTTAAAACTTGTAACCGTGAAGTCATCCTTCCTCTTACCACCAGCAATGACGTAGTGTAGCAATCGGTCTCCGTTTGTTTTCAAGAAACCGTCACAGTAATAAGACTATTGTGTATATATATATAAGAAAATAGGACAATAAAAATTATAAATGAATAACACAGAATTTTTTAGGAACTGTTTTAGAAATAAGTATGCAAATTCAGCATACACGCACCTTTGTTTCGATTCTTCCTTTTACCACCATGGATGTAGTGAAGCAATCGGTCTCCATTTTGTTTCAAGAAACCGTCAGGATTAACAGCGGCAGCAAAAAGGTAAACTTTGCTACTCGCCACCTGTACATGAATGTTTTAGATTATGGTGATGGTGGGGGAGGAGAAGGGCGAATAACGTGAATAAATGGTGAAAAGTGTCACTCATGGAATTATTAATAAAATTCACAATCCTTTCTACAATCCAACCATATTTGGTACAAATAAACTTTAAGTCTATGCCTGACTTGTCCACCAAGTTTCAGTCATGAATGTCCAACAGTCTTTCTTGGCCTTTTGGCTGGGATCACAGTGTAGTATCTGTTCCGATGAATACTAGACTGCATAGACCGGTATCGTCCTGTCCTTCGGGTCTTGATTTACGCCGGTCTATGGGTCTGTCCTGTGCAGTTCTAGAAGGTCAACCCTCCCAGGCTTTGCCTCCCCTCTTTGGGGTGGAGTAAGTTTATCGCTTACTGCCTTAGGCGCCCCTACCGGGGAATGCCGACGAGGCTGCCCAGGCATTTTTTGTAGGCCAGAGTGCTCACCTTCTCGGGCGCTGGCTTTTCAAATCCCACTTTCCCGACCTTGTGGGAGGAAGATAAATAAAATTAAGAAAAATGGTGAGAAAAATTGAATGATACAAATAATTAAGAGAGAGAACGAGAGAAAGAGGGTATATTATGACATCACAATGTATTTTGACTTTTTGAAATCCTTAGACTTTGTAATTCTTGTAAAAAAACATGATTATCATTCAATGCCAAGGTTACGAAATTACATATTTAATAATAAGACAGATACCGACCCAACAGATCCCGGATAGTTTAGTGAACAATAATACTTGATTTTCTCATAGACATTTTTAATTATAGTCAGAAAATTTAAAACCTTCTTCGTAATCATTTTTAAACGTTCCACAGGCCCAAAGAAATCGTCAACACTATTTTGGGGCATTTTTAACGACAGCTAACAGAACCAATAAGGGGTAAAAAAAAAAAAGCAAAAAAAAAATAAAGAAATAAATAAGCAACAAATAAATGTTACCAAAGGTAAGATAAGTTACTCTACTAACCTGGATAAGTTTATTTGTGTTTCAACTTATTTTAAAGAGCTTTTTTTGGTTCAAAACAAACCTGGTTTCCACCTGTTCAGTTAGAACGAAAAACAAAATGGCTGTTCATGAGCCCGGCAAAGGGACCCATGAAAATCGGTGAAAAAGCGGAAAATAAACAAAATACTGTTAGAAACTGTTAAGCTTTGAGGGGTAGAGCGTAACATCGTGGTAGACTATGAGTCACGAAGACATAGAAGAAAAGACAAGAATAGAATGGGGTAACAATAATACGTGCGTATTGCACAACTTTTATTCTTGGACTGAAGATACAATTTTGAAAGAACAAATTTGGCGCCTAATTTTCATGTCACGTGATACCTCTGCAGCACAGTAATTATCACGTAGTGCGGTGATCAGGTCGATGGTCTTATCACCACTTGGTTGAGTGGAACTATATTCAGTTGACAATCCAACAAAAACACATACAATACGTGGGAAAAACTGTAATGTTCTACCAGTATTTTGTTTGATTTTCGTTTTTTGAGCGATTATTGAAACTGTAATTTCAGCCATTTTCCAACTGAACAGGTGGACACCAAGTTTGTTTATTTTTTACCCCCCCCCCCCAAAAAAAAACCTCTTTAAAATAAGTTAAAATACAAATAAACTTACCCAGGTTAGTAGAAGAGTAACTTATCTTGCCTTTGGTAACATTTATTTGTTGCCTATTTGTTTTTGACCCCCCCCCCCTTTTCGTTCTGTTAGCTGTCGTTAAAAAATGCCTCTTTTCCATCACAGTGACTGTATATGCAACGATAACCTCGTGTATACAGCAGCTACTACTTGCAATGATGGCCGGACATGATTGTGCAGACTCAAGTTGTTATAAACAATTATTATCCTAACTTTGATTGTAAGCAAGTGGTTTGGTTTTTATTTAAGAATTCGAATTTTCGAATGGCAAGGGCAAAGGTCGCCATTTTGACAACTATTGGACAAGAGAAGATAACTCGGTATTCGACCATTCATGAATAGGAAGAGCCACTGCCACGAGTTATGTTTCTCCAGGTTTAAATGTCGAAGATTACATGAAAGAGTCTTTCTTAGATTTTTCAGTCATAATAACCACTGTATACGCGATCTTATCTTTGCGTCTACAAGAATCTACGTAGGAATGACCAGGAAATTTTGTTTGGTGTGTATGAGGGGGAGGGGGTAATTGTCCATACCCCTGTCCCCATTTACTTGCCTCCCCACGAGGGAAGAGTTAGACATAAGGTCGATGTTTAATGTGTGTGTGGGTGGGTGGGATTTAGCTCCCCCAAAAAGGGGCACCCTGGATTGGGACAAAAATAAAAATTTCCTACTTTTCTCCAAAGCAAAAAAGGTCGCACCCTGTTTTTTCTCTTAATTCATTGTAAGAAAATATTGATATTTTTACAAAGATGATTCAATGAAGAAATATATATACTGTATGTTGAAATTTATATCCCATAAATACTTTCGCGATTAAAAAAAAACTTTTAAATTATAAATAACGAGATAGCGTTGTTCGAGAGTTTTTTTTTTTACTTTGATTTAGATTTTCTTTTTTATGTTTCGGTTTTTTTACAAAATTATTATATTTTTCAATAGGATGTTGAATGTTAAATTAATCATTACGATATGGTCATTCAGTTAATTGAACCATAAAATTTCAAGTATTACAATGAATGACTTGGCGAATAAACCGAAATGCATTCTGGTGAATTTAATTTTGTGGTTATTAAATAGAATTTTTTTTTTTTAATTTTCGTCTTATTTTACGCTGTTGAATTATTTTTATTTTAATAAATAAGTGATTAAAAAGTAAATAAAAAATAAATAAATGTGTAAGTTACTTAGAAGCGAGAAACACACACACGAGAAGTGGTCACACAATTTTTTAAAATATAAGTTATTCGTACTTAAACAAAGGAAAATAATAATAATAATAATAATAATAATAATAATAATAATAATAATAATAATAATAATAATAATAATAATAATAATAATAATAATTTATTTTTTGTTTTAGACATATGTGAAAATTAAATTATGTGAAATCTGATTAACTCGAGGCGAACAAGAAATTTTACTTTTCTGTGTTAAGTTTTTTTGAAACGGTTTTATTTTTTAAAAAATATAATCTTCAAATTATTTAAAATAAAAATATTAGTACTAATTAGTACAGTGAAATTGAAATAAAAGTAATAATCATGTAAAAAAAGAAAAAGTTATTTTCTTTTTTTACATTCTGTCTCGTCAACTGGTTTTCAGTCTTTTTCTATTTCAATGTCTTGTTTACCATTGAATAAGGCGCACGTCTCTACATGCAACTCTGTTTTGATTGCAATATTTATTCAAACACATGCAGTAAAACCAGCTAATTATCTGGTTAATAACTAGGTTATAACATCTTCTCGTTGTTTAAACTAAGCATTTCATAATCATTTTAATTTCAAATAATGCAATTTGAAAATCAATTTTTTTATGTTGTGTTATTGAAATTGTGAGCGTATTATTTCATAACATTAGTTTTCGGCTAACTTCGTTTCAAGGTGACCTTTTTTTTTTTTTTTCTGTTTTTTTAAAAAGGGTGTGTAAATTTCATCCGCTTTATTTTTTAAATTAAACACTTAATATGAACTTCTTATCGCAAAAGACACGCCGTGGTGTGCTTAAAAGTAATAAATATACTTTCGAAATATTCTCCTATTTCTCTTCTCCCGTCGTCATTATCGTCGGACGATCATCCCAAACCCGTGACACTGTTCCGCCATTTTGGATTTATGGTTAACAAAATGAGGACCGTGTGTACATTCCGCTAAGACGCATGACTTTTTTACGAAAAACTGGTATGGCCTCTTCACCAGCTTTTCATTTTATTCAGCTGAATTGTCTACTGTTTAAGTTTCAGTTCGTTTGAATCAACTTATTTCCATTGTTTTCTTTCTTTGTTATGCAAGAGAAACAAAAAAAAAAAAAGGTCATGTACGGAAAAAGAGCCATTTTTGAAGAATTTACATGTAGTTTTTTTTTTTCTTCGTTTCATTTTGTAAATTTGTTCATTTTTTTTTTTTTTTTAAATTTAAATAAAGTCGTTGAAGTCAACTATATGAAATATAGATTTGACGTAACCTAAAATAAACACCAAGAATAAAATAGTCAAAAGAAATAATTTCCGAGATACTCATTTGTTTTTCTAGTTTACTTTCGTGTATACTTTTTTTTTATGTACGTTTTCAGCGTCCTAAATTCCCTTTTCAAAAAAAAAAAAAAAATGCATCAATCGTAGATTTCTCGATTTGTGGCTTTAAAATCAAAACATGTTTATTAAATCTCCCGAATTGTCTTTTTTCAAAGAACCTAATCGAACCTCGTGTCCACCTGTTCAGTTCGAACGAAAAACAAAATGGCTGATAATCGGTGAAAATTTGAAAAATAAACAAAATATTGTTAGAAACACATCCAATAAATGTCACCAATCGTGAGAAAATTGTAATGTTCTAACAGTATTTTGCTTAATTTTCGTTTTTTGAACGATTATTGAAACTAATTTCAGACATTTTGTTATTTTTTCTAACTGAACAGGTGGACACCAGGTTTGTTTTGAACAAAAAAAGACTTTAAAATAAGTTAAAACACAAATAAACTTATCCAGGTTAGAAAAGTAACTAATCTTGCCTTTGGTAACGTTTATTTGTTGTTTGTTTTTAAACCCCTTTTTTCGTTCTGTTAGCTGTCGTTTAAATGCCCCGAATTCTATACGATTTCTAGTTTTTAAAATGTGACCAGCTAAAACGAAGCCAACTTTCCATTCTTTTAAATTCTTTTTTAAACTTAATATTAAACAAAATACGAAAATCTATAATTTATTTTCTATAAATATGTTGCTGGATCTTCAAAATTTCAATATGATTTAAAAAAAAAATACGTATAAAATAACCGTATTTCGAAAAGTGAATTATGGACCCTGAAATCGTACACAAAAATCTACAATTTATTTTATTTTTTTTATTTTTTATTTTTTTAGAAAAGATCTTTCGTGACAATCTTGAATAATTAGAAAAATATTTAAATATTTTTGAGTACACAATAGAAATACACTGGATTTATGAATAAAATTAGTTTCAATTTTGAAAGTAAATTGGTTTAATTTCGTTTTATTCAATATCTTTGGCATGTAAAAAAAAAAAATAATAATAAAAAATCTTTCGAATATAAACCCTTAATCTATCAATTTATCTTATTGAAGCCATTTTTCTTTTCATAGTTTTTATTGATTTGACTGCTGCTTCTTCTGTTTAGCCCCGACATGTTTGGCCTCTTAAACAAAAATAGCTAAAGAAATGTATAAACTTTGTTATGTACTTACGTGGTAGCTGAAAAGAAGACTGTATACCAAAAATTACGCAAATTCATCCAGTATGTATTTAATTAAAAATAAAAAACGAGTTTATCTTTCGGTAGCCATTTTTGTTAAACCAGTTTAAAAAAAAATTTAAAAAAATTGAATTATCTCCCTTGTCTATTTAATAAGTGAAAATGTCTACCGATACATAAAATCGTTTTTTTCTTCTTTTTCTTATAATTTAATAAATACTGGATGAATTTGTGTAATTTTTTCTGTACAATCTTATTTTCAGCTAACGCGTAAATACATAACAAAGTTTATACATTTCTTTAAATATTTCAATGTTGTGGCTAAACAGCAGAAGCACCTAATCTTTCTTTTTAAAATCCTGTTTAAAAATTATTTCTGCTTAATGGATAAAATGGTTGTTGAAATTAGTTTTTTTTTTGTTTGTTTTGTTGAACTTTAATTTTGATAAGAACCATTTTTTTTTTGTGTAAATTATTTTTAAAAAGGAAGAAAAATAGAAATTTTGATACTTTTTAAAAATAACCACGTCATAAAAAAAGTTATTGGAATTTCCAAATATTTAATAATATATAAATAAATACTGACTCAACGGGTCACAGGTAGTCTGGTATTTTTTTAAAGTTTAACTTTTAGCAATATGCACTTTTAGAACATCTGCATTTTGATGATAAATCGGTTTTTTATTTTATTTATTACATAAGATTACGTGTGGCCGCCATTTTGTATAAAAACTACGGTAGCCCGAAGCGGTCACGATTGTCTGGCGTTTTCGATGGTTCGTCAAACGTTATTTCAAATGTTTCGTTCACGTCAATTTGTGATCCTTTTGGGCCATCGTAGTTTTTAATAATCAACTCCCAAACAACATGGCAGACCACTCAACGCTTTTGTAGCAAGTAAACATTTTCAAAAGGAAAATACAATAAAAAATACGCGTTTCTTCCCGAAATACACTGAGATTCTAATAGTTTATGACTATTGGAGTACCGACGCCATAAAAATATTGGACCATGTCGCGCTTATTATTAACAAAACGACGACATTTTGTAACCAATGGAAACAATTTGAAAGGGAAGAAAATATTCTACATCTATTGTTCAATATTAATACTTAAATCGTTTTATTTTTTTTATCAAAATAAAATTTTAAAAAAAAAAGCAGGACCTCAGAATAGAATACGCTATTCACAATTTCCTCGCAATTTAAAAATAAAATACATATTATTGTCGACTATTAAGTTTTAGAGGAAAATTATGAGGAAAAAAACCCCCAACCTTTTTATGCCCCGAAAAGGGGGTTCACTTTTCTATATAAACTTCATTGAAAAATGGACACCGTCTTTATGGCCATTGTAACTGATCCTTTAGGATGTAGAACGTGGTTTCCGCTGAAATAAGATATTTCATTTACACTGGCCATAAAGTCGGTGTCCATTTTACAATGAAGTTTATATAGAAAAGTGAACCTCCTTTTCGGGGTATGACAGATTAATGCTTTTTCCTGATCGTTTTTTAAGCTTATCTATCAACAATTATATGCAGTTTAAAAAAAAAAAAATTTTTTTAATGCCCTAACATAAAAAAAGCGATGCGGTCTCTATTCCGAAACTCCGCAAAAGTGTTTTAAGTAAGTTCATGCTCAATTGTATCGTCACAATTTATGTAGGGTAATCATCATCATCATCATCATCATCATCATCATCACTTGTTTGTTTGTTTTTTTAGTTAGAAAATTCTATTTGTCGTGGAAATACATCAAAACAAGTCGAAATCTGGTAATAATAATATAAAAAATCCGTTTCAAATGCTTAATAATTTACGCAAAACTTTTAACCCAAATTTAAAAAAAAAATCAATTCCAATTTTGAGACATGAGAATCAGTTCGAAGTGATTTTTTAAAAGCTCAGAATAGTTAAGAGTTTTATTTCAATAAAAAACCTGATCATATATAATAAAAAAAATAGCAACCAAGCAAATTTTGAATTAAGTTTTTTTTTACCCCCCCCCCCCCCCCAAGAATTTAATGAATATTTGACTTTTCTCTTAAAATGAATCTAACTACATTTCATTAAAACTATACTTGTCTCCTCTTGTAAAATTGAACATCATATATTGTGTGATTTCGCTTTTAATTTGTCAAAATCTCTCTAAAAAAGTAATATGTACTGCAAGCCATTTTGGATGCTTCAAAAACAATATGGCTGCTTGGAATATTAGACGATTCTGAAGAATGGAGACGAAAGGTTTATTTTTCGATAATCCTTTTTTTTTGTAATTTATTTAAATAGGATTTTGGCGCGGTCGAAAAAATACCGTTTTCCTTTGGTTTAGAAGCAACAAGTGAACCATAATACTTGATTTCGACCTAGAAACCTTAATTCTATCCCGGAATTACATTCGAATTGACAGTTTAAAGACTTCAAAATTACTCTGGAATTTCGAACGGTTACGAATAAATCTCCATGGCGACCATCTCGTGTATCTTTCTGGTCGCACCGTGATTTACAAATTTAAAAAAAATATTTTTTTAGTATTAACCGATTATTTGTTGAAATTTAAAAAAAAATTATTTTTTAGTATTAACCGATTATTTGTTGAAATTTAAAAAAAAATTATTTTTTAGTATTAACCGATTATTTGTTGAAATTAAAAAAAAAATTATTTTTTTAGTATTAACCGATTATTTGTTGAAATTAAAAAAAAAATTATTTTTTTAGTATTAACCGATTATTTGTTGAAATTTAAAAAAAAATTATTTTTTTAGTATTAACCGATTATTTGTTGAAATTAGAAAAAAAATTTTTTTTTAGTATTAACCGATTATTTGTTGAAATTTAAAAAAAAAAAGCTAATCGCATAAAAAAAGACATTTTTTTTTAATTCGTTAAAAAAAATAACTTAATTACGGAATGAAATACATCCGAATGCATTTTGGTTTCTTCGTTATGTAAGTCAGTCATTTTAATCTTTAGCTAAATAGTTGGAAAAAAAAAAGAATTTGAATTTTGAAGGGAAATTGGAAGCATTTAAACTCGCTCTAAAATTCTTAGTAAATCTTCGTGTATTAAAATCGAAAGTTTGGGAAACTGGACATCGAATAATTTTATCGAGATTAAAACAAATGTAATTATAGTTTTAAAACAATGAAATTTAACTTTCAAAATATATTTAAAAGGAAAAAAAATTAAAAACTAAACAAAAATGAAAGTAGAAAAGGCTCCGGGGCAACACCGGGGAGTTACATCTAGTTTATAGGGAGTGGGGGGGGGGGGGACAGGAAACGGTGTTTACTTCGCAGCCAATTGAAATTATTTTGAAATTGATTTTTTGAGGAAAATAGGGTTCGTTTTTGCGTCCCCCAAACAAAAACAATCCGTAAATTTGTAGATTCAGAGAAATAAATAGATTCTACTTGGCGATTACGTGTGAACACTGAACACCCTGAAAAACTTGGCGGAAAGAAGAAAAATACCAAACAAACAGTGTATTTAGAGTGGGGGATCGGTTTCGCATATAAATTTAACGTAAAATCATCCCTCATTTCCAGGCCATTCAAACTTTTCAGTGCAAGTAACTACATTTTTCAACCACTCACCGTAAATCCGAGTTAGCGAGTTCGTAAAACAACGCGTAATTACCCCAAAAATGTATCTCCCCCAAAAAAGAAATAATTGTTAACTGCCCTAAAACGCTAGGGTGTCCCGGAAATGGTTAATCATTTTACGTTAAATTTATATGTGAAACCGATCCCCCACTCTAAAGACTAAATTAACTGCTTTTTTTTGTCGAACAAGTTATACAGTGTGCTCAAAAAACGCCTAAAAAGTAAAATCTCTTTTTTTGGGGGGGGGGGGGTTGTGTTATTCTGCAATCACACTATTTTAATTCGTAATCTATTACTGACATAAATTATTTTAGAAAATACCGTTGAGTAATTAGTCAACAGCAATTTATTTTTCTTTACTTATTTACGTTTAAAATAAAGAAGTTATAAGTTCCGTAAGTATCGGATCTGAGGAAAGTAGCCATCTTTGTTTAGTCAGTAACGTATACAAAAATGGCTACTTTCGGGCGACGCTTTTCATGCTCCCCAGGACTCTCCACTAATTCACAATCAAGGATTTGTCTCACAGGGACTCAAATTGTGACCATCAACTCTGTCCTCGATTTAAATATTTGCTGATTTTACAATATTTTAAGTTTTATTTTGATACTTTTCAAAATAGAATTAACGTGAACGAGGACAAAGATTGACACATGGTCAGTTTTTAATGTAGGGAAAATTCATCTCCCCCAAAATAAAAATTGCCTCGGTCTAGAAGGATTTCACAAGTATAATATGAAAACAGATACTAAAAAATATTGTAAGATCGATAAATCGTAAAAAAAGTATAACATATTCAGAGCAGACATAAGGGACCGGTTTAATTTTTTTTTTAATATTCAGAGCAGACGATTTTCCAAATGATTGCTTTTGATTGGTTAATTTGAGTCACATGAGACAAATCCTTGATTGTTATTGGTGGAGAGCATAAAAAGGTTGCTGTTGGCTATTCTCCTAAGAATCGCTATTATATACGCGAATTTTAACTTATTTATCTACCTCCCACAAAGTAAGATGTGACACAAGGTCGGGAAAGTGGGATTAGATAAGCCAGCGCTCGAGAGGTGAGCACTCTGGCCATTTAAAAATTGCCTGGGCAGCCCCGTCGGCATTCCTCGGTAGGGGCGCCTCAGACAGTAAGCAATAAACTTACTCCTCCCCAAAGCCTGGGAGGGTGGACCTCCTAGAACTGCACAGGACAGCGTGCAGTATCCATCTGAACAGATACGACACTTTGATCATGGCCAAAAGGCCACAAAAAAGTCTTATGACTTAATATTAAATATTCATTTTAAACGCAAATAGGTCACACGTGACTAGGTAAAACGAAATAAATTGCTTTTGACTAATTTATCAACGGTGTTTTCCTTTAAAATTATTCATGTCGATAATAGTAATGATTACCTTTTAATTTTGAATAAATCTTGAATTAAAAAAAAAAAAAAAATTTTTTTTAATGAAAATGTAGGATATCCGTTATAATTGTTTGTGTTACTAGTGGTGCTAATAGATCAAAGTAGACATTTTGTTGCGACGGCCTTCACCTTCATGTTTTGACCGAATTTCACTGTCGCTGGTAATTATCGATTTTAATGTTAGCCTTTCATCAATGAATAAAAAAGTGTATCACTTGTTCACTTGTACTCTTTTCTTTTCCTACCGACAATCGTCTTTCTATTATAGCTTGTTAAGCGTTGGAATCGTTTCAAACATGTGAAATAATAATAATAATAATATTGCGTGACCACTTCTCGTGTGTATGTGTGTTTCTCGCGATTACGAGAATTGAATTAATAATGTTGCTACTTGTAAGGACTGGAGGATGCCCAGAGGATTTCAGTTCTCGTGGGGTTGTTTCCGAGTATTGACGGAAAATCCAGAGCCAATCCCGGAAATTGTCGAAGCAGTTTACGATTTGAAAGCCGCGAAACGTAAAAAGGCAGACGACACTAAGCATGCGAAGGGGTAGGGTTAGAGGGGACTACTTTAGTTTAGCTGTGAATCAGAAATCAAAATTGAAGAGTTAATCAACCGGAAGTGGCTTTGACTTTGAATTTTTTTTTTTTTTAATCCAAAAATGGAGCTTAATGACTTCAATCTGCGAGATATTGGTTATTTAACCAGCGAAATTAACAAATTATACAAAAAAAAAAAAAAAAAAAAAAAATCAATGTTGACTGTTTGTTGGATTCAAAAAATCAGTTTTTATAAAGTTTTAAATTATACCCCAAAAGTTTTAAATTATACCACTGTTGACTGTTTTGAGAATTATATATTTAAAAAAAAAATCATTATTTTTATAAAATTTTACATTATTAAATAAAAAAAACAAAAAAACACTGTTCGCTTTATTGATTTTTTTTGGATAAAAAATTTCGGCTTTTTTCAAGATTTTTATGTGAACATGGCTTCCTGTTAAATTTATGACGTCACGTCCGGTACGGATGACCACAAATGAAAAGAAAAACGTTTTTGTTTATGCGATTTTCTTGTTTATGCGTATATTCGAATTATAGTTTAATAATAACAATACATTTGTTTAATTATTATTTTTTTTAGTTTAATGTAGCAATAAACAAATAATATTTCCATTGAAAATACACATTTTCTTATTAATGTAAATGTTTGAAATAAATGAAAACATATGCTACAATAATTAAACATTTTATTGGATTACTTTTAACAAACAAATTATCAACCGAAAGTTAATTTTTTAAATATTTGACAAAAAAATGACATTTTATGGAATTAATTTTGACAAACAAATTATCAACCGAAAGTTCTTTTTTTTCTTCTTAATAACGTTATTTTTTATTCAAATTAAAAAATAAAATTTCGGTTGATAATTAATTCAATATTATTATTAAACTATAATTCGAAGGAACAATACTAATAAAAAAAAAATCGCATAAACAAAACTAATTTATGAAAATCGCATAAACAAAAACGTTTTTTTCTTCTTCATTTGCGGTCATCCGTACCGGACGTGACGTCATAAATTTAACAGGAAGCCACGTTCACATAAAAATCTTTAAAAAAAACAATTTCTAATTCTATATTACTTTCGGTTGATTGTCTGCCCCTGTTTTCAAAAAAGGAAAGCAAATAAATTAAAGTGCCGGTTTAGAGTTTCCTAAAATGTTTTTAATAAAGGTGAAGAAATTTCGTAAAAAAGACATGGTAACTTTCAAATCGTAAACTGCTTCGGTAATTTCCGGGACAGACTCGAGATTCTTCGTAGGAACTGAAACTCTGGATACCCATTCCTTACAAATACCATATATATTTTTTATTAAAATCATATATACAAAGAATACTATTAAAATAAATAGTAATTTGGTTAAAAAATGAAGGTAAAAGACTCCCCGGCAACTACTAGTGATTATGTTACTGAGCCAATGTGGGCAGCCATTTGTTTCGTAAAAAAAAATGATAGATCAGCACCCATGGTTGCCCACATTGGCTCAGTAAAATCCATTAACTAATTACAACACTTGAAAGGCGACCACACAAATTTAAACTCGGGTTCCTGAAGTGAAATAGAATGAAGATTTATTTGCATTTCTTTTTTTTTTCCTCTTTTCAATTTGGTACTTCTACAGAATTTGAACTGTGTTTTTGTTGCTTCTGTAGTTTCAAAATCTTCAAAGTTTATTTCATATGCCAAAAAGGTTTTTAATTTAATTTTAAAGCAATAAAAATATTTTTGCGATAAGAAAATTTGAATTGAATTAGATTCCCAACACTTTAAAAAATAAATTTTATCTAAAGACAGGAAATACAATGTCAGATCAAGAATCGATTTTATCCAAGATTATCAGTGCAGTTTAAGCGCTTTCTAGATTTGGTGGGGAATCACTTAGAGATGGTGTCTCGATAAAAGCGCTGGTCCCCATCACCTCACTCAGTTGGTGTCAGGAAGGGCATGCGGCTTATGCTAAGTATTGCCTCAACTAATGAAGTGACCGCCAAAGAAAATTTGCTTGATTTCAGATTATGTAGTTTAAATAAAGACCTGGTCAGAGATAGGTTAGTTTGAAGTCCATAGCCGAACATTTGAGCGAAATGGGAGAGAAAATCAAACAACCTCAGAGTAAACTTGATTTCGAATTGACAGTTTTTGGTAATTCCGAAGTTTTGTATGTAAAAAAAATTCCATTAACTTTAAAAAAAAAAATTTAATTTTTATTATTTAATATTAATGTAAAAAAAATTCCATTGTTAACTTTAAAAAAAAAATATATTATTATTTAATATTAATAAAAAAAATTGTATATAAAAAAAAATCCATTATGTTAACTATCTTAAAAATTTATTGACCTAGATTTTAGATTTTTACCGAGATTATTGCCTTTTCAAACATCCATACATACAAATGCTCTCTGTTGACCGGACTCAACTTCCGAATTAGCAGTTTTTTAATGGAAACCCCTCCAGACAAGACATGAAGCCACTTGATGTAAGGAGCTAAAAAAAAAAATACTACTTCAAGATCAAAAACTAGTCAACGATAAGTGTTAGATGGATTCCGACCTAAGAAACGGCAATTATTCCCCCTTTGTCAGAAACATCGCTCATGAGGACTAAAGGACAAAGCGAAGCGAGAGTTACGAGGCTGCTGAAAGTAAACCCAAGGTCCACTTTCTATTCTTCTAAAGTACCTTGAAGGCAAACCACCTTTTCATCGGTCTTAGTGATCAGGGGGAGCATCCTCTCAGGCATGACCCCCCCCCCCTCCTCCTCACACTTGGAGGAGAGGGTGAGGGTCGCCTAAGAAGTGGAGAATACTGAATAATGACACTAGTTGAAGTAAAGTGGTCGAGATGTAGGGGAGGGCACCATCCCTTTTCCACGATTACTCCACTTACCCATGATCCTCACCTTATAATGCTGAGTGTTTCAGAAAGAGGGCATCAAATACCATTTTTTTGTATGATTCGACCAAGGATTGAACCCTGGTCTCCCAGCCCATTATGCCAAACCAGTTAAGGGGCAGTTTAAAGACTTCAAATCCACTTTCGAATTTCGCATGACCATTAAAAAAATTACAATAATAGAGAAAAAAATGTCCGAAAATAGTGTTTATTTCGTAGCCTATGGCATTCGAAAGCCTTTAGTGTTGACCAAGAAAGTAATTTATGGCTAGAATTAAAAGTTAGAGGCAAAAGTCAAGTATTATGGTTGATTTGTGCTCCTAAATAAACAAAAAACAAACTATTTTTCGACCCGCCTCGGTATTCTATCATTTCTTCTTCTTTGCGTGTCTTTGAAGCATGTGGTCATGACAGTTTTCCACCTTTTTATGCAGTCATTTGCAATAGTGTTGTACTCTGCAAGATCTTTCAAGCTACACCAGTTGGGCAGTAAGGGGCAGACCAGGCAGTGTTGCATCGTATGGTCCACTCCTCCACATTCACAAATGGTTGGGTCAGTTTTGTATCCCCATCTATTTATAGCAACCTTTGATCGTCCCATTCTTGGTCTCAGTCGGTTTCGTGTTTACCACTGGAGCCAGGGTGCCTCTGAATCGGGAGGGAGGTCCTCAGAAGGCCTTATTCCCATGTCGTTACGATGAGGGGAGGCATCTACTAGCCGTCTGATCCACAGCTGTAGTCTTGTCTCTTCCTGAGATATTGTTAGGGGTTTGACATGACTGCTGAGGAAGCTTCTCCTTGACTTCAATCGTGTGACCGTTGGTTGAGACGGGAAGTTGCCAGCCGAGTAGAGATAATTATACTGAAACTGAGTTAATCAATGTTCATCCTTTCACTAAAATTGTGTTTATTTCTGACGAGTGTACACTCTCAGTTAAAAATGACGAGTGTACACTCAGTTAAAAATGACGAGTGTACACTCTTAGTTAAAAATGACGAGTGTACACTCAGTTAAAAATGACGAGTGTACACTCTCAGTTAAAGATGACGAGTGTACACTCTCAGTTAAAGATGACGAGTGTACACTCTCAGTTAAAGATGACGAGTGTACACTCAGTTAAAAATGACGAGTGTACACTCAGTTAAAAATGACGAGTGTACACTCTCAGTTAAAAATGACGAGTGTACACTCAGTTAAAAATGACGAGTGTACACTCTCAGTTAAAAATGACGAGTGTACACTCTTAGTTAAAAATGACGAGTGTACACTCTTAGTTAAAAATGACGAGTGTACACTCAGTTAAAAATGACGAGTGTACACTCAGTTAAAAATGACGAGTGTACACTCAGTTAAAAATGACCAGAACAATAATTATGCTTCGCTAGTGTTAACACTTCTTCTTTGAGGAAGCTTCTCCTTGACTTCGGTCGTTTGACCATTCTATCATTGAATTCGTGTAATTAAAATCGTTTTTTTTATGTGATAAATATTGGGTTAGTAAAACAATTTAGTTCGTTGTCCCCTCTTTAATCATTTTAAATTTAAACATTCGTTCTCGTCGACTTGTGTACTATTTTTTTTAATTTTTTTTTTTTAAATGTATTTTTATTGTTTTAATAAAAACTACCCGTGATATTGTGTAAAACTTGTCTTGAAATTGTTATTTTTATAGCCTTTTTCAAAAAAGTAAAGAAAGCTGTGACGGGTTGCTTAACTTGAAAAAAACTTGAATGAAAGTAAAAGGAAATAAAGTGTTGTTTAATGTTAGCAATTTGCCAAACACAAATCTGGTACTAGCACGTACTATCGGCGTATATTTAGCTACCCCCCCCCCCCATGGTATGATCAAGTGACAACATGCCTGGTTTAATGTAACCCGGGGCGCAGTTTACACATTTAGGTCGGTTATTGTTTGTAGTAAACATTAAAATTTACTTCCCGTCTTTGGTGTTAGAATCAAAGTGTACATTTGTTGAAGTCGGTGACAAAAGGGAGAAAGTAGCAACCCTAGTTGAAGTCAGTGTCCATAATGATGCTGGCTTGAACAGAGCTGAAAGGTCTTATGTACGACATGAAAAAAAAACTGGAATCTTAGGAAGATCTCTATCATCCCAGTAATTGTAGGAGCAACCGGACTAATGAAAAAGAATTGCAAAAACTATCCGGCGAATATACCCGCTGAACCAAGTGCAAGATAGATACAAATAATTGCAGGGACGGTTAGAATCTTAAAAAGATCTCTCGGCTGGAGTGTCTGAAATAGCGGGTGAATGTCTGGCATCCGGTAGGATACCCCATCCCCAGCAAAAACAAAAAAATAAGAAAATTAAAAAAAAAAAGAATAAACAAAATTCATTTCAAACCATTGGTGATATTTTGACTCGGGTAGCCCCGTCGAGTAAATATTGTAGTGTGGTTGTAATGAAAGATACAGTGCTTGAACGGATCGGCCAAAGTGCTTCTAGTTAAGGATAGACAGTGGATGACCACCGATCACTCCCCACACATTTGATGGCCTTGTGCCTAATTTGTAAGTGAAAATGGTTTGTGCATTTATTACAAGAGCAAACAAAACAAAAAAGAAATAGGCAACAAATAAATGTTACCAAAGGCAAGATAAGTTACTCTTCTACCTACTTGGATAAGTTTATTTGTGTTTCAACTTATTTTAAAGCATTTTTTGTTTGTTTTTTTCGTAAAAGCAAACATAGTTGGAACGAAAAAGATGGCGTCGATAAGCAGTGCACATGTACCCCCATGGGCATCTGAAAAAAATTGACAAGTAAACAAAATTCTGGTAAAAACACATCCAATAAATGTCACCAATCTCGTAATGGTCTAACAGTATTTTGTTTAATTTTCGATTTTTGAGCGATTATCAGAGGTATAGTCTATTGCTTATCGATGTCATCTTTTTTTTCGTTCTAACCAAACAATGTTTGTTTTTACCAAAAAAAAAAACCCGCTGAAGTTGAAACACAAATAAACTTATCCAGGTAGAGTCCAGAAGAGTAACTTATCTTGCCTTTGGTAACATTTATTTGTTGCCTATTTGTTTTTTTGTTCTTAGCTGTTGTTATGAATGCCCTAAAATTTATTTTGGTACAGCAGCTCAATTTCTTAATGGATTTGGTACTAATGCAGATTAAGACCCAACCTCACCCTAACCGACACCAATTTTTACAAGTACTTCAATGGAATGTGCTCCAATAAACTTGCTGCGTTGGTGCCCCCTTGACGTAAATACACTCAACGAACCCGACAATCAGCTAGATCCCATCCATTTACTGTGGGGGTCCCCAGATGCCGGAGAGCCTTCTACTCCAATAGCTTCTTTTCCTCGTGCCTTTGGAACTCCCTCCCTGTTTCCCTGTACCGACATGCAGAAATTTAAAACCAATGTTAAGCATCTCGCTGCACAGCTCCCAATTTAGGATGACCTTCAAAAATATTAGTGGGGTGGGTATTTAAAACCATAGGGGAAAGAGCTTCGCCCCGAAAAGCACCTCAAGAGCGGTCCTAAAATCTATTTTCAATTGATATTTATTCCATAGTTACCTATTTTTCTTACCTTGCTAAACTTACCTCATTTTCTGTTGCACATATAGCCACTTATTTACATAATGAACCTTACTTCCTGTGACTGAAGAAAATGGCTACTTTGCTCAGAACCCATATTTAAACGCAAATATGTCACAAAGGGTGTAGAGCAAGTTGATTCTGTGTCATTATCGCATCAGTTATTTGCAAAACAGAACAACAACAGGGTTGCCAGACAAATAAATGTTCGAGACCAAATTTTTCGGAAAGGGGGGGGGGGGGGGGCAAAAAAGGCCAAATTGAAACCTGGAGCTACACTTTTAGGAGACAAAAAAAAGCCAAAAAAGGGTCAAATTAGAAATGATATATTATAAAGAAAAATTGACTATATTGAAGTTGTTAACTTCGAAATGTTTGCATGTTTTTGTCTCGATTAGTTTTGTGTTGTTTTCTTAGCGGTGATGAAGGAAAGACGTTCTTTATAAAACCGAAAACTATGCTGGGTGTAATAAATAAACTCAATACATTCTAGAGTTTACATATTTTTTTTTAAATTGTACCAGGGGACCTTAAAGAATAATTTGAATATTTTAGTATTAAATAATTTAAGGTAAAGTTGGTAAATTTGTAGATAAGACGCCCCCCCCCCCCCAAAAAAAAAATTAGATTTTACTTTTTTTGAGGCGATTACGTGGGAATACCTTGAACAACTTTGGGAAAAACAATTATTTTAGAATTTAGAGTGGTGGAACGGTTTTGCATAAAAATTTAACTTAAATGATCACCCATTTCCGAGCCATTGTCTAAAAGAGGGATTGAAAGAGGCTTTACAAACTAGTACCTTTTCCACTGGTCAGATTTGACTAAATTTAACATCTGTTTTTAGTAGTATAGACTTCGAAAATTGTTTTTTGCTTTTTTTTACATTATTTTACATAAAAAAAGTTATACTTAAATAATTTTTGACTTAAAATGATTTTAATTCACATAATTATTTACGTTTTAAATACTTTTTAGTTTTGTTTTTAAACTTTTAATTTATCATTAGTAAAATTTAAAAAAAATTGTTTTTGTTTTCTTTTATTTCAATAAATATTCAATTAATAGTAAATGAAATATATATATATACACACATATATATATATATATATATATATATGTGTATATATGTATATTTTATGAAGATTATGTCCGACACAACAAGGTTTATACATAACAAATAATCTACGTAACATATATATATAAATAGATAGATAGATATGTGTGTGTATGTATGTGTATATATGTGTGTGTGTATATATGTGTATGTATGTGTATATATATATGTGTATGTATGTGCATATATATATATGTATGCATATATATATATGTATATATATGTACGTGTATGTATATATATACAGGGCTTTATGCGCTCCACTACTTTTGGAGCTGCTCCCACTCCTGCTCCAATGCCCAAAATCGGAGCTGGCTCCTCTCACGCTTCCCATTTTCAAAAAGGAGCCGCTCCAGCTCAAACTCCTATAAAAAAGGAGTGCCTCTTTTTCAGCGCTCCATAATGAAAATGTACCTTCTTTCATAAACGTTCTATTCTGCCAATGAGTGGTCGAAGGATATGGGTTGAGATGTCACTTTAAGTGTAAGACCGTAAGACAAAATCTTGCTAATATTTTGAGATGTTCTAAGGGTTTTTATGGGAGAACATGTCAGACGAAGTATAGGATTATACGTAAATTGTCGTTTCCTGGAGTATAAAATAGAAATAGAAAAATCCCTGAAGTATTTTAAAACAATTTTAATTTTCATTACATTAATAACCTATTATTTCAGGAAAGGAAAATTTGACCCGATATTTTTTCTATTTATTTTCGAAGGGAATTTAGATTTGTTTTAAGTAAATAAAGTTTTGCTTTTAAACATTATTAGTGATTATTTTCTTTTTAAAGAAAACATTTCTCTGTGAGAGGAGAGACAGCCAGGGCAACATTAATCGTCGTGTTGTTGTTTAATATTTGGTTGTTTTAAGAACGTAACTATATTATATAATGTATATTATTATTAATCACAGAGAAACACGCAAGTACTTTCAAACAAATCGATTTATCCATTTTTTTTCAATAGTACAATTTGGGGCGAAAAAAAAACAATGAAGTTTATTTTTTAAAGATTGAATAAAAAAAATATATTTCATAAGTTGGCAAAAAAATATCAATAAATTGTCAATAAACAATTCAGAGATCCATTTAATGTCTTAAAATTTCATACAAAATATCTGGCCTAGACCTTACTGGTCAGGCAAAAACATTTATTAAAATTAAAAATTTTAATAAAAAAGGTGAAAACGTCTATATTTTAAATCTATAATTAAAACAAACTGTTTACAATTTTAATATTCGATAATAGATTTTTTAAGATAAAGAAAAATACTTAATCTACTTTCGGTTCTAAAAAAAATAACAAATTAATCAGAAAGTCTAATTATTTGCTTTTTTAAATTAAAATTTAAGACATTTTCTTTAATTTAATTAAGTTTAAACATCAGTTTAATTGTAGAATAGAGGCCGCTGTTTTTTTTCTCGCTCATTTCGCTTGGTATTCACCCAAACTTTGGATGAAACTGATTGTTGGTCTTAATTGTATTTTTAGTTCTGAAATAAAATTCTCATTTACTTTTTAAAGTGTTGAGAATCTAACTTTAATTCCAGGTTTTAATCGCTGGTGGCCATGTTGGTTTTTATTGTTTTTATTTTCCTTGAACTAAAGATATTTTTTTCTTTGGACTAAAGATATTTTTACTGCTTTAACATTTCATTACACACAAAAAATTGGCTTATTTATTCAATCAGCAATAAACATCCTTGTCATATATACAAAAAAAGTTCAAATCTTTAAGAAAATAACTTCAAAAACATCTATAGACTCACTGGCGCATTTGAAGACATTTGTTGCCAAATTGTCTCCTGCCTTAAGAAAACTGTCCTATCAAAAATGTAACATGTAGATGTGAAAAAAACCTGAGAAGTTCAGTGTTCTGTTTCCATGTGTAACTCTCTCGTTCTTACTCCCTTCCTCTCTCCCTCTCTCTCTCTCTCACCCTATCTCATATACATTTACCAGAGATATAATTTAAAAAATAACTCAAAGAGTTTAGCTGAGACTTTTTCTTTTCCTTTTTATTGCTGAATGTTTAAAAAAAAATCAAATAATTTTGGAGCGAGGAGCGATAAAACCACTGCTCTTTAGTTCCAAATGGAGTTGCTCCCGCTTCACTTCCCTGAATATAAAATGAGCCCTTCTCTCCTTCGCTCCAGCAAAAAGGAGCGCGCTCCTTTTTGGAGGGCTTCATAAAGCCCTGTATATATATATATATATATATATATATATATATATATATATGTGTGTGTGTTTATGTATATATGTGTGTGTGTTTATGTATATATGCGTGTGTACTTATGTGTATATATATATATATATATATATGTGTGTGTGTTTATGTATATATGCGTGTGTACTTATGTGTATATATATATATATATATGTGTGTGTGTTTATGTATATATGCGTGTGTACTTATGTGTATATATATATATATATATATGTGTTTATGTATATGTGTGTGTGTTTATGTATATATGTGTGTGTGTGTTTATGTATATATGCGTGTGTACTTATGTATATATATACATATACACATGTACACACACATATATATATGTATACATAAATGCATACATGTATATACGCACACATATATATACATATATATATATACACACACATATATACATATATATGCATACATTTATACATATATATGCACACACATATATAGATATATATGCACACACATATATATATATACATAGGCACACATACACATATACACACATATAAACATATATACACACACACACACATATATACAGGGTGTCTCAAAAAAATGTACTCACTCTTAGAATGGCAAAATGTGCAGAAGATGTCGAGTTTGCACACAAAATTGTGTGGAGCAATGAAGCAAAGTTTTCTTGTCATTCTACGAGTGAGTACATTTTTTTGAGACACCCTGTATATATATATATTATATTTCGGAGGTAAACAAATTTTTTTACATATTCATTTCCGTATGTTCCAAGAATTCAACATAAACAAAGGTTTTGTGTACGATCGTTTAACAATTTCAATGAAATACTACACTTTGGATTATTTATTTGTGAAAAAATGTCAAATATGTATTTTGACAAATTAGACACTAGGCCATCAAGTATTGGGGTCGTTGGTCATGTCTTGGTCGGCACTATTTTGTCTATCCTACTTTTAGAGAAGAATCATTGCAGTCACCACAATACAGATCTACTGTCGGGGCCATCGCGTTAAAACATCGCTAAAATGTTGATAAATTTAATTTTATTCAAAACTAAATCTACCCTTTGATTCCAGAACAATCTGCGTGTGATTATTAAGACGTGTGTCTATTAATCGGAGATATTTGGAAAATCTTTCAAAGATATCAGATATAATTATCGAATTTTAATGAAAATTTAGGGACTTATCCAGGAAACTGAATATAATTATTTTTTGTTGCTATCTGATAGTTTAGCAGTCATAAGTTTTCAAATTTTCTATGAATTGAAAATTGATTCAATTAATTTCAAAGCACTAAGTTTAAAGAATTTCAAACATTATTTCAGAGGAGATATACTTAGTGACCAGGTGACCTGACTGGACAGGGCCAAGGTGCCAGCAATAAAGAAAAAAGTTGTCCCTGGGCAGTTTAATACTCAACCGGAGAGGTGTCATATAGACATTTAGCAAATAGGTGTCAACACTAATTTGAATATTTCAAAAAGGTCTGATAAACATAAGTGAACTCTAGAATATTCACCTTTTTTATCATAGTTTACAAAAAGCAATCCAATCTGGGAGTGGGATCCCTGTAGAACAAGATAAATATTTGCTTTTTTCCCCCTTAAATGACAAATGTTCACAGATATTTATGTGACTTCTGGGCCCTGGAGCTATTTTTTCTCATGCAAATCCATGAATCGAAAAAAAAGGCCAAAATTAAAAATAAAAAGCCTACAAGTTTTGAAATACAAACTGCTTTAAAGTTACTTAATTATAACGTTTTCTTTAATAATTATTACCAAGTAAATATTTATATAAAATAGTCGGAAAAGGCCAAAATTAAGGCCAAAATTTAAAAAAAAGGCCAAACAGAATTTTCGAAGACAAACCTGCTTCAAAAAAGGCCAAATTCGCGAAATTTGACTTTAAAAAGGCCAATCTGGCAACCCTGAACAATGTAGCTCTAGTTTTTCAATTTATGCAGATGGCACAACGATCTATGGCAACACGTCGAAGAGCATCTTTCTGATTCTCTCTCTGCATGTGGTGCAATGGAGAAAAAGGTGGCTGGTTACTTTTAATACGTCTAAAACTAAGCTTCTCTTCTTTCACCACCAACGCTCTGATCCTCACTTTGTCCCAATTGAAATGAATGTCTCTCTCCTTGAGGAAGCCTCCTGCTTTTATACTTCAGACTTGAAATGGAAGACTTACATCAAATCCGTTGCTAAGGTCGCTGGCAAAATGGTTGGATCATTCTATCGCTCCAGAAAGTATCTCACTCCTGATGTAATCCTCTACCTGTATAAGAACCATATACGTCCAAAGATGGGGAGGTACTGTTGCCACATGCGAGGAGGTGCCGCTCAGAGCACCGTTTCCTGCCTTGCCAGTACAAAACCGACTTCGAAATCTAGTGGACGATGTCCTCTTCTTTTTCCCGCAGCCTCTTTTTCACAGAAGAGACGTTGCTAGTCTTTTTCTACTCTGTCGTTATTTTCATGGCAGGTGCTCGGCTGAGCTCCAATCTCTTGTTCCTCCTTCCCCGTAAAACATTCACAAGAAAAACTCATCTAGCTACAACCACTGTCAATAATTTGATTTTCTGCCTCTGTACCTAAAACGAAAGGAAACTTCCATGAGCAAAGTTTTTGTCCAAGAACTACCCGTCTGTTGAACACAATACTATGAGGCTGTTTCCCAGCCGACTGCAACATGGTCGTCTTCAAGTCCAATGTAAACAAATTCTTGTGTTGAGCTGTCTTCTTAAATAATCAAATTTTAACCATCGTTGTCTCACCGTCCACCTAACAAACGCATCAACCCTTATCCTTCAGTGGCTTCAAACAAAAACCCTCAATAGCTTCACCATCCAAATATACTTTCCGTGAACATACCTTAAGTATCGACATTCTGCTTTTTTTTACCATGTCTTAAAAGCATAACTACTCAATCTATCCACTCTCTTGGCCTTTTGGCTAAGATCAAAGTGTAGTATCTGTTCCGATGGATACTGCACCCCATAGACTGGTATTGTCTTGGCCTTCGGGGCTTGATTTACGTCGGTCTATCGGTCTGTCCTGTGCAGTGTGCAGTTCTAGGAGGTCCACCCTCCCAGGCTTCGCCTCCCCTCTTTGGGGAGGAGTAAGTTTATAGCTTACTGTCCGAAGCGCCCTAACCGGGGAATGCAGACGGGGCTGCCCAGGCATTTTTTATAGGCCAGAGTGCTCACCTTCTCGGGCGGTGGCTTTTCCCTTGTGTCAGATTTATAGGGAGCAACGTGGGCGAGGAGTTGGGCAGCAAGATGTGTTGAATGATCAGGTGAAAATAGTGCACTCAAGAGAGATGGTGAAAAGGCTGTTCACAATGTACTGAAAATCACTACGCCGTATATACGTCCATGTGACATATATGATCACGTGATATGTGTGAATTAGTCCCATGTGTTCTTTTGGCGCGTAATCCATTTTGTTAATTCCAGTTGCGTCAAACGCGCATGACCGGGATCAAAGTGTAGTATCTGTTCCGACGGATACTGCACCCCATAGACTGGTATTGTCTTGGCCTACGGGGCTTGATTTACGCCGGTCTATCGGTCTGTCCTGTGCAGTTCTAGGAGGTCCACCCTCCCAGGCTTTGCCTCCCCTCTTTGGGGAGGAGTAAGTTTATTGCTTACTGTCTGAGGCGCCCCTACCGGGGAATGCCGACGGGGCTGCCCAGGCAATTTTTAAACCCCACTTTCCCGACCTTGGGTCACATCTTACTTGTGGGAGTAAGATAAAAACTGACCTTGTGCCTAACTCCTGGAGAGGAGTAAATCAATACTCGATCGTCTCCATATATGCAGCAGAAATGCACAAATTTAATTAATTGTAATTATTTCAAATCTAGCAATGCAACCGCGCGCCAATGGTAATAACGATTTTCAATTTGTCAATATCAACATTGCACTTTTCAAAATATTGAATAATTCATTCCAATGGAATAAATTTATTTTCTTAATTAAATGCTATATATCTTGATTGCCGTGACCTTTACATCTTGATTGCCGTGACCTTCATACAAACCGATTTTGATTTGGCATGACTAAATTTTGTATATAAACTTTTACGTTAACGCTGTCGAAAGAAGTTTGGTGACCCTTTGTCGTCGTCGTCATATTCGGTTTAATTAATCTATCTCTTGCCAGGTCTTTATTTGGTACTCACGCACCATGTTTCCGTGACTTTGCATCGTCAACGTTCGGGCAGGTCGCAGAAGCGCTCAAGAGTTGACGAAACTATTAGACAATCAGGTTGTTGTAAGAGGTATTAATGAATCGCGTTCAATAACAAAAATGAATTTCGATCATCGCTGTCAGCTCGTTGAATCTCCCAAAGGACTAATTGAGTTCGGCCAGCAAAGGTCTCTTGTATCGAAAAAAAAAAACAGAAATGCGATAAATGTCAACGATACGTTAATGTTAAAAAATTTTTTTCTAAAACAAAACAACAAAAGCATTTGCCTAAAACTTTCTGATGCACAAAAATAACATTTATTTCAAAACATTTCATTAACAATGGTTCCTTTGACAAAAAAAAAATAATAAACATCTAATTATTAACAGTTGTTTAGCTATGGTTTGTTCGATCTTTCTTTTTTATCTATGTATTTTTCGTCGTCTGAAATTAGCGTTTGGCAGTTTTCGCCTCGTCAACTTTCGGGCGCTTCCGAGACCTGCCCGAACATTGACGACGCGAAGGCACGGAAACGCGGTGCGTCAGCTATAAGAGTTCCCTTTATTTATCCTTCTCTCAAGTCCATCCTTAACCCTAACCCCTAACCCTTAATCTTTAACCCTAACCTCTAACCCTAACCCTTCATCCCCCAATGTTTTTCTTGGCCAACTGACTTGGTTTTCTCAACTGTTCGACATCTCTCATCTCCAAGAACTCTCATACATTCTTTCAATGTGACCAAACCAACGAAGTCTCCTGTTCTACACACATCTCCCTTATATTGTTCCGATTTAATCTTCCTCTGAGGTCATCAGATCTAAGCCTTTCTTTACGAATCACATTAAACATCCATCGTATCATTTCCATATCATTTCTCTCCATGCAACGCATGTCTTCAACCCTCATTGGCCCAGGTTTCACTTCCATACATCATCACACTGCGTACGCATGCCTGATACACTCTTCCCTTGGTCAACAGTAGTCATGCTCTGCTGGTTAGTAATGGCAGAAGTTCCCTGAACCTGAACTTACTCCATTCGCTCCTAACTCTTCCGATCACACTAGCACCTACTCCTCCCTGTGCTCCATTGGTATTACCAAGGTAACAAAACTTCTGAACAATCTCACTAACTTTACCATCCAAATGTACCATCCACGCATATGTGTTCTCACTCGTCTCCATTGTCTTATCCATCACATTACCCCCCCCCCTATTCATTTAACATTTAAATGAATAGATGTATCTACATATATCAAATTTACAGGGCTGCATATGAGATTTTGACATTTTCAACGATCGTCCCACACGTTGGGCTGGGCAAATTTAATTATTGGTTCCCACCTTGTATTGATTTACTCCTCTCCAGGAGTTAGGCACAAGGCCAGTTTTATCCTACTCCCACAAGTAAGATGTGACCCAAGGTCGGGTCGGAAAGTGGGGGTTGAAAAGCCAGCGCCCGAGAGGTGAGCACTCTGACCATCAAAAATTGCCTGGGCAGCCCCGTCGGCATTCCCCGGTAGGGGCGCCTCAGACAGTAAGCAATAAACTTACTCCTCCCCAAAGAGGGGAGGCGAAGCCTGGGAGGGTGGACCTCCTAGAACTGCACAGGACAGACCCATAGACCGGCGTAAATCAAGCCCCGAAGGCCAAGACAATACCAGTCCATGGGGTGTAGTATCCATCGGAACAGATACTACACTTTGATTTCGACCAAATTGGTTCCCACCTTGTGTTCATCTCTGTGATTGGCATACTTAAGAAGTCACTGTAGCCCGGCATACTCGCTGATTCGCTGAGCAACCAAAATGAAGAAAATAGTCTGAAATATGTAAATAACAATGATACGTCATCTGAGGAATCTCATCAAAGTTTAATATGTTTCGGAATTTTTGAGATGAGGGTTGATAATTTGTAGTTCTCATCTTGGGTGTTTGTATCACAACGTTTCGGCCGATGTAACCTCCGACCTTCTTCAGGTGTACTTTGTCGAACTCGGGAATCTGGACGAAATTTCAAACGGAACCTTTTTTTTTTTTAATTTTTTTTTTTTAACATAGTTCACCCCAAACAAGGCAGGCCGCCACTGTAGACATAAGGGGCTACTGAGAAGAAAGAAAAGGGGGAGAAGGTTGGGGGGGGGGTTGTCAACCTAGACTGGGATCTGCGCAGCGAGATGTCTGTTTACATTAGTTTTAAATTTCTGCATGTCAGTACTGACGGGGAAACAAGGGGCAGGGAGGGAGTTCCAGGGGCCAGCAGCACGAGGAAAGAAGCTATTTGAGTAGAAAGCTCTCCGACATCTGGGGACCTCCACAGTGAATGGATGGGATTTAGTTGATTGTCGAGTTAGTCTAGTGAATTTACGTCGAGGGAGCATCAGAGTAGCCAATTCATCAGAGGATAATCCATTGAAGTATTTGTAAAACAAGCACAAGGATGCTACATTGCGGTGATGGGACAGGGACTGGAGTTTGGTTGACAGTGAGGGACCTATTAGGTTGGCGACTCTTTTGGACCTTGTCAAGGAGGGAGAGACTAGTAGATGATGCACCAGCCCAGATGTGGCAACAAAACTCCATGCATGGGCGGATGGTGGCTTTGTAGAGATACAGGATAATGTCAGGTGTGAGAAGTTTACTAGCACGGTAGAGGGAGCAAACCTTCTTTGCTGCAACCTTGGCAATGTCTTCAATGTATTTGTTCCAATTCATGTTACCTGTGAAGGTTAGGCCGAGGAGTTTGAATGATAAACTCTCAGGTAGGGTGTTATTTGCCATGACAATCGGTGGTTGGAGAGGTTTCTTGTAGTTATTGAAGGAAAGGAGCTTCGTCTTTGTGGCATTAAAAGTTACCAACCATTTATGACCCCAACCCACTACAGTCTGGAGTTCATTTTCTAAGGATTCAACCATTGCCTTAGATATAATCGCGTCTGTTTTGCCTTTATTAAATCCACGGGGGTAGTATGCTCTCGTTCCATCTGCCATGACTGGGAAGAAGTCTTCAGTAATTCGCAATTCTTCGTATCATCTGCACTGAGGATTGAACCTTCAACCTTCAGATGACAGTTCGGGCGATACGAAGAATTGCGAATTACTGAAGACTTCTTCCCAGTCATGACAGATGGAACGAGAGCATGCTACCCCTGCGAATTTAATAAAGGGTTCCATCGAAATTCCGTCCAGATTCTGAGTTCGACAAAGTACACCTGAAGAAGGTCGGAAGTTACATCGGCCGAAACGTTGTGATAAAAACACCCAAGATGAGAACAGTAATCCGAATATACCAAATTCTACAAAGTTTAATAGTTTGCTTTTCTCTTTTTTTTTTTTTTGTCACTTGATGGCAACGCTAATTGGCTTGTGAAGAAATTTTGAAATCCAAGCAGTTATTTCGAAACATTCTGAATTTGACAGCCAGAATCTCATCAATCGTGTAAATTATCTACGCATTTCGGGGGGGGGGGGGGAGTCTTTTTATGACCCTGTCTTTTTTTTTCTGGGTCTTACATTTTATTTTCTGACTCACTAAAAGGTTGGGAAGCATAGTCTTGAAAACTGGGTTACTTCAACATGAACAGACCATTACACACAAAAAAAAAATAATAAAAAAATTATTAATAATAGAGAAATGGAGAGCAAAAAGTGAATATTTATTTCAGACACTTTTTTATTTTTAAATTTATTTTTTATTTTTACTCCTATTCACCCCAAACAAGGCACATTGCTGCCCCTAAGACGTGATTGCTGCCACTAAGACATGATTTTACAGAAAAAGAAACATTAAAAAAATAAATGAACTTGGATATTTTTTAAACAAGTTTGTTTATTTACCCGAACCTGAAGCAAGTGTGCATGTCTTTTGCGATTGGTTCAACACATTGCAGTAAGTAATAACACACACATTGCTGTAAGTAATAACACACACATTGCAGTAGGTAATAACACACACATTGCAGTAAGTAATAACACACACATTGCAGTAAGTAATATAACACGCACATTGCAGTAAGTAATAACACACACATTGCAGTAAGTAATATAACACGCACATTGCAGTAAGTAATATAACACGCACATTGCAGTAAGTAATAACACACACATTGCAGTAAGTAATATAACACGCACATTGCAGTAAGTAATAACACGCACATTGCAGTAAGTAATAACACACACATTGCAGTAAGTAATAACACCCACATTGCAGTAAGTAATAACACGCACATTGCAGTAAGTAATAACACACACATTGCAGTAAGTAATAACACACACATTGCAGTAAGTAATATAACACGCACATTGCAGTAAGTAATAACACGCACATTGCAGTAAGTAATAACGCACATTGCAGTAAGTAATAACACGCACATTGCAGTAGGTAATAACGCACACATTACAGTAAGTAATAACACGCACACATTGCAGTAAGTAATAACACACACATTGCAGTAAGTAATAACACACACATTGCAGTAAGTAATAACACACACATTGCAGTAGGTAATAACGCACACATTACAGTAAGTAATAACACGCACACATTACAGTAAGTAATAACACGCACACATTGCAGTAAGTAATGACACACACAAATAAATAAAACATTCTTGAAAAGCGAAACACCACATAGAAAATAATCGCACAAATAGCAACCAGTCATCTTCCATGACTCATTTCGAGATGAAATAATTTTTTAGCCGCTTTTTAACCATATTTTCTACAAATAGACATAACGACCGTCTGTAGTTTTATGATACGCTTCAGGGAGCCATCAATTCCTTTACATGTAAAAAAGTACATGGTATTTACCACCATCCCATTGCAGGTAGGTGTGACACAAGGACAGAAGGTGGAGGAAAAACACACACTAGAGGTGGTGCATTCTGGCCCCTTAAAAATTGCCTGAGTAGCCTCGTCGGCATTCCCCGGTGTGGACATCTCGGGCAGTTAGCTATAAAGTAACTCCTTCCCAAAACGAGAATGTAAGACCTGGGAGGGTGGACATCCTAGAGCTGAACAGAACTGCCCGACAGAAAAAAAGTCTACCCCCGTCACAATCGGCCTGTATATATATATATATATACAGGGTGGGCAAAAATAAGGGTCCTATTTTTAAAAATTCATAACTTTTTTATTTATTTATTTTTTTTTTTTTTTTAGAATAAGTAAAGGACCCCTTCCGAAGCAAGCATGAGCCGTATTAGCCCTAAGGAACGTACCCTCATTTAGAAAACATTATTTTTGCTTAAAAAACTCAAAACAGTGTAAAAAACAATACTTTAGTTTTTGTAAGTTTTAAGAAGTGTTTTTCGGCTAAAATTTGTTTTGTTTATTTCAAAAAATCTCGGAAGGGTCAGTCTACACACACATAAAGTTTGGTGACTTTAACTTTTATTTTGTGGAAGTTATTCAAATTCAAGTTATTCAAATTTAAAGATAGGACCCTTATTTTGGCCCACCCTGTATATATATATATATATATATATATCCATGTTTCAATGTCAGTCTTTTCGTAAGTTTGTTAAAAAAACTGCCGGACGAAACTATTGTTGGGATTAAATATCCCTGGAAGAAAGTTCAATTCTCGCACGTGAGAATGCAATAACAATTATGTAGATAAGTGCAAAATAGAAACAGGGCAACAGCTTTTGTGAGAAGGAACACAACAACAATTGTATATAAGTTTAAAACAGTTTTACTTGTGAGAAAACATGAGGGCAAATATACAGGGTGAGCCAAAAATAGGTGGACAGTAAAAAACATTTTTTTTTCAAAGCGTAAGAGGCAGACTTCAAAGCTGTGTAAATCAAGAAGGAAAATATTTTTTACTGTCCACCTACTTTTGGCTCACCCTGTATACAACAAATGGTGAGTTCAAAGTTCAGAAAGGAGGAAGTTAATTTAGGTTTGCGAAAACGTGCTTCGCGAACTTATCTTGTGGGAGTTCTGGTAACAGGTTGCACGTGCGCCCGCCTCCATTCTGGCTCTTGTCGAGATGTAGTCACTTCAGTCCAAGATGGTTGGTAACAGGAAGGAGTGGGGGCTCTTTGTGACTGCCGTCGTGGGCTTTGTCTCAGAAGCATCCAGTCGCGGTCCTACCAGGTTCAAAAGGTGGGTCGAAAAGAGGTCGGGACACAGCGTGCAAGCGTTTTTATGGGCTGACTCACGTGACCCCTAAGCGAGTAAGGGTTGGGATGCCTGACAGCCAATCCGTGAGACCCTTAAGGGACAAGGCTGTGGCCAGTTAGTGAGGGGGGGGGGGGCATTAATAAATTCCAATACCATTTCGAATGTTTAGGGAAAGCAGAAGGCAAATAGCAAATTAGAACCTCCCACCACCTTAAAATGAATTTGAAAAGAAATCCTTTACTCTATTTCCATAATGAGACGTTTTCTTTTTTTTAAACTTTACTGATTTAGATGTGATTTTATATGAATATGAATATTAGAGCAAACACTGGCAAAGTATATATATATTTTTTGTTGTCATCCGGGTTGCATCTCTGCACTTATTTTACAAGTACTTCCATGGAATATTCTCTGATGAACTTACTGCACTTGTACCCCCTCAACTAAAAAAAATAACCCCGACCCACCTGACTAGCAGCAAAATCACACCCCTTCTCTGTAGAGGTCCCTAGATACTGAAATATTTTCTACTCTAATAGCGTCTTTCCGCAGACCACTTGCATTTAGAATTCCCTCCCTGTTTCCCTGACCGTACCAACATGCAGAAAGTTAAATGTGAACAAACATATTGCTGCCCAACTCCCCACCCAGGTTGCTCCCTATAGATCTGGGCCCCCTATCACAGTAGACCCTTACGCTTCAGTGGCATTATGCTAACAAAAGTAAAAAAAAAAAAAAAATATTGGAAAGTTATTTCCTTCTTCATCTTCTTTTTCATCCGATTTATTTTTGAACAGGCCTTTGATTAGTCCTCTATAAGAGGGGGGGGGGGCCTGCCTGCCTGCCTGCCTGTCAGTCTTGATCGAAGTCTTCCACACCAGGCTCGGCGGTCGCGAGGATCTAAGTTTGTAATCCCCAGGGCTGCACGGTCACACAACTCATCCCAAGAAAGATTAGGTATTCCAGCCTGCCAACGTGATGTGATGGACATGCTTCTGTAGATGGTGGGAGGAAGGGCAAAAGATTTGAAAGGCAAATGAGAGCAATGGAGTGAGGTAAATAATTAAGGGGGAGTGTTAAGTTTCATAAATATTTGGAAATTCTGAAAGGCTTTCATAAATATTATATATATATATATATAAGTACTTCATGTATCCACATAAAATATTACAAGGAGATGCCTGAAGATTCCCCCCGGGGATGAAACGCGGAAGCCTCTGTGTAGCTTGATTGCCATATATATTTTCATTGCTTACTATATATATAATATATATATTCATCCGATTTATTTTTGAACAGGCCTTTGATTAGTCCTCTATAAGAGAGTGGGGTCTGCCTGTCAGATTTGATCGAAGTCTTCCACTCCAGGCTCGGTGGTCGCAAGGATCTAAGTTTGTAATCCCCAGGGCTGCTCGGTCACTTATTACACAGCTCGTCCCAAGAAAGCCTCGATCTTCCAGCTTTCCGACTTGATACGATGGACATGGATATGACAAATACGACAAAATTGACTTTTAACCATTAGGCTTACTGCATGTGCACCATTTCCTTTTTGTTTTTTTAGTATTCGTATTGCCACCTGAACTTAGGGTTAGGGTTAATGAAGAGTACCCCCCCCCTCCCTCCCCCAATTTATCTCTGGCACTATTATTTCCAGCTACATGTTGTTTGCTAATAATGGCAAACCCTCCAGTAAAGCATAGTCAAAACTGTAGATCCGCAGACAATATTCTTGCACACTTTTGAGTAATACAATGTCACACGTTAACATTTTTTCATGTATGTATGTATGTATGTATGTATGTATGTATGTGTATGTATATATGTATGTATATATGTATATATATGTGTATTATATGTATATATGTATATATAAATTTTAATCAGGAACAGCAATTTTACAAAATTTCATGGACCGTTGATGAGAGGAATGGAGTGAGGTAAATAATTAAAAGGGGAGTGTTAAGTTTCATAAATATTTAGAAATTCTAAAAGGCTTCATAAATATTATATATATTTATATATATATATATATATAAATAAATTATTTTCATCTGATTTATTTGTGAACAGGCCTTTGATTAGTCCTCTATAAGAGGGGGGGCCCTGCCTGCCTGTCAGTCTTGATCAAAGTCTTCCACACCAGGCTCGGCGGTCGCGAGGATCTAAGTTTGTAATCCCCAGGGCTGCACGGTCACGCTTATTACACAGCTCATCCCAAAAAGCCTGCCGACTTGATACGATGGACATGTTTCTGACCCGGGAGATCCAGTTGGAGCTTCGCTCGACATGGTCAAGCCATCTCATCCTGCCCAGCTAAAGGACATCAGTTATTTCCCGTATACCAAGCCTAAAGAGTCTCGAAGAGAGTGTCGTTTTCCGGCCTGACATGACAGATCCATCTAATCATGGCTCTTTCGTTACACTGCAGTCTCTTGATAGTGCTCGCCAATGCAGCCCATGTTTCAGAGCCATAAAGCATAACACTCCTCACACAGCTGGTGTACACCTGTCCTCTAGTTGTGATCGCCAGATGCTGATTTGTCAAGATGAGCTCCTGTAAAGGAATCATTGTGAAAACATTAACTTGTTAGCATTTACAGGTTATAGAATCAAATTAACACTTAACGGCTCCAATGTCCTATAGGCAAATATTGCTTGAATGAAGCAGTATTTATATATAGAATTATTCACTCTCAGACTGGCAGCCAATCAGAATTCATATAATGGACTTGCCCAACATGTCATAGTGGAGCAGTCCAGCTTCCTTATAAACTGGCTTTTGGGTTACTTGAGTCTGTACTTATCTTGCTGCTCAACTGGTCGTACAGTTGAGCCCTAATTATCAAATTCTATATGGCGCTATGCTGGATTCAAGACGGAGACCCCAAGGAAAGGGCTGAGAGGATGGCTGAATACTTTACACCAAGATCTAAAGACGACTGGACTTAACCCTGACCAATGGTGGATGGAGAAATCCAGTACAGACCCGCTGCATGGAATAAACGTGGTGCTGATGATTGATGAGAAAAATTGCATGTTCATGGAAATATTATGTTAAGAAAAAACGTGACCAACGTTTTTACTTTGAATCGCAATAAAATAAATAAAAATAAATAAACAAGTGCATTGTTCAGGTTTATGATGATGATTGATATCAAGTAGGAAATAACTGCAAAAAACAAAATAAAAAACAATAAAATAACAATTGTCTGGTGTGAGATTTGAATCCTGATAGATTTCATAAAATATTAGAACTGAAGGCAAATGCTTTATCCACAAAATCACCGATCAAACGAAAATATTTTGTCTCTGTAACCTACTTAAACCGTTTATGAGTTCAGCCCTAAGTATCAAATTCTATACAGGTGTTCGAGACAAATTTGATAATTTTTTATATTCTTTCATTTCAGAACCATTTGAAGTATTTAATAGCAGTAAAGTGCAACGGATAGCTGCTTATGTGTACTGTTGTAAACATGTGCAATGCTGCATGTTTAGTGGGGTGCATAGTTGCAATGCGTTCGGATCGGAGAAATATTTAGCTAAGAGAAGAGAAACCACCCAAGAAATGGCTGATCTTTGATATAGTAATGTCTTTTTGGATAAGCGGTTCCATGCTGTGATTATGACCCATTTGAGATTTTTCAAAAGAAATGTTTATACCAGATGTCAACCTCGGGGTCAATCAGTTTTTTGATGTCCATAGATTAACAGCTGATAATCTCGATTGGTCTCTTGATGTGGTTCAAGTTATATCTCCAAGCTCCAGCCTCTGTCCCATCGCCGCAATGTAGCATCCTTGTGCTTGTTTTACAAATACTTCAATGGATTATGCTCCGATGAATTGGCTACTCCCCGACGTAAATTCACTAGACTAACTCGACAATCAACTAAATCTCATTCATTCACTGTGGAGGTCCCCAGATGTCGGAGAGCCTTCTACTCAAATAGCTTCTTTCCTCGTATTGCTGGCCTCTGGAACTCCCTCCCTGCCCCCTGTTTCCCCAACAGTACAGACATGCAGAAATTTAAAACTAATGTAAACAGACACCTTGCTGCGCAGATCCCAGTTTAGGTTGACCGCTCCCTACCTTCTCCCCTTTTCTTTTTCTCAGTAGCCCCTTACGTCTACAGTAGCGGCCTGCCTTGTTTGGGGTGAACTATGTTAAAAAAAAAATAAATAAAAAAAAAATCTATATATATTGACGCAGAGGGTGTCAGTTGGGTTTTTGTGGTTCTCAGAGACAGATGGTCCCTTGGTGTGGTCCAAGTGGTATCTATATATATTGACGCAGAGGGTGTCAGTTGGGTTTTTGTGGTTCTCAGAGACAGATGGTCCCTTGGTGTGGTCCAAGTGGTATCTATATATATTGACGCAGAGGGTGTCAGTTGGGTTTTTGTGGTTCTCAGAGACAGATGGTCCCTTGGTGTGGTCCAAGTGGTATCTATATATATTGACGCAGAGGGTGTCAGTTGGGTTTTTGTGGTTCTCAGAGACAGATGGTCTCTTGGTGTGGTCCAAGTGGTATCTATATATATTGATGTAGAGGGTGTCAGTTGGGTTTTTGTGGTTCTCAGAGACAGATGGTCCCTTGGTGTGGTCCAAGTGGTATCTATATATATTGATGCAGAGGGTGTCAGTTGGGTTTTTGTGGTTCTCAGAGACAGATGGTCCCTTGGTGTGGTCCAAGTGGTATCTATATATATTGATGCAGAGGGTGCAGAGGAAGTCGTTGGGGTTGTGTGTCTCTTGGAGATAGATGGGCCGTTGTGCCTTAAGTTAATGGATTGTGTTCAGTTAGAAGATATGTTTGTCTGGATTCGCCAGCCATACCGCCTGCAACACCAAGGATGAGCATATCTCCAAAATCAAACTGGTGTTCAGGTGTCTCTTGGAGGACACCATAAAAAAGCTGCATGTACCAGGTTCAGGTCCCACCTAGAAGCCGTGATGGAGGCTCACAGCGACTTATTCGAGTGTGCTGTATTCGCTAAAAGTTCAGTAGAAGAAAACAAGTATCATTGTAACATTTCTCTAATAAATGCCCACAAACGCATGTTCACACTGAGGGTGGCTTTGCGGGCTAGATGGGCCCCATTAGGGCTCTTAGCTAAAATATTGTGCTGATTGGACTTATCGCTTTTGGTCAGGCAAAAATTCGATTCTGCAAGTCTCCTGGGGGACACGAGTTTAATTTGTAAGCCCCAACAAATAAACCTGCTACTTGTTTATAAACTGGACTTGTATTGTAGTTATCTTTAGTGGATATCTCCAGCGGTCAGCCTTTGGGTGGTCGAATGGTGACCAGTGAGAAAGACTGGAATCCAAGATTTCTGGTCAGGAGGAAAGGATTCCAAGAGATGAGGGGGGGGGCAGACCTGGCCCTTTGGGGATGACAGGCAGTTTGGTTTTCAGAAGGCTAGTGATCAGTTGAAGCTAGATGCAAGATGGGGGCCCATCTGGGGCTCCTTAGCTAAAGGATTGTGCTGATTGGACTTATCTTTTTTGGTCGGGCAAAAACCTTATTTTGCAAGTCTGCCATTCCACCTGGGGAACACAAGTATCATTTGTAACTTCCAACAAATAAACTTGTTACTTGTTTATAAACTGGACTTGTGGCCTTACGTGGAATGAGAATTCTTTGTTGCAACACTGACTGAGTCGAACAACAACGTTGGACCGGCACAATGAGTGGAGGCGATCGCAGCCAGTACAGTGAATGCACGCATGCAGCGTCACAGAATTACGATTTTTGTTTTCTCGAAATAAAATTATTAAAAGGAATGTAGAATCAAATTAACACTTACCGACATAAACGGCTCCAAATAGTTGATAGGAAAATTCTTGCTTGAATGAAACAATATTTATACATTAGATTATCCACTCATGGACTAGCAACCAATCCGAACCCAGAGAATGGACTTGCCCATCTAAGAATAATGGAACATCCCAGCCTTTTTATAAACCAACTCTCTAGGCTTCTATCTCAGTTTATTTAGTTGAGCACTGACCATTAAATTCAATAAGGAACATCTTCTTGATTGACCATTAAATTAACCCTAACCCTAGCAACCAATCCGAACCCAGAGAATGGACTTGCTCATCTAAGAATAATGGAACATCCCAACCTTCTTATAAACCAACTCTCTAGGCTTCTATCTCAGTTTAGCTAAAGGATTGTGCTGATTGCACTTATCTATTTGGTCGAGCAAAAATCTCATTTTGCAAGTCTGCCACTCAACCTGGGAGCATGAGTTTTATTTGTAACCCCCAACAAATAAACTGGTTACTTGTTATAAACTGCACGCGTGGTTTTACTTGGAATGAGAATTCTTTGTTGCAGCATTGACTGAGTTGGACGACAAGTTTGGACTGGCACAACGAGTGGGGGGCGATCGCGGCCAGTAAAGTGAACGCACGCGTACATGTTCACCGTTGCTTCTGTGCACTATTGGTGGGGTTGCAAGCTGGAGGCCATGGACGACCGGAAAGCACCGATATATATTTGAAGAGAGCGACCTGCGTTACGATGATTTATGCCAGATTGAAAAATTCGGAACTCTTAGCTGCAGCTCGGTGCTCGTTGAATGCCTTCAAGACTGTGAGATGCGAGTTGGGAATTGCGATGGAGATGTGGAAGCAGTGGCTAGCAGGAAGGATAATAGCAGGCGATCTGACTGCGTTCGCACAACGAAATTCGTCAAGAAGCTGAAAGAAAAAGAAGCCGCGGCAAAATCCAGGTAAGGCAATGCGGATCTTGGCGAGAGAGGTGGTTGTCAAAAATGACGACTATGAAAAAAGCGCTGAACGAGGATCTTCTTCGCTACTTCTCATAAAAAGACCAACTATTCACCGCCAAGGCCCAAGAGAACCGTCTTACGAAAGCCAAGAAACTCTTCAACAAGTTCAAATGCTAAGTCTAGCAGGAGATGTCCTGGTTCTAGTCAGGACATGTTACACAATGCGCAGAACAATAGGTGGCTAGCCTACCGTCTGCACAAAGTTCTACGTGTCATGGGAACCAAGTTCCTTTAAACTGTAATGGTCTTCAGGTATGTTTCCAGTAAAGGTCACGTCATGTCACCCCACATTAATCCATTATAGTGGCTTTATTGAGTTACTGTCCATTGTTTTCAAGCGCTGGGTGGAAAAGATGGCCGCGGAAAGGCTATACATCTCGAGGGGGGAAAACCCAGAAGTGGCTGTCTGAGAACTTCTAGGACTTCACCAGTCCAAGTATCTGGTTTCCCCTCCCCCAATACGCCTGAGTGCAACTTCCTGAACTATTATGTGGGGCGCAGTTGAGAAGGACACCAACCATACCGCCTTCAACACCAAGGATGAGCATATCTCCAAAATCAAACTCATGGAGGACACCATAAAGACTGCAGGTTCAGGTCCCAGGGCAGCTTCTTCGAATGTGCTTTATTCGGCAATAGTTCCTCTAAGAGATGCACTTTAAATCTTAGGAATGCATCAATTATTGGCCAAGATATGACGTCTTTTTCTTTCCTTTCTAAAAAAGTGTCAAATTTATCATGAACACACTTTATATGGATGTACTTATTTTATTTAATCCCCCCCCCCCCAGGAGGTTAGACACAAGGCCAGGTGTTAAGTTGAAAAACCAGTGCACTAGGATTAGTGCACTCTGGCCTACGAAAAATACCTGAGCAGCCCTGTCAGCATTCCCTGGTGGGGGTTCCTCAAGCGATAAACTAACTCCTTCTCAAAGAGTAGGTAAAGCCTTGGAGGGTGGACCTCTTTGGGCTGAACAGAACCATACCTCAGCCCGACAGCGGTCCATTCTCTGTCGGACTGATTGCCGAGGACGTATCCCTGACTGGTATATCTATTATTATACTAAAGCTGAGTCAATCAACATTCGTTTCTGTCAGGCTTTTTTATATATATCTTAATCACACAAAATATATGCTAAAATATTCCTTAGTTTGGGGATTGAGTTATGATTTTTTTTTAAATATTCCATTTTAATCGTTCTAATTAGTCGTTATTTGGACAATTGTTTTTTATTCTGCAATTTAAATTTAAACAAATTTATTTTTATTCATTTATTTAATTGATTTTTTAATTTTTTTATTACTTAATCTGGGCTATATTCGGTAAAAAGCCAGTATTTGCAAAGTAAATATTTATTTACATGTCTACATTTAATGTGCAGAGGCTCTTCAGTCGAGGATACGGTCTCGACACTCAGTCCAACAGAATCAGTTCCATTTTGAAGCTAGGGGGTTTTTCTTCTGGTCTTGTGCGGTTCTTGAAGGTCCACCCTCCCAGGCTTTACCTTCTCATGTTTTGAGAAGGGGTTAGTTTATTGCTAATCGCCTGAGGCGCGCCTACCGGGGAATGCTAACGGTGCTGCTCACCATTTTTTGTGGGCCAGTGTGCACTTCTTCTTGTGTACCGGCTTTTCAATCTCCTCCTTCCGACCTTGCGTCACATCTTGCTACGGTGGGAGCGAGGTATAATTTTTTTGTTTCTTTAATAAATTAATGTTGTTTTTTGACGTTAGCTATTTTTTCCTTTACTCTTTAGATTGCGAGGAGGAAATAATTTTACAATTTCTCGATTAGTATTAGAGGTATTTTTTTTTTCTTCATATATATTTAGACAGTGTGGTACTATTTCTGTATTTTTCACTACGTAATGTCATTGTTTTGTAATTTTAGCTACACTTGAGAGAGAGAGGGAGAGAGAGAGAATGTGTTATTGATTTAAATTAGAGTAACCCGTTTTTATGGTAATATAGTTATGATAAATGAAAAAACTTTCGCATTTATTCATTTAGAAAGAATTGTTAATTATTTGTAGATATAAAATAGAGTTTTAATAATCTGGGCGATTGTTTTTATTCTTTTACTTAATCTGTACTTAAATAGCAAAGCCAGTGTCTGTTTATGTGTCTGCGTTTTGCTATTAATTGTTGCTCTTCTTTAATAAATTAATTTTGTTTTTTAAAGTTTATAATTTGATATATTTCCTCTAAACATAGTTTACGCTTTCTTCTATTTATAGTGCAAGGAGGAAATAAGTTTAAGATTTCACACTTGATATTAGAGCTAATTTTTCTTTCTTCCTATATATTTAGACAGTGTGGTACTATTTCTGTATTCTCTACTGCTGAATTTCATCATGTGGTTATTATACCTATACTTAAAATTATCAACCGTAGCTCCTATGTATACTTTTTTGTTCATTATTTGGTTATTATTTACTGTTGATTTTTTTATAGTTTATTGGTTTTAGGGAAATTTAAAAAAAATCTATTATTCTAAAGAACACTTTTTTAATTTGGGTCCTTGCGACTCTGTTGCAAGTTTCAGCACACTCTAGACAAATTTTTATCGCACACACAAAAAAATCAAACCTAACTGGCAGCAAAATCCCACCCCTTCATAGTAAGGGGGGGGGGCCCAGATGCCAGAAAACTTTCTACTCTAATAGCTTCTTTCCTCGGACCGCTTGCCTTTGGAATTCCCTCCCTGCTTCTTGTTTCCTCAGCTGTACCAACATGCAGAAATTTAAATGTAATTTCAACAAACATCTTGCTGCCCAACTCCCCACTTAGGATGCACCTATATATCTGGCCCTCTAATCACAGTAGCCCCTTACGTTTGAACGGCAAAGAGTATTTCCCGTTTTTTTCCATACTAATGAGTCACCACTTATCAAGGTCCAAAAGCCACTCGAGGATAAGGGTTTATGAATTTGTCGGGTGGACGGTGAAACAAAACCTTGAGGATCGTCGACGATGGTTGAAGAAGACCATGTTGCAGTCAGCTGGGAAGAAGCTCCATGATATAAATTCTTACTCTTGTTTAATAAATTAATTTGGTTTTTGAAGTTTCGGACTTGATATATTTTGTATCTAAGAATAATTTATAGTTTTGAATATTTATATTGCAACAACGAGCGAATATAAAGATTTCTCAATTGATATCAGAGCTGATTTTTCTTTCTTTATATTTCTTCGTGCTAATTCAGATTAGGGGCCCGAGCTAACTTTGACTCCGTCGTTAGGGTCAGGGTTGGTGTCGAATTTAGCTCGGGTTCTAATCTGATAAAGTACCTATTTTTTTAATCAGTGTGGTTCTATTTCTGTATTTTCCACGCAAGTGGTGATTATAGATATACTTATGAGAGAGAGAGAGAGAGAAAAAGAGAGAGAGAGAGAGAGAAAGAGAGAGAGAGAGAAAAAGAGAGAGAGAGAGAAAAAGAGAGAGAGAGAGAGAGAGAGAGAGAGAGAGAATGCGTATGTTCATGACTTGATAATATTAATTTGTTGGTTGCTTATTAAATATCATTTTTTACTTCCTTTTATTTTTAATTCCCTTTTTATTCTTTTAATTTCTTTTTAAAATTTAAAAAAAAAATTCTTTTGTAATATCTTTTTTAATGTCTTTTATTAATTTCTGTTTTTTTAATTTCTACTTTTTTTTTTAATTCTGTTTTTTTTTTTTAAATTTCTTAAAAAACAATTTTTTTAAAATTTATTTTTCCTCTTTTTTTTTCCAAGAGGGGAGAATTACTAAAAATCACATTTCTATTTGCCATTTTTGTTGTTGCAAGGTTTTACAATTACATCGCGTACACAGTGGCGTGCGGGGGTCAAGGTGATACCCTGCTGATGCCCGCGGTCAACTCCTCGATTGTATGCCCCAAAGACTCAAGTATAAGTCCTAGTACTGAGAAATCTTACGAGAAAGGGAGATGGTTTGAATATGATTGGATGCAGCCCCCCCCCCCGGCCAGCCCGCCCACCCGCTCCTCGTACATATGTCGACTAACTCCTGTGTGACTGCTAAGCAAACCGGTGTGTTTACTTGTAGGTCGACAGCTGTTTGCATAGGTTCGCCTTTTTCATGTTTGCCCTATTTCTCTTTAGAATCTAAAAAATCTTTGATCATCATTTTTTATATCCCCCCCCCCCTCCTCCGCCCCATCCATTTTCCCGGTCGCTCCAGTTGACTGCACCCCCATTAGATACACTTTGGCACACACTCTTCCACTTTCTTCTACAACGACATGAAATTGCTTAGAGACTCTAGATAATCGGTGCTTTTGTATTATTGGGGACAGATGACATTTTCATCTCTAATTTAGGAGAGTCAGTTGAAAGGGGAGATAATTCAAACTTTTTTTTTTTCTTTTTTTCTTTTTTTTTTTTGCTGTAACCATAATCCATAAGGAAAATCCAGAAAATTAGTAAGAAAATAAATTAAAAAAAAGGCTACTTATGCAGTTTACGGACCGGACTGAAATAATAACGTTATAATTTAGAAAGCCATTCTTAACATTGATTAACTATTCTGTTTATTAAATTGTTAGGTGAAAGTACAGAATAGTTAATCAACGACCCCCCCCCCACCCACACCCCTACTTCCCCATGTTAAGAATGGCTTTCCAAATTTTAATGTTATTATTTCATCCCGGCCCGTAAACTGCATAAGTAGCTTTTTTAAAATTTATTCTCTTGCAAATTCTCTGGGGTTTCCTTATGGTTTATGGTTATAACAAAAAAAAACAAAAAAAAAACAGTTGAATTATCTCCCCTTTCAACTGACTCTTCTAAAATAAAAATGAAACTTTCATCCGCCCCCCCAATAATACAGAAGCACCCTCGGGACGGCTAAATAAAAAAGACTCCAAGATCCGTTCTTGACAATCAGTCCGACGGGAACTGGGTCATTTCGGTGGCTTTTTATGTGTTGGGCTGTGGTATTGGTCCTGGATAGTCCTAGATGGTCGACCCTCCCAGGCCTTGCCTTCCCTCTTTGGGAAGGAATTAGTTTATTGCTAACTTCCTGAGGCGTCCCAAGTGCTCCTTCTTTAGGGGCGCTGGCTTGATTCTCCCCCATCTTCCGGCCTTGCGGCACATCTTCTTACGGTGGGAAGGAAGACATGAAATTGTATCCAATGGAGAGGCCGCATTTTAGAAGTCCCCCCCCCCCATTTACTATCCAGTACTCCGGAGTCCACTCTAACCTGCTATTTATCTACGTCCCACACAGTAGAATGTGACACAAGGTCGGAAAGTGGGTATGCACTCCAGAGGATGAGTGCTAGCGGAGTCTTAAAAATTGCCTGGGCAGAGTGCCTCAGACATTAAGTATTAAACTTAATCCTCCCAAAAGAGGGGAGGCAAAGCCTGGGAGCGCTACTTCCCAGATCTGCACAGGACAGACCCATAGACCGGCATCACCAGGCCCCCGAAGAGCCAGCTAATACCAGTATGGAGTGCAGTATCCATCGGAACAGATACTACACTTTGATCTTAGCCAAAAGGCTAAGAACGCGCCTGGAGTGGCAGTACCAGTCAGAGCTAAATTTATAGGTTATATCCAGTACTCCGGGGTCCACTCTAACCTGGAGTGGCAGTACCAGTCAGAGCTAAATGTATAGGTTATATCCAGTACTCAGGGGTCCACTCTAACCTGGAGTGGCAGTACCAGTCAGAGCTAAATTTATAGGTTATATCCAGTACTCCGGGGTCCACTCTAACCTGGAGTGGCAGTACCAGTCAGAGCTAAATTTATAGGTTATATCCAGTACTCCGGGGTCCACTCTAACCTGGAGTGGCAGTACCAGTCAGAGCTAAATTTATAGGTTATATCCAGTACTCCGGGGTCCACTCTAACCTGGAGTGGCAGTACCAGTCAGAGCTAAATGTATAGGTTATATCCAGTACTCCGGGGTCCACTCTAACCTGGAGTGGCAGTACCAGTCAGAGCTAAATGTATAGGTTATATCCAGTACTCTGGGGTCCACTCTAACCTGGAGTGGCAGTACCAGTCAGAGCTAAATTTATAGGTTATATAGAACTGGAAAAAATACCCGTCCCAGGACAGGTAAAATGAATTTCCCAGATTTGTATTAAATTTCATCCAGAGTCATTAGACACCAATTAAGCAAGATTCCCTGAATCTCAATTTCTTTTTTAAGATTCCTTCAGCTTAAGCCTTAAATTTGAGACATTTTCAGTTTCTTTGGAGTAGTTAACGTGTTTTTAGGGAGCATAATATCGGGCACAACCTTCTATTTGAAAATCCAAATATTTCAGTTTCATAATCATTAGTCACCAAGATTCCCTGAATTCTAATTTCTTCTTAAGACCCCTGAAATTTGAGACATTTTCTAGAATCAAAATAATGCTTTTGATCAAAATTGGAATACGGATTCTAGGCTTAAAGCACGTAATGGATTGTTTATCAAAACTGGAATAAGGTTCACTGTTCAGTATAATTATATCTTTTTTTTTAATCTTCGTAAGGGGACATTAAAGTGGTGCAAAACTGTTCTGTTCGGGGGAGTTAATTTTACCCGTCCTGGGACGAGTATTCTCGTTTCTAGATGATTCTCTTTATCCATTTTTTTTCTTGTCATAATGAAAAATTAGTGTCGTTTTTTTTCATTAAAAAGTGGTAATGGTAGCCATTTTATTTTCATGACGTCATCCATGACGTTTTACTCTTTTGAAAATGGCAGCCGTTAATTAACCATCAGCGTCAGCAGAGAGAGAACCGCAATCGGTCAAAATATGCCGATCTTCTCGGCAGATTTGTATTTCAACCGATCGTTGTGGAGAAGAGACGAGTGGAGTGATAAGCTCTGCCACGCACGACTTCCTCGGCAGCCTTGGTCTATTAATGACGAGCAAGTTATGAAAATATATTTATGGCTATAAATATATTTTTATAACTTACTATATATATATATATATATATATATATATATATATATATATATAAGTTAGTTGAGATCAACAAAATTTGAACATTGTTCCAAGAATTCAAACCAACTATTATTAGGTGTACGATCGTTTCCAAGACTTTTTGGAAACATTTTATTTTTCATTATATTTTCGATGATTCGTCAGCGCCTTTTAATACATCACATACAGAAGTCTCTTGAAAAAACCCCATCAGATTTCAGTACTAAAAAGACAACATTAGCGAAAGGATTTGAGAATAGCAAAAGGACATGAACTTTAATAACAAATCAAATATTCCAAATATTTCAAATATAGGATGAAATCAGAAGAAAAAAAATACATAAATAAAATATGCCGATCTTCTCGACAGATTTGTATTTCAACCGATCGCTGTGGAGACGAGTGGAATGATTGGCTCTGCCACACGCGACTTCCTCGGCAGCCTTGGTCTATTAATGACGCGCAACGCCAGAGACAATCACGAATTGTCTTGGCTTTACGAGCGTCTCTCTATCGTCATTATTCATGGAAACACCTTGAATCTGCTCTCGGCCTGCCAAGCCAGCCAGACATTCGAAGAAAACTATTGACTGTGATGCAATTAACATTGTCTAAAAACAAACCAAAGAATAATTCATTATTTCATTAAATAAAAAAAAAACGTTCGTTTTCACAAATTTTAATATCAACCAAAAAACGGTTTTATTTTTTGATTAATTTATTCTTCAACTTTTGAACATTTTAAATCTATCTTAATACAGAACGTCTATCATTGCCTTCGATCGTAACCTTCAAAATAACCCTAACCCTAACCATCAAAAAAACCCTAACCATCAAAATAACCCTAACTCTAACCCTAACCATCAAAATAACCCTAACCCTAACCTTAACCATGAAAATAACCTTAACCCTAACCATCAAAATAACCCTAACCATCAAAATAACCCTAACCCTAACCGTAACCATCAAAATAACCCTAACTCTAACCCTAACCATCAAAATAACCCTAACCCTAACCTTAACCATCAAAATAACCCTAACCCTAACCATCAAAATAACCCTAACCATCAAAATAACCCTAACCCTAACCATCAAAATAACCCTAACCATCAAAATAACCCTAACTCTAACCTTAACCATCAAAATAACCCTAACTCTAACGCTAACCATCAAAATAACCCTAACTCTAACCCTAACCATCAAAATAATCCTAACTCTAACCCTAACCATCAAAATAACCCTAACCCTAACCGTAACCATCAAAATAACCCTAACCCTAACCGTAACCATCAAAATAACCCTAACCCTAACCTTAACCATCAAAATAACCCTAACTCTAACCCTAACCATCAAAATAACCCTAACCCTAACCGTAACCATCAAAATAACCCTAACTCTAACCCTAACCATCAAAATAACCCTAACCCTAACCGTAACCATCAAAATAACCCTAACTCTAACCCTAACCATCAAAATAACCCTAACCCTAACCGTAACCATCAAAATAACCCTAACTCTAACCCTAACCATCAAAATAACCCTAACCCTAACCTTAACCATCAAAATAACCCTAACCCTAACCATCAAAATAACCCTAACCATCAAAATAACCCTAACCATCAAAATAACCCTAACCCTAACCTTAACCATCAAAATAACCCTAACTCTAACCCTAACCATCAAAATAACCCTAACTCTAACCCTAACCATCAAAATAACCCTAACTCTAACCCTAACCATCAAAATAACCCTAACCATCAAAATAACCCTAACTCTAACCCTAACCATCAACATAACCCTAACCTTAACCATCAAAATAACCCTAACCCTAACCATCAAAATAACCCTAACCATCAAAATAACCCTAACCATCAAAATAAACTCATTAGACTTAGATTTATATAAGCACTAGAAGAACAGAACAGTTTTGCACCACTTTTATGTCCCCCTTACGAAGATTTAAAATCAAAATATAATGACACCCAAAACCTTATGTCTCGAATCATTATTTCAATTTTGATCAAAATCCATTACATGATTTTTGTCCTAGAAACTGTCTAAAATTCAAGGCTTAAGCTTAAGGGGTCTTAAGACGAAATTAAAATTCAAGGAATCTTGCTTAATTACTGTCTAATAACTATGGATCAAATTTAATGCAAATCTGAAATATTTGAAAAGTGTTCAGGAAAAAAACAACACATGTAGTATTCTTCATTATTGTTGTAACTATTTTTTTCTGCAAGTATCTTGATCCATTTATAAATGATTATAATAAATCTTAATTCGACTCGGTTTCGTAGTTTGTATCATATTCATATATTTTCATTGATGAAAAGTTTGTTTTTTTCATGTTATTTCAAACGCAAGTGTAACCGATCGACGCATAAATCCTCACCGAACAAACACATCTAAAAATAAGCCAATTAAGCCATCTCGCATGAATACACAGACGATTAGTTGAGTTGTAGACCAGAGTTTCTCGATCAATCGATGATTTAAGAGTTTCAAGAAGGAGTACGAAGTGATCGATACGATGGATTGGTTGGATAGTATTCAACGATATTTCTCATGTTGTTATAATCCATTATATAAAGGGAAGTTGTTTGTATGTCTGTTTGTATGTATGTCTGTCTGTCTGTATGTATGTATGTGTGTCTGTATGTACGTGTGTATGTATGTCTATGTATGTATGTGCGTCTGTATGTATGTGTGTCTGTATGTCTGTCTGTATGTATGTATGTATGTGTGTATGTATGTCTATGTATGTATGTATGTGTGTATGTATGTACGTGGGTATGTATGTCTATGTATGTGTGTGTGTCTGTATGTATGTGTGTATATATGTATGTATGTATGTGTGTGTGTATGTATGTCTGCATGTATGTATGTACGTATATATGTATGTACGTATGTGTGTGTGTATGTATGTATGTACGTATGTATGTATATATGTATGTCTGTCTGTCTGTACGTATGTACGTATGTATGTACGTATGTATGTATGTATATCAACTTTCTTCTTTGACCTTTCGGCTAGGAGCAAAGTGTAGCATCTGTTCTGATACTACACTTCATCTTTTCTGTCCTCAGTCAGTGAAGGAGAAAATCCTTCTAGACTGAGGTTTATTTTTATTTTTGTCCTAATCCAGGGTGCCCATTTTTGGGGGCAGCTACATTTTTCCCACATTAAAAACCGACAGTGCGTCTAACTCTGCCCTCGGGAGGAGGCAAGTAAATAGACACTCACCGCACCATCGTCCCTAAATATGCAACAATAACACAAACCATGCTAATAACAGACGCCCTACTGGCTTTTCATGTCTCCCAAAATAGGGATGCCAAAGAGACTGGGGACTTTCAAAAAATAATGCTGACTTTTCCGAGAAGGTGCTGGGTCCTACACATTAGCCTGACCTTGTGTCACATCTTACCTGAGTTTTCGTGTGTGGTGGTGGGGGTGGGGGTGGGGTAGTTACCAACAACAAAATCTGGTAATCTTGCAGTATAGGTAATAGCCGAGAAATCGAAAAAAAAAAGTTAACAACAAATAACTCTACTCAAACGCATTTAATTTTCTACCGACCTGTATACTTTTAATGTTCTGAAAGTGTTTTCAAGTTTTTATTTTATTTAAAAATTAGATTTTGTTCAAAGCTCTTTTTCATCACACACAATTCAAAATGACTGCCTCTTGCACTGTTGTTGTCTGTTGTCGATGCTATTTTTTTGTTGTTGTGCTTCGATAAGTCATTTTAGAGGTTATAAATCTTACAATCAGTTTCCATACTTTAAAAGTATACGGGTCGGTAGAAAATCAAATTTTAATGCTTTTGGTGAAAGTGATCTTTCAATTTTCGATTTTTCGGCCGTTTATTATACGGTAAGATTACTCCAAATTTTTAAATGATTTCTCGTTTTTAAAATTGACGAAACTGTTTTAGTGCGTTGCTCGCACGGAATAATTCACAACATCACACGGAATAATTCACAATATCGCACAGAATAATTTACAACATTGATCAGAATAATTCACAATATCGCACGGAATAATTCACAACATCACACGGAATAATTCACAATATCGCACGGAATAATTCACAATATCGCACGGAATAATTCACAACATCGCACGGAATAATTCACAACATCGCATGGAATAATTCACAATATCGCACGGAATAATTCACAACATCGCACGGAATAATTCACAACATCGCACGGAATAATTCACAACATCACACGGAATAATTCACAACATCACACGGAATAATTCACAACATCACACAGAATAATTCACATCGCACGGAATAATTCACAATATCACACGGAATAATTCACATCGCACGGAATAATTCACAATATCACATGGAATAATTCACAACATCGCACGGAATAATTCACAATATCACACGGAATAATTAACAATATCACACGGAATAATTCACAACATCACACGGAATAATTCACAACATAGCACGGAATAATTCACAACATCACACGGAATAATTCACAACATCGCACGGAATAATTAACAATATCACACGGAATAATTCACAATATCGCACGGAATAATTCACAACATCACACGGAATAATTCACAACATCACACGGAATAATTCACAATATCACACAGAATAATTCACAACATCACACGGAATAATTCACAACATCACACGGAATAATTCACAATATCACACAGAATAATTCACAATATCACACGGAATAATTTACAACATCACACGGAATAATTCACAATATCACACGGAATAATTCACAACATCACACGGAATAATTCACAACATCACACGGAATAATTCACAACATCGCACGGAATAATTCACAACATCACACGGAATAATTCACAACATCACACGGAATAATTCACAACATCACACGGAATAATTCACAACATCGCACGGAATAATTCACAATATCACACGGAATAATTCACAATATCACACGGAATAATTCACTTGGAAACCAAGTAGATGACCCAATTCCTAGGACGGTTAAAGTTCATAAAATGGCATTGAGAGAAACATTGAAACAAACAGTCCATCAATGCCACCAGTAATAAATCTATGATGCTTTGAACATGGCCCATTTATCATTGACATTGAGTATTAAATATCATATATTGCTATTGAATTGAATCTTGTGATTTCTTCTTCTTCTTCTTCTTCTTTTTCTTCTTCTTTTTCTTCTTTTTCCCTTTCTTCTTCTTCTTCCCTTTCTTCTTCTTCTTCTTCTTCTTCTTCAACAATGTCTTTTCCACATCTCTGGTGCTACCAGATCAGGCTGTCTGAAGATACCGGATTCCTGACTTAAAATGCACCAAACATTGATGTGATTGTTTTTTTTTCCTTTCTCTTTGCATAACTTAATCATGTTCTGCAAAATCAACCAAACCAAACACCGTGAATAAATATTTGAAAATATATATAACTTGAAGCATAAAAACTTTTACCAAAATGACCGGATTTGGCATTAAATATCCGAAAAGGGTTGATATGCCGTAAAACAAAACAACCAAACCAAACACCATGAATAAATATTTGAAAATATAAAGAACTTGAAGCATAAATTTTTTTACCAAAATAAGTTTGACACTAACCCTAACCCTAAAGTTAGCGTGGATCCTAATCTGTGAAAGCCCCCAACAAATAGCAAAGTGCAACAAGCCATGTAAAAAAGACAGAATATGATATTGCATCTATATACCGTCTGAATGTTTGTCCAAGGCGACTTTAAACATGGATATGGTAGGCATCATCACGACCTCCGCAGAGAACGCAACTAGGTATTGGGTTAAAAACCTCTTTAAGATTTACATTTCTGTTGATGATGCTGTATGCTAGAATTAGGTCCCCTCGCATTCTTTGCTGCTCAAGTGAGAACAGATTTAGTCTTCGAAGCCGTTCTTTGTACATAAGCGTGGAGAATAACAAACAACAAATAACAAATAACAAACAACAAACAACAAACAACAAATAACAAATAACAAACAACAAACAACAAATAACAAACTTAGAGTTTCAGTAAAAAAAAAAAAAAAGAAAGAAATAAAAAAAATTGTTTTTTTTTTAAAAACTTTTATTCACCCCAAACAAGACATATCGCCACTGAAGTTTCGGGAGGGGGGGGGGGGGCAGCAGCCTTGGTGGGAAGCTGAGCAGCAAGATGTTTGTTCACATTACATTTAAATTTCTGCATGTTTGTATGGTCGGGAAAACAGGAAGCAGAAAGGGCATTCTAAAGGCAAGCGGTCTGAGGAAAGAAACTATCAGAGTAAAAACCTCTACAGTGAAGGGGTGGGATTTTGCTGCTGATTGGGTGGGTCGGGAATATTTACGCTGGAAATTAAAAAAAAAATTTTTTTTAAATGCAGTTAGTTCATCGAAGTACTTGTAAAACAGTCACGAAGATGTCACTATGCGGCGATGCGACAGGAACTGGAGCTTGGCAGACAGTGCGGGATCCTACCTAATAAGGAAATATTTTTTTGTACCTGGTTCAAGGAGGAGACGCAAATACCCATTACATTTAAGCAGTTCCTGATTATTCTCCCCCCAAGTTTGATACAAACTTCATATGAATAAGTCCATTCTTAGGTCACCTTGTAATATGATCATTAAGAGTGTTGTTGACCCAAATACAGAAGGCAAACATCGCTTCAATGCAACCTGTTGTATTTGGTTGCTTCAAGTTCAAAGACTCTTTATAGACCTCAATAGTCTTTTTATTATTACCAAATTCTTGTGTATACATTATGTACTGGGCGGCTAATATATTTGCATTGCAAATGAGATTGGCTGGTTAGCCAGCCGCGATATAGCTTAGTGGTAAGCACTCAGTAATTGACTTGAACGATAATTACCTTTTTAGCCTGCCTTTTTAGCTAGACAGAGTTCAAAATCGACACCGTAATCTAGCGGGGGGGGGGGGGGGGGGTGATCTCTTCTCTTCTCTATAACCCGTTTCTCGCAGAAGAGACGTTGCTAGTCTCTCTCTACTCCATCGTTATTTCTCTTCTTGGCCTTTTGGCTAAGATCAAAGTGTAGTATCTGTTCCGATGGATACTGCACCCCATAGACTGGTATTGTCTTGGCCTTCGGGGCTTGATTTACGCCGGTCTATGTGTCTGTCCTGTGCAGTTCTAGGAGGTCCACCCTCCCAGGCTTCGCCTCCCCTCTTTGGGGAGGAGTAAGTTTATTACTTACTGCCTGCGGCGCCCCTACCGGGGAATGCCGACGGGGCTGCCCAGGCAATTTTTAAAACCCACTTTGCCGACCCAACCTTGGGTCACATCTTACTTGTGGGAGTAAGATAAAAACTGGCCTTGTGCCTAACTCCTGGAGAGGAGTAAATCAATACTCCATTGTTATTTCCGTGAAAGATGCTCGACTGATATCCGATCCTTTGCTCCTCCTCGCAAGACATTCACAGCAAGAACTCGCTTTGCCAGTATGACGAAAAAAGATTATCCTTTCTTCGTCCGCACGACTAGCATCAGGCGAAACTTCCACAAACAAAGCTTCTTCGTCTGTGGAACACGTTACCACGGGAATGCTTCCCTGCAGATTACAGCATGGTTGCTTTCAAAATCGACTCTGTAATTTAGTAGCTAATGATCTTTTCTCTTACCTACAGTCCCTTTATCACAGATGACGTTGTTAGTCTTTCTCTGCTCTATCGCTATTTCCGTGGAAGGTGCTCGACTGAGCTTCAATCTTTGGTTCCTCCTTGTAAGACATTCACAGCAAGAACTCGCTTGGATATCAGAGCACTTTTCGTTGCTTAGACGGAGTTCAAAATCGACTCCGTAATCTAGTGGGGGATAATCTCTTCTCTTCCTTATAGCTCCTTTCCCGCAAAAGAGACGTTGCTAGTCTCTCTCTGCTCTATCGTTATTTCCGTGGAAGGTGCTCGACTGAGCTTCAAACGTTTGGTTCCTCCTTGTAATACATTCACAGCAAGAACTCGCTTTGGTCGGGATCAAAGTGTAGTATCTGTTCCGATGGATACTGCACCCCAGTAAGAACTCGGATCTTCCTCACCTTCCAGCCTTGGGAAACAGTTAAATAAAAGTTGGGTGCGTATGTATCGTAGGGCTGAAAAATAGATGTTTTGTTTATCTTTAATTTTGAAGAGTCAAATAAGGGGGACATAACTCAAAATTTTCAACCACAATTTTATCTTAAAATGGATTTTACTATTGTAATTAATGTAAAATAAAGTTCAAACAATGTTTATTTAGGAATCAAACAATCAGAACGCATTATGGTATTCGGCACCAATGACAAATAAAATGATTTGTTAAAATAAATTAATTATCAAAGAAGTAGATGAAAAAATAGCAAAATATGTAAATGGAAGAAAAAACATAAAACAGGAGAAATAAACCCATCAGTTGTAGAAAAATATGTAAATGGAAGGAAAAAACATAAAACAGGAGAAATAAACCCATCAGTTGTAGAAAAATATGTAAATGGAAGGAAAAAACATAAAACAGGAGAAATAAACCCATCAGTTGTAGAAAAATATGTAAATGGAAGGAAAAAACATAAAACAGGAGAAATAAACCCATCAGTTGTAGAAAAATATGTAAATGGAAGGAAAAAACATAAAACAGGAGAAATAAACCCATCAGTTGTAGAAAAATATGTAAATGGAAGAAAAAAACATAAAACAGGAGAAATAAACCCATCAGTTGTAGAAAAATATGTAAATGGAAGGAAAAAACATAAAACAGGAGAAATAAACCCATCAGTTGTAGAAAAATATGTAAATGGAAGGAAAAAACATAAAACAGGAGAAATAAACCCATCAGTTGTAGAAAAATATGTAAATGGAAGGAAAAAACATAAAACAGGAGAAATAAACCCATCAGTTGTAGAAAAATATGTAAATGGAAGAAAAAAACATAAAACAGGAGAAATAAACCCATCAGTTGTAGAAAAATATGTAAATGGAAGGAAAAAACATAAAACAGGAGAAATAAACCCATCAGTTGTAGAAAAATATGTAAATGGAAGGAAAAAACATAAAACAGGAGAAATAAACCCATCAGTTGTAGAAAAATATGTAAATGGAAGGAAAAAACATAAAACAGGAGAAATAAACCCATCAGTTGTAGAAAAATATGTAAATGGAAGGAAAAAACATAAAACAGGAGAAATAAACCCATCAGTTGTAGAAAAATATGTAAATGGAAGGAAAAAACATAAAACAGGAGAAATAAACCCATCAGTTGTAGAAAAATATGTAAATGGAAGGAAAAAACATAAAACAGGAGAAATAAACCCATCAGTTGTAGAAAAATATGTAAATGGAAGGAAAAAACATAAAACAGGAGAAATAAACCCATCAGTTGTAGAAAAATATGTAAATGGAAGGAAAAAACATAAAACAGGAGAAATAAACCCATCAGTTGTAGAAAAATATGTAAATGGAAGGAAAAAACATAAAACAGGAGAAATAAACCCATCAGTTGTAGAAAAATATGTAAATGGAAGGAAAAAACATAAAACAGGAGAAATAAACCCATCAGTTGTAGAAAAATATGTAAATGGAAGGAAAAAACATAAAACAGGAGAAATAAACCCATCAGTTGTAGAAAAATATGTAAATGGAAGGAAAAAACATAAAACAGGAGAAATAAACCCATCAGTTGTAGAAAAATATGTAAATGGAAGGAAAAAACATAAAACAGGAGAAATAAACCCATCAGTTGTAGAAAAATATGTAAATGGAAGGAAAAAACATAAAACAGGAGAAATAAACCCATCAGTTGTAGAAAAATATGTAAATGGAAGGAAAAAACATAAAACAGGAGAAATAAACCCATCAGTTGTAGAAAAATATGTAAATGGAAGGAAAAAACATAAAACAGGAGAAATAAACCCATCAGTTGTAGAAAAATATGTAAATGGAAGGAAAAAACATAAAACAGGAGAAATAAACCCATCAGTTGTAGAAAAATATGTAAATGGAAGGAAAAAACATAAAACAGGAGAAATAAACCCATCAGTTGTAGAAAAATATGTAAATGGAAGGAAAAAAACATAAAACAGGAGAAATAAACCCATCAGTTGTAGAAAAATATGTAAATGGAAGGAAAAAACATAAAACAGGAGAAATAAACCCATCAGTTGTAGAAAAATATGTAAATGGAAGGAAAAAACATAAAACAGGAGAAATAAACCCATCAGTTGTAGAAAAATATGTAAATGGAAGGAAAAAACATAAAACAGGAGAAATAAACCCATCAGTTGTAGAAAAATATGTAAATGGAAGGAAAAAACATAAAACAGGAGAAATAAACCCATCAGTTGTAGAAAAATATGTAAATGGAAGAAAAAAACATAAAACAGGAGAAATAAACCCATCAGTTGTAGAAAAATATGTAACTGTTAAAGAAAAAAACATGAAACAAGATAAATAAAGTTTTTTTTTAATAAATGAAAGTTTTACACTGGGTAAAATTCAGCAATTTGTTCGAAAATTAATCTGTGCGTTTGCAAGAAGTTTTTTAGTTTGGCTTTATCTCTGGTTAAATATAAAAGATGGGTACTTCTTTGGTTTAGCTGTGAATCAGAATCAATTTTGAAGAGTTACATTCACTCCTAACTTCGAAAATATATCGCAAGTTCAGAAAAGCGTTAAAATCCATTCTAAGATAAAACCGTGGTTGAAAACGTTGAGTTATCTCCCCCTGTGATTTGACTCTTCAGAAATAAAGATAAAAAAGTTATGGTCAGAATTTGTTTACATTGGACTTGAAAACGACCATGTTGTAGTTTCGTGGTAGTGTGTTCCACAGATGAGAAGTTCTTGGAAAGAAACTTTGTTCATGGAAGTTCCGTTTAATTTTAGGTACGTGGGGGGAAGAAACGAAAATTATTTACAGTGGTTGTAGCTAGACGAGTTTTTTCTGGAGATCAGTGAAAATAACGATAGCGTAGAGAAAGACTAACAACGTCTCTTCTGAGAGAAAAGAGGCTGTAGGGAAGAGAAGAGGACATTCCCCACTAGATTTCGATCCCTGTTTTAACTTTAAGCTAAAAAATAAAAGTTATCTCCCTTGAATTTTGAGCTTTTTCGTTCGTCCATCTCTTCGTGATTTGCACATTATTATTTCAAAAGATTCAAAAAAATGTAAACTACAATGATATTAATGGATCCCGGGCAACGCCGAGTATGGGCAGCTGGTTTGAAATCTTTTAAAAATCAAATGGGCTGATCGAGTGCATTTGTAATATTACCGTTTTCAGTCAGAGACTTTTTTTTTTTTTTTAAAAACCTTAGTACTTGTGTATAATACGCCATCCTACCCCCCCCTCCCTCCCCACCTTCTTGACTTTAATTTCCATTTCAAAATTTCTCGTTTTATTTCACAGGAGAATACAATATGTCCCCTTTAAAAGAGAGTAGATCATTTAGCATTGTTTACCTCTTCTTCAGAGACGAGCTCAGTCGAGTTTTTGAAAAGGAGAAGCGCACTCTGGACTACAAGAAATGCCTGAGCAGCCCCGTCGGCATTCCGCAGTAAGGACGTCTCAAACGATCAGCACTAAACTAAATAAAACCAACCCCTTCTCAAAGAGAGAAAGTAAAGCCTGGGAGGATGAGCCTCCTGTAGAACCATGTTGCCCCACCCGACGACCGTCAACCCCAACGTTGTGTGTCCGTGGCCTTCTTCTTGTCTCCATCGTCGAGCCGAGTCGTCTATCCACTGACGAATCGTCGAGGACACAACACTGGTCACCAAGTTAAAATAAAAGAAACACAACTCTCGAGAAAGAACGCAAACACATATACGTTGTGTATAATTTAGTTTGAACTATGAGTGTGTGTGACACCTTCGCAGACTGTCGAGACCCCCATTGCCGTTTCTCATCGTTTTCCTTGTCCGATCCGCTCTCTGGGGAGGTTCTGATCCTAACTGATCAGCTTCTCTCCGAAACCCAAACTCGTTAACTTTTTGCCATAAACCTTACTGTCGTCAAACTGTCGTAAAACGTTGTCACTCCCAAATGTCGTGTCCGGTATTCTTGTCTGAGTCACCTGTCCTAAACAATGGACACTGACCACTCCCGCATTTTCTTTTGTCTCTGTCGATGAGTCACTTCCTACCATCGCGGCCTTCATTGTATCACAGTCCTAAGGACTGAACAGAGCTATACCGCAGCCCGACCGAAACACGGTTACTGTCGAACTGAGTGTCGAGGACGTATCCTCGACTGGTATGAGCAACACCTACTCAAGCTGTGCTAGGTAGGTAAGAACAGGTCATTGAGTGATATGAGATCAAATACTAATATCGTTACTAGTATGGACTAATCTGATCATGCTTATCTTGGGACTTTAGGCGTAGCAGTTATATTGATTAATACTTATGAGTGAGTTCAGCCATTGATTGTAGCAAACAAAGAAGTAACAACACCCTGAACTAACTCAATCTATGACGGGGGAAGAGGGTGAATGATTTGCCTAGTGGTTACTGTCACAGACTATGAAATCAGCTATGCCGAGTTCAAATCCCATTGGATCTATTTTTAAAAAAAAATTTTTTTTTTTTTAAATATTTTAAAAAAAAAATATTTTAAAAAAAAAATATTTAAAAAAAAAAATATTAAAAAAAAAAAATATTTTTTCGTCTTTGATAAGCTTCTGGTACTGACCTTCACTTCAAACTTGAAATGGAAGACTTACATCGAATCCGTTGCCAAGGTCGCTGGAAAAATGGTTGGATCATTCTACCGCTCCAGGAAGTATCTCACGCCTGACGCAATCCTCTACCTGTATAAGAGTCAAATACATCTTAAGATGGGGAGGTACTGTTGCCACATTTGGGGAGGTGCTGCTCAGAGCTCCCTTTTCTTGCCTTGACAGAATCCAAAACCGACTTCGAAATCTAGTGGGCGATATCCTCTTCTCCACCCTACAGCCTCTTTCTCACAGAAGAGAGGTTGCTAGTCTTTCTCTACTCTATCATTATTTCCATTGAAGGTGCTCGACTGAGCTCCAATCTCTTCTCTTCTCTGCAACCCCTTTCTCACAGAAGAGACGTTGCTAGTCTTTCTCTACTCTATCATTATTTCCATGGAAGGTGCTCGACTGAGCTCCAATCTCTTCTCTTCTCTGCAACCCCTTTCTCACAGAAGAGACGTTGCTAGTCTTTCTCTACTCTATCGTTATTTCCATGGAATGTGCTCGACTGAGCTCCATCTCTTCTCTTCTCTGCAACCCCTTTCTCACAGAAGAGAGGTTGCTAGTCTTTCTCTACTCTATCATTATTTCCATTGAAGGTGCTCGACTGAGCTCCAATCTCTTCTCTTCTCTGCAACCCCTTTCTCACAGAAGAGACGTTGCTAGTCTTTCTCTACTCTATCATTATTTCCATGGAAGGTGCTCGACTGAGCTCCAATCTCTTCTCTTCTCTGCAACCCCTTTCTCACAGAAGAGACGTTGCTAGTCTTTCTCTACTCTATCGTTATTTCCATGGAAGGTGCTCGACTGAGCTCCATCTCTTCTCTTCTCTGCAACCCCTTTCTCACAGAAGAGAGGTTGCTAGTCTTTCTCTACTCTATCATTATTTCCATTGAAGGTGCTCGACTGAGCTCCAATCTATGGTTCCTCCCTGTAAAACATTCACAGTAAAAACTCGTCTAGCTACAACCACTGTTAATAATTTCCTTTTCTCTCCCTCTTTGTACCTAAAACAAAACAAAACTTCCATGAGCAAAGTTTCTTTCCTAGAACTACCCATCTGTGTAACACAATACCACGGGGTTGCTTCCCGGCTGACTACAATTTAGTCATTTTACAGGTCCAAACATTTTCAACTCCAATGTAAACAATTCTTGTTGAGCCGTATTTTTAAAAAATCAAATTCTGCCCAGTTTCAATTATCGTTATCAATCATCACGATGTTGTTTCACCGTCCACATGATAAATTCATTAAACCTTATCCTCGAGTGGCCTTTGGGCCTTGATAAGCGGTGATTCATTAGTAAAACAAAAAAAATAATGTTTTTTTTTTACTAAAATGTGTTTTCAAGTAAAAAATAATTTGTTTTCAAGTAAAAAAATAATTTGTTTTCAAGTAAAAAATAATTTGTTTTCAAGTAAAAAAATAATTTGTTTTCAAGTAAAAAATAATTTGTTTTCAAGTAAAAAAATAATTTGTTTTCAAGTAAAAAAATAATTTGTTTTCAAGTAAAAAATAATTTGTTTTCAAGTAAAAAATAATTTGTTTTCAAGTAAAAAATAATTTGTTTTCAAGTAAAAAAATAATTTGTTTTCAAGTAAAAAAATAATTTGTTTTCAAGTAAAAAATAATTTGTTTTCAAGTAAAAAAATAATTTGTTTTCAAGTAAAAAATAATTTGTTTTCAAGTAAAAAATAATTTGTTTTCAAGTAAAAAAATAATTTGTTTTCAAGTAAAAAATAATTTGTTTTCAAGTAAAAAATAATTCAAGTAAAAAAAATAATTTGTTTTCAAGTAAAAAAATAATTTGTTTTCAAGTGTAAAAAATTATTTGTTTTCAAGTAAAACAATAATTCAAGTAAAAAAATAATTTGTTTTCAAGTAAAAAAATAATTTGTTTTCAAGTAAAAAATAATTTGTTTTCAAGTAAAAAATTATTTGTTAGAGACCTATTTCACTCCAAATAATTTCTATGACTGAAATAGTAACTGACAGAAGTGTGTAGCAATTTTATGTGGACGGACTATTTTCTTTTGCGCAAGCTTACTCTTCCACACGGAGTGATTGATACATTATCCAATCAGAACGCTTTACGTGCGAGGCACTTACGCTGAACTGTTTGTACACTGTTTTCCAGCTATTCACCAGTCGGATAGTAAACGTCAAACGGAACGGACGTACGATGTTATCATCCCATGATTTGACATGTGCGGGACAGTTGGATGTAAGACGCAACCTGGGCAGATGTACGTGCGTCTGTCCGACTCTGCGTGTTTCTTCGTAATTTGTTACAAACCCCGTTCATGGTCTCTTGCTGTTTCTTGGTGAAGCAATCTATGAACAAAACTGATTTAAAATGTGGACGAAAAGTGTGTCTCTATAATGGTGACCCCTTTTTCTTCTTACTAAACGAACCCCATTTTTTTACTCTACAAAATGGACCTCTTTTCCATTACAGAAGTTAAACGAACTTGGTGATTCATTCATTTATTCTTTTATTCCTTCATTCTTTTATTCATTCATTCCTTCATTCTTTTATTCATTCATTCATTTATTCTGTGTGAATCCGATGATTCTAGGGTTGGCATTGGTTTCCCCGATATCTTACTAGTTAGAATTCTTTCTAGAAAGACATTGAGTACTTACGGGAAGGACCACGTGAAGGTTGCCAACATCCGTAAGTGAAAGTGGTACTGTGGAACCGACTGGATTCGAACCTCTAGTGTTGGATAGTAAACGTCAATAATAATGGACCTTAATAATAATCAAAAAAGTAATCATGATGCCTTGAGAGAGAGAGAGAATCAGAGATATCCGTGAAAGCACGCCACTGCGACCGCCGCCACCCTCTCCATCCAACGCTTGAGAATAGTGGACAACAACTCAGTATAATAATCTGAATTGAGGTTGAGTCCCTCTTCGAAGATGTAAGGCAGCATGACATGGTCTTTAGAAATTGCGTGATCTATTCCCCCGCTTCTTTTGTTCCAGCTCGTTTGACTCGTTGGTCTAGTGGTCTCCATCAATTTGCTTGTTTTTACACCTCATTGTAATACGGTTTCCTATTCCAGTAGCTTTGTCGCAGTCACAATATTGACCGGAAGTGAACTCTTCAATGCACGAGATTCACCTGAGAGATCGTGATTTGGCGAACACCCAAATCACGTGATCAGCGTGGTAAATGAGTTTGTGACTTTCAGTCAACAAGGAAAGATGTCATCCTGCGTTCTCTGCCAGGCCTGGCAAAGAATATACAAACCCCGAAAAACGGTTATTTCACTTTGTCAATATATATGCAACCCCATGTATAAAAGATGTTCTGTTCTGTTGTTCCTGTGAATAAACCTATATATATATATATATATATATATATGAGAGAGAGAGATATCTCTATATATTCCTTTAGTTGATGTGTCTCATCTATTCCGACTCCCTGCATCATCTAAAGCTTCTTTCGAAAAACTGCAGGCTTGTGGAACTCTCTTCCTGCTGCCTGTTTTTTCTCCTACCTATAGCCTTGATCTTTTCAAGACTATGGCCAATAAGCATCACCTGTCTTTGCGATAATCATTTTTCGTTCTTGTTATCTCCTTACATCAAGTGGCTTCATGCCTTGTCTGGAGCAATTTCTATTAAAAATACATACATACATATATATATATATATATATATATATATATATATATATATATATATATATATATATATATACATTTTTAATAGAAATACATATACAGGGTGATTCATAAGTCACTTAGCTATTTATTTTTGAAATTCTAAAGTTAAAAAATACGGTAATACAAAACAGAAAGTTTATTCAACAAATTCATTTCTGGGAGTTTAAAATTACAGCAAATTTTCAAAATTTCCACCTTTGTTTTGCATGCATAGCTCCATTCTTTTTTGCATATTTGATTGATTGAGTGTTGTGTGAAGGAGGCTTTCTGTTCACATCTTGTTTCCATTGCCTAACAAATAGCAGTAATTAGAGAGTAAGATAACAATTATCAAAAGTTCATAGTATGTTTGTGCTTCATATGGTAATCATTTTAAATAGCTAAGTGAAGTGACTTATGAATACCCCTGTATATATATATATATATTATATGCTTGACTTCTTTTAATGCATGTTAACACCGCTATCCATTGCACTTTACACGTGTAACGTTGTCCTCTTTCTTTTACTGGTTCTCAAATGTAAAATAAAGACTCGAAACAAAAAAGTATTTTTTTATATAGCTTACAATTTATCACTGAAACTATTGCATATATGTAGTAAAAATAGGACAATACAATTACAAATGAATAACATGAAACATTAATTTATTATGGACTGCTTAAAATATGGTTATGCAAATTAGGCATTCAACCAACTCTCTCTGTACTATATATACAGTATTTGAAAATATTATTTAGTAGTCCAAATATTATTATTTAGTAGTCCGAATATTATTTAGTACTATATATACAGTATTTGAAAATATTATTTAGTAGTCCAAATATTATTATTTAGTAGTCCGAATATTATTTAGTACTATATATACAGTATTTGAAAATATTATTTAGTAGTCCAAATATTATTATTTAGTAGTCCGAATATTATTTAGTACTATATATACAGTATTTGAAAATATTATTTAGTAGTCCAAATATTATTATTTAGTAGTCCGAATATTATTTAGTACTATATATACAGTATTTGAAAATATTATTTAGTAGTCCAAATATTATTATTTAGTAGTCCGAATATTATTTAGTACTATATATACAGTATTTGAAAATATTATTTAGTAGTCCAAATATTATTATTTAGTAGTCCGAATATTATTTAGTACTATATATACAGTATTTGAAAATATTATTTAGTAGTCCAAATATTATTATTTAGTAGTCCGAATATTATTTAGTACTATATATACAGTATTTGAAAATATTATTTAGTAGTCCAAATATTATTATTTAGTAGTCCGAATATTATTTAGTACTATATATACAGTATTTGAAAATATTATTTAGTAGTCCAAATATTATTATTTAGTAGTCCGAATATTATTTAGTACTATATATACAGTATTTGAAAATATTATTTAGTAGTCCAAATATTATTATTTAGTAGTCCGAATATTATTTAGTACTATATATACAGTATTTGAAAATATTATTTAGTAGTCCAAATATTATTATTTAGTAGTCCGAATATTATTTAGTACTATATATACAGTATTTGAAAATATTATTTAGTAGTCCAAATATTATTATTTAGTAGTCCGAATATTATTTAGTACTATATATACAGTATTTGAAAATATTATTTAGTAGTCCAAATATTATTATTTAGTAGTCCGAATATTATTTAGTACTATATATACAGTATTTGAAAATATTATTTAGTAGTCCAAATAATACAAATAGTACAAGAATAGTACAGTAGAATATCGACATTCCTTTTAGCACACTCCACTTTACCGATAAAATCAACTCTCCGATCCCCGCTGGGGAAAACAAAGGGCAAAACTTCGACTCACTTCAATCGCAATTCTTACTCTGATCCTCTTTCGCTCGGTGACATAATTCTGGCAATTGTTTTTCGTACATCCCTCAAGTCGGCATACCCCAAAATGAAGACAATAAAATGTTTACAATTTCAATTTTTAGTCTCAAACTTTAAATTATCACAACAATCGCAGTCACATTCCAAATGACGTCTACTACACCTGTGACAACATCTCATGACCACCTAGGTTAAATTTTTATTTACTATCCTTGCCCTACACCTCCCTTCCATCCAGACTACAATTCTTCTTTACTATTCTGTTTTTTTTTTTTTGTTCCGATCACCCTGGGGTAATCTCGTTACACTCGTACTAAATACTTCAAATGGTTTTGAAATGAAAGAATATCAAAAATTATCAAATGTCTTGAACACTCATTCAGCAAATTCCTAACAAGAGTGTATGAGCGGATTTCATTTACAAGAAAAATATCCAACCACAATTCAAGCATTTATTCAGGTGGGTCGGAACTAGTGATGGGACGTTTCCAATATTTCCCCCGATTCTGATACAATTACCAATTATGTTCTAAATTCCCGATTCCGATAAAATTCCCGATTCTTTTCAAATCTCAAATATTTAATTTGTTGTTGTTTTTCGGATTACCTTTAAAAACCCATGTATATATTTTCGTAAACATAAAAATACACTTGTGGGGGGGGGGGGTGATCTATAGATTTTAGTTTCACTGGTAGTTTAAAATCGATAAATATTTATCATTAATATCAGCAATGGAAAATTTCGTTTTTGGCACAAATTTTTCCGATGCTGATACTTATTCCGATCCCCCAAAAAACTTGATTTTTCCGATTCTTAATTTAAATTCCGATTAATCGTACCAACGCTAGTCTGAACTTATAAGGTTAAGATTTAGTTTCTTTGTCCGACCTTGAGTCGGTATTAATCCAGATAGTCAGTAATCAAATGGGTTGAACTTGAGCTGAGTTTTGTATAATTCATAATCTCTGCTTATCTCAGTATTCAACAAATCTCTGGTCAAAGGTTGTTTTCCGTCTTACGTTGATCAATGTCTTATTGGGGATTACAGTGCCAGCATTGGGGGTTCATCCTTCTCCCCCAGAATTTATAATATGGAGATCCCTACTAGGAGACTACTAAAATCCACCATGGCCTTTTGGCTGAGATCAAAGTGTAGTATCTGTCCCGATGGATACTACACCCCTTAAACCGGTACCGCCTTGGCCTTCGGGCCTTGATTCCGCCGGTCTGTGGGTTTGTCCTGCACAGTTCTGCAAGGTCCACCCTCCCAGGCTTTACCTTCTTACCCTTTGAGAAGGCGTTAGTTTATTGCTATCGCCTGAGGCGCTCCTACCGGGGAATGCCGACGGACGTTGGCTTTAAATGTCACCAAGACCCCTGACCCCACCTTTCCCCCTTCCACAACGGGCATTATGCCTAAGGTGTGGTGCATTCCGAGGGATGTAATTTTCATTTAATATAGAAATGAATGTTTCCGAGGAATGCACCAGCCTAAATAAATTCTCACCCTTTGAGAAGGGGTTAGTTTATTGCTAATCGCTGAGGCGCTCCTACCGGGGAATGCCGACGGGGCTGTCCAGGCTATTTTTGTAGGCCAGAGTGCTCAACTTCTCGGGCGCTGGCTTTCCAATCCCACCCTCCGACCTTGTGTTACATCTTTCTGCTGTGGGAAGGGAGTATATAAAAAAAAAAAAACCCAAAAAAAACAACCAATGTCTCCTCCCCTACGAGGGCAGAGTAGATACGAGATCGGTGTCTAATGTAGGGAAAATTCATCTCCCTGAAAAGGGGCACTCTTTATTTGTACAAAAATTAAAATCGCCGCAGTCTAGAAAGATTTCTCCTTCACTGACCGAGTACAGAACAGATGAATTTCAGTATCAGAACATATATTGCACTTTGAAATATTTATTTGCACAAAATATAAAAATTTATATTTGGAAAAAATTAGGCGATCAATAGTGTGGGAAAATAGGAGTCATTGGTCATCCTTGGTCAAAAATGATAAAAAATGTCTGTCCTACTCTTAACTAGAATCATCTCAGTCACCACAATACCACATTTACTCTCGGAGTACTTAGTTTAAACTCATCCAGGTAGATAGAAGAGTAACTTATCTTGCCTTTGGTAATATTTATTTGTTGCCTATTTGTTTTTTTCACCTCCTTTTCGTTCTGTTGGCTGTTGTTATAAATGGCCGTAAAGTTATATTGAATTTTCATTTTTTTTATTGAATTTTCATTTTTTTTATTAGATTTTAATTTTTTTTTTATTGAATTTTCATTTTTTTTAATTGAATTTTCATTTTTTTTATTGAATTTCATTTTTTTTATTGAATTTTCATATTTTTTATTGAATTTTCATTTTTTTTTTATTGAATTTTCATTTTTTTTATTGAATTTTGAATTTTTTTATTGAATTTTCATATTTTTCATTGAATTTTCATTTTTTTTTTATTGATTTTCATTTTTTTTATTGAATTTTCATTTTTTATATTGAATTTTCATTTTTTTTATTGAATTTTCATTTTTTTTTATTGAATTTTCATTTTTTTTATTGAATTTTCATTTTTTTTTATTGAATTTTCATTTTTTTTATTGAATTTTCATTTTTTTTTATTGAATTTTCATTTTTTTAATTGAATTTTCATATTTTTTATTGAATTTTCATTCTAAAGAGAATGCTCATGCTTTTACCATGAATTTATAGTCTTAAACGGTTTGAATAAACGGAAAAAGGTTTTTTCTTAGAAAGCTTCTCGCAGACTTTTAAAATGAACAGATTACGCAGTCCTTACGTGACTCAACTCTGTGTGAAATAACAGTCTTTAACTATTGATTTCCTATTTGGCTTTGATGCCGCCATAGAAATATTCCAAAATTAAACCCTTCCAAAATCTTTAGAAAATTCACATTATTACACTTGAAGAATGGGTTGCCAACGTAAGGAATACATGTCCCCCCCCCCCCCCCCCCTGGGCGGCCTATGATTCATACTTTGGAATGGAAATTGGTTTATAAAATTAAGCCGCTTGTGGTTCGTGTAACATGCAGGAGGTCGGCCCCTATGAAGACTGGATATGAACGGAGTATTAGATGCATTACATTCGCCTGAACTAAGTACCTTAGAATCATGGCAATGACTGAAGACTCAACTTCCATGCTTTCGGACTGGGATCAAAGAGTAACATTTGATCTATCTTTGGTCGGAGGAGGAGAAATCCTTCTTGACTAAGGACATTTTTATTGTTGTTCCATCCATAGTACCCTTTTTTGAACTTTTACTTGAGTCTGGTACACGTTAGTAGTTAGGTATTAAAATGCCCCTGATCTAATGGAATTTGGGGGGGGGGGCTCTTCATTCGTTCATCCCTCTCGTCTTTCTCTCTCTCTCTTTATATATATATATATAGGGTGGGCCAAAATAAGGGTCCTATCTTTAAATTTGAATAACTTGAATTTGAATAACTTCCACAAAATAAAAGTTAAACTCACCAAACTTTATATGTGTGTAGACTGACCCTTCCGAGATTTTTTGAAATAAACAAAAAAAATTTTAGCCGAAAAACACTTCTTAAAACTAACAAAAACTAAAGTATTGTTTTTTACACTGTTTTGAGTTTTTTAAGCAAAAATAATGTTTTCTAAATGAGGGTACGTTCCTTAGGGCTAATACGGCTCATGCTTGCTTCGGAAGGGGTCCTTTACTTATTCTAAAAAAAAATTTTTTTTAAATCAATAAATAAAAAAGTTATGAATTTTTAAAAATAGGACCCTTATTTTTGCCCACCCTGTATATATGGCTTTTCAAAGAATTGAATTCATCAGAGGAATACAGATGGATAAGTTGGTAAGAAAATTACCAGAGTCAAAGTTTTAAAAGATTGAAAAGATAAAATATTATTTTAGAGAAATGTTAATATATATATATATATATATATATATATATATATATATATTAGTCTCGGAAGTTTCTCAACCATTAAAACTAAAAAAAAAAAAACCCAAAAAAACCTTTAAGTCCCAAGTCGTTCAGTGGAAAATCACTCATGTAAGTCAATTTAGTTTTTACAGTTATTATATTAGTTTGCTTCTAATATATATATATATAACTTCTTTTGTAATATGGTGGGAAAAATCGCAGCAGAGTGCTCGATTAATTTAGAATCAAAATTAAGAGCGTAATATTTATTTATTTTTTTGGTACAGAAAAATTAGTACAACATTAGTACCGTCAGTTTCAAGCTCAGAAGAACTTAACCATCCGGCTCTCTTCAGCTTATGTGAGAACATAATCTGAAGAGAGCCGGATGGTTAAGTCCTTCTGAGCTTGAAACCGACGGTACTAATGTTGTACTAATTTTTCTGTACCAAAAAATAAATATATATATATATATATATAGATTTAGATTTTTCACTTATAAAATAGATCATTCAGTGAAGACCGGGGTTGTTCCAATAAAAACAAGCTCGATGATACTCGATTACAGAGTACAGAGCATTTATATGTGATTTTATGAAGGCTTACCAAAGCATTCCTTTCAGGACACCAATGATCACCATTAAAGATATTTTTTCTTACAAATATTATTTATTCAAATTAAATGTTTTTTCCTACACGTGTTTCACTACCAAGCAGTTACTTGCTTGGCAGATCATCAGGGAAATTAAATGTCTGGAATACTGGTTTCAACTGCCGACAATACACAATGTGGCGTTGCAATATGTATATTTGTAAGAAAAAATATATTTAATGGTGATCATTGGTGTCCTGAAAGGAATGCTTTGGTAAGCCTTCATAAAATCACATATATATATATATATAAGGAACAAGAAGATAAGGATATCATGTATATCTTTAAAAAAGAACCTATCATGAAAAAGATTTGATGCTCAATATACGAGATAGAGCAATTATATAGGCAAGTTAAAGGATGAGAATAAAAGTTGTAAAAACATACATCTTCAGTTGTTCACAATACAAGGGATTTATTTTTCCTAAAACCATGGCTTTTCAATGAATTGAATTCTTATCATCAAAGGAATACAGATGGATAAGTTGGTAAGAAAATTACCAGGGTTAAAGTTTGAAAAGATTAAAAAGATAAAATATTATTTGAGAAAAAATGTTAAACGTGAAAATATGTTGAGTGTCCAATGCAAAATAAATGAATTGAATGCATATAAAAAAAAGTTTAGTGTAAAGGGCGTCAATGAAAAAAAAACAGCAGCAAGTTTAATGGTAGTATATCCAAAGGCAATTGTAAAATCCATGGAATTGAAAAATCAAATCAACAAAGGCCAAAATCCGGTCATTAAAAAATATACTTGTTCATTATTGTTCATGCCTATTAAAAAATATGCTTGTTCATTATTGTTCATGCCTATTAAAAAATATACTTGTTCATTATTGTTCATGCCTATTAAAAAATATGCTTGTTCATTATTTTTCATGCCTATTAAAAAATATACTTGTTCATTATTGTTCATGCCTATTAAAAAATATGCTTGTTCATTATTGTTCATGCCTATTAAAAAATATACTTGTTCATTATTGTTCATGCCTATTAAAAAATATACTTGTTCATTATTGTTCATGCCTATTAAAAAATATGCTTGTTCATTATTGTTCATGCCTATTAAAAAATATGCTTGTTCATTATTGTTCATGCCTATTAAAAAATATACTTGTTCATTATTGTTCATGCCTATTAAAAAATATACTTGTTCATTATTGTTCATGCCTATTAAAAAATATGCTTGTTCATTATTGTTCATGCCTATTAAAAAATATACTTGTTCATTATTGTTCATGCCTATTAAAAAATATACTTGTTCATTATTTTTCATGCCTATTAAAAAATATACTTGTTCATTATTGTTCATGCCTATTAAAAAATATGCTTGTTCATTATTGTTCATGCCTATTAAAAAATATACTTGTTCATTATTGTTCATGCCTATTAAAAAATATACTTGTTCATTATTGTTCATGCCTATTAAAAAATATGCTTGTTCATTATTGTTCATGCCTATTAAAAAATATACTTGTTCATTATTGTTCATGCCTATTAAAAAATATACTTGTTCATTATTGTTCATGCCTATTAAAAAATATGCTTGTTCATTATTGTTCATGCCTATTAAAAAATATACTTGTTCATTATTGTTCATGCCTATTAAAAAATATACTTGTTCATTATTTTTCATGCCTATTAAAAAATATACTTGTTCATTATTGTTCATGCCTATTAAAAAATATGCTTGTTCATTATTGTTCATGCCTATTAAAAAATATACTTGTTCATTATTGTTCATGCCTATTAAAAAATATACTTGTTCATTATTGTTCATGCCTATTAAAAAATATGCTTGTTCATTATTGTTCATGCCTATTAAAAAATATACTTGTTCATTATTGTTCATGCCTATTAAAAAATATACTTGTTCATTATTTTTCATGCCTATTAAAAAATATACTTGTTCATTATTGTTCATGCCTATTAAAAAATATGCTTGTTCATTATTGTTCATGCCTATTAAAAAATATACTTGTTCATTATTGTTCATGCCTATTAAAAATATACTTGTTCATTATTGTTCATGCCTATTAAAAAATATGCTTGTTCATTATTGTTCATGCCTATTAAAAAATATGCTTGTTCATTATTGTTCATGCCTATTAAAAAATATGCTTGTTCATTATTGTTCATGCCTATTAAAAAATATACTTGGTCATTATTGTTCATGCCTATTAAAAAATATGCTTGTTCATTATTGTTCATGCCTATTAAAAAATATGCTTGTTCATTATTGTTCATGCCTATTAAAAAATATACTTGTTCATTATTGTTCATGCCTATTAAAAAATATGCTTGTTCATTATTGTTCATGCCTATTAAAAAATATACTTGTTCATTATTGTTCATGCCTATTAAAAAATATGCTTGTTCATTATTGTTCATGCCTATTAAAAATATACTTGTTCATTATTGTTCATGCCTATTAAAAAATATGCTTGTTCATTATTGTTCATGCCTATTAAAAAATATACTTGTTCATTATTGTTCATGCCTATTAAAAATATACTTGTTCATTATTGTTCATGCCTATTAAAAAATATACTTGTTCATTATTGTTCATGCCTATTAAAAAATATACTTGTTCATTATTGTTCATGCCTATTAAAAAATATACTTGTTCATTATTGTTCATGCCTATTAAAAAATATGCTTGTTCATTATTGTTCATGCCTATTAAAAAATATACTTGTTCATTATTGTTCATGCCTATTAAAAATATACTTGTTCATTATTGTTCATGCCTATTAAAAAATATGCTTGTTCATTATTGTTCATGCCTATTAAAAAATATGCTTGTTCATTATTGTTCATGCCTATTAAAAAATATACTTGTTCATTATTGTTCATGCCTATTAAAAATATACTTGTTCATTATTGTTCATGCCTATTAAAAAATATGCTTGTTCATTATTGTTCATGCCTATTAAAAAATATGCTTGTTCATTATTGTTCATGCCTATTAAAAAATATACTTGTTCATTATTGTTCATGCCTATTAAAAAATATGCTTGTTCATTATTGTTCATGCCTATTAAAAAATATACTTGTTCATTATTGTTCATGCCTATTAAAAATATACTTGTTCATTATTGTTCATGCCTATTAAAAAATATGCTTGTTCATTATTGTTCATGCCTATTAAAAAATATACTTGTTCATTATTGTTCATGCCTATTAAAAAATATACTTGTTCATTATTGTTCATGCCTATTAAAAAATATGCTTGTTCATTATTGTTCATGCCTATTAAAAAATATGCTTGTTCATTATTGTTCATGCCTATTAAAAAATATACTTGTTCATTATTGTTCATGCCTATTAAAAAATATGCTTGTTCATTATTGTTCATGCCTATTAAAAAATATGCTTGTTCATTATTGTTCATGCCTATTAAAAAATATACTTGTTCATTATTGTTCATGCCTATTAAAAAATATGCTTGTTCATTATTTTTCATGCCTATTAAAAAATATACTTGTTCATTATTGTTCATGCCTATTAAAAAATATGCTTGTTCATTATTGTTCATGCCTATTAAAAAATATACTTGTTCATTATTGTTCATGCCTATTAAAAAATATACTTGTTCATTATTGTTCATGCCTATTAAAAAATATGCTTGTTCATTATTGTTCATGCCTATTAAAAAATATACTTGTTCATTATTGTTCATGCCTATTAAAAAATATGCTTGTTCATTATTGTTCATGCCTATTAAAAAATATACTTGTTCATTATTGTTCATGCCTATTAAAAATATACTTGTTCATTATTGTTCATGCCTATTAAAAAATATGCTTGTTCATTATTGTTCATGCCTATTAAAAAATATGCTTGTTCATTATTGTTCATGCCTATTAAAAAATATGCTTGTTCATTATTGTTCATGCCTATTAAAAAATATACTTGTTCATTATTGTTCATGCCTATTAAAAAATATGCTTGTTCATTATTGTTCATGCCTATTAAAAAATATACTTGTTCATTATTGTTCATGCCTATTAAAAAATATACTTGTTCATTATTTTTCATGCCTATTAAAAAATATGCTTGTTCATTATTGTTCATGCCTATTAAAAAATATGCTTGTTCATTATTGTTCATGCCTATTAAAAAATATACTTGTTCATTATTGTTCATGCCTATTAAAAAATATACTTGTTCATTATTTTTCATGCCTATTAAAAAATATGCTTGTTCATTATTGTTCATGCCTATTAAAAAATATGCTTGTTCATTATTGTTCATGCCTATTAAAAAATATACTTGTTCATTATTGTTCATGCCTATTAAAAAATATGCTTGTTCATTATTGTTCATGCCTATTAAAAAATATACTTGTTCATTATTGTTCATGCCTATTAAAAATATACTTGTTCATTATTGTTCATGCCTATTAAAAAATATGCTTGTTCATTATTGTTCATGCCTATTAAAAAATATGCTTGTTCATTATTGTTCATGCCTATTAAAAAATATACTTGTTCATTATTGTTCATGCCTATTAAAAAATATGCTTGTTCATTATTGTTCATGCCTATTAAAAAATATACTTGGTCATTATTGTTCATGCCTATTAAAAAATATACTTGTTCATTATTGTTCATGCCTATTAAAAATATGCTTGGTCATTATTGTTCATGCCTATTAAAAAATATACTTGTTCATTATTGTTCATGCCTATTAAAAATATACTTGTTCATTATTGTTCATGCCTATTAAAAAATATGCTTGTTCATTATTGTTCATGCCTATTAAAAAATATGCTTGTTCATTATTGTTCATGCCTATTAAAAAATATGCTTGTTCATTATTGTTCATGCCTATTAAAAAATATACTTGTTCATTATTGTTCATGCCTATTAAAAAATATGCTTGGTCATTATTGTTCATGCCTATTAAAAAATATGCTTGGTCATTATTGTTCATGCCTATTAAAAAATATGCTTGTTCATTATTGTTCATGCCTATTAAAAAATATACTTGTTCATTATTGTTCATGCCTATTAAAAAATATGCTTGGTCATTATTGTTCATGCCTATTAAAAAATATGCTTGTTCATTATTGTTCATGCCTATTAAAAAATATGCTTGTTCATTATTGTTCATGCCTATTAAAAAATATACTTGTTCATTATTGTTCATGCCTATTAAAAATATACTTGTTCATTATTGTTCATGCCTATAAAGGTACATAAAATAATTGGGCCATTAAAAAAAAATATTAAGACGCGTCTTTTCATGGAGGTGTGTTTGCAAAAAAGCACCAGAAGCTTTCCTAGCAGATCTTGATAGCCTATCAGAAAGAAGACCTTGAACTCTTAGAAAGCAAATTTTCTTATCGGCATATAATGTTCTTGATAA
>OY744545.1:67300966-67315966 GCA_963556195.1 Sepiola atlantica | reverse complement strand
TGTCCGCCTATGATGGCTTGTTTTCCAGATGCGCATATAACAGAAGATGAGAGCACCCTCATAAAAAATGCAGCCATAAGGGAGTCGGAAAAAGACTACCTTCCCATCAGGGAACAAGAAATTAGATGGAGACAAGAGTCTAGATGGGAGAGGGAGAAAAGTGGACATTGTTATGGGCTATGAAATATGCCCAAGCCAAATATACCAAACAAAAAAAGAGAACAGAGACCTGGAGGGAAATATTCTTCCACTTCTGTCCAGGCAAGAGAAATATTCCACCCCCCAAAATAACCTGCCAAAGGTATAACAGCATGAGTGTGTTCAATGAGGCTGAGCTGGACTGTATGACATCAGAGATAGTAGCCATCATAAGAACCAAAAAATGTCCACTTGAAAGCCCCATCAAAATTCCTGCAATTCTCATCATCGTTCAAAACACCGCACCACAGGTACAGCCATTCACCCATGAATCAAGCCGTCAAACAGTCTGAGTCCATGACAACCGACCATACAGCCACTTCAGCACCAGAATCCCCTTTATCAAGTGGCTCCCCGACAAGTATCCCATCACCATCAGTTGTCTATTTACAATCACAAGATAGCCTCTAACCACTATCACCGAGACCACTGCGAACACCTGAACCTCTACCAGAACCAGATGATGAACAATTGGTCTTGGTGGAAGAACTTGGTAATACCATTGAGGAAGTCCAGATGATGAGGCTGGAGGAAAGACCTCAACTGCCAAAAATCCAAGCCTCAAGAGCTACCAAGGCAGTAATGCAAAACGTAAACATCGCTCTCCAAAGACTTGTTCCATCCAATATATTCCATCAGGGAGCTGAATCAAGTAACATATGCTGCAGGGCTCTACATTGTCAGGAAACCACTCCCTCAATTCCAAAAGAAATGGGAGTCCAGGGCACAAGACACAACACCACCTTGGAAACTGAAGCTCCAGAAACAACTGAACCTTTGCAGAAAGAAATTGTCTTAGATCAAATAATTCCTTGCCACCCCTACAGTGCGTGGCCGGCTGAGGAACACCATCTGCAGACTCAGTTTTAAATACAAAAAAAATGTAGACGAAATTAAAAACGTTGTGAGGAACCTTGAGGGCAGAATTCCAGCACTTGCCAAAAGAATCCAAGCAAAGGATAGCAAGCAAAAGAATCCAAGCAAAGGATAGCAAGCACAGGGCGAAAGTTGAGAACAAACAGTTCAAAAAGGAGGCACGACTGTTCTTTAGATGTTCTGTGCTTTATTGTTAGTAAAAAGCCATATTTATCTAACAATAACGCACAGCCTCCTGAAGACGGTCGTGAAGACCGAAAGCGCCTGAGAAATGGCCCAAGATACAACATTAGGCGCCATAATCCATCAATTGACACCGGAAACCCGACGAATCGCTTGCCGAGTCAGGAAGTTAACCAGAAAGATAGCAAAGAAAGAAAACTCTGTGGTCTTCAATGACACATGTATAATAAACGACTTGCTGCCGAAATATATATATATATATATATATATATATATATATATATATATATATATATATATATATATATATATTCTGTTTGTTTCGATTTTCTCCAAACACGTCCTTAACGACCGGACTCTAATTACAATATTTCCTGGAATACTCCACCCTCCCACATCTAATATCATTCTAGTTTGAGTTTTTGATTTTGTTCATACAAGTGGAATTCTTGTTTTATACTTCACCAACAACATCTTGATAAGCAACTCACTGGTAATGTATGACATTTGTACATGCTTAAGTGGAAACGACATCAGCCCTAGTTAGATGGGAACGGTAGAGGTCTTGGACTGCCAAAAGTGTTCAAGTTGGTAAAGGATAGGCATCCAGCCGTAAAATTGCCTTAAATACAATGTCTAGTCGAAATACAGCAGGAAAAAAAGAAAGGCAGTGCCAGTAGCACTAATGCTGCTGGTAATGTCTTGGGCTTCGTAGATCCCAGGATGCGTGGATCTTCAGGGTCTATGGATTCCATCAAGCCTTGCCAAAGACAGGAGTGGAGAGGAAGACTTAGATTTCGAGACTAGACAATCAGGCCCCACCCTCATCGGAGGATTAATTGTGGCCTGATTCAACAAATAAACCGGTTGTTGTTGTTGATGATGATGATGATGATGATGATGATGATGATGATGATGAATCTGGAATTGGTATAAGAGCAAAACTGGAAATCAATAATATTTATTTCTTGTAAAGCTGGTTCTCTCTTCCTTACACACCAGTGAAATTAATAAGAAACTTTTTCCCCTCTCTCATATCTCGTATATATTCATACACTTATACGCCCAGTGCTGTTGGTATAGTCCCAACTAAACTCCTTCTTTTATTACACCCCTTATTTTCTTATCATTCCTTCCTCTTTCCCCATAATAGTTTTTTATAAGGTGTTTTTTTTTCCAATAAAAATTATCTTTGTCCATATCGTCCCCTATACCCTATATGTATATATATGTATATATATATATGTATATATATATATGTATATATATATATATATATATGTATATATATATATATATATATGTATATATATATATATATATATATACATATATATATATATATATATGTATAGGTGTATATATATATATGTATAGGTGTATATATATATGTATATACCCTTCCTCCTACCCTCTAACCCCGCACATCTTCTTGCAAGATGTTTTCCTAAAACAACCTTTGTAAAAAAAAACCCTTGATCCTATTCAACCGTTATTTTCTAATCTTATTTTATTTCTATTTTTATTTTTATGTTGTTTTTAGTTTTTATTTTTTAGTTTTATTTCAATTATTTCATTTCTTTATTTTTATTCTGTATCTTTCATTTTTATTTTCATCTTTTATTTTTATTTTGTATTTTATTATTTTATTTTATTTTTTATTCATTTTTTTATTTTTTTATATTTTTAATTTTTATATTTTTTATTATTTTGTATTTTATTATTTTATTTTATTTTTTATTCATTTTTTTATTTTTTATATTTTTAATTTTTATATTTTTTATTATTTTTATTTCATATTTTTTTATCTTATTCTTTTTTTAATTATTTTATTTCTATTATTATTTCTATTCTATTGTTTTCACTTCCCCTCCCCCTCTGACAAAAGAATTTGTAACTTTAATTAATTTATTGCATAATTTGAAAGGGTAAATCTATGCAAAGTATTGGGTTATTTCTTTTATATGTACCAGTGTTTTGGTTTATAGGTACCATTATGTCCCCCCCCCCCCCCATGCTACTAACATATCAACCGGTGACTCTTTCTGTCGGTTGATGTTTCTCCACAACAAACTTTTTGATTTTTTCTCTGACTTTCTGTAAGACGTGTTGCTAAAGGCGCTGATGAAAACGTTTTGGATTAGCTTTATCAATTTATAAAATAAAATAAAGTATTTCCAAAATGTTTTGGAAACGATCGTGCGCCATACTGGACTTGATGTTCTAATTCTTGGAACAATTCATTGAATGTTTTAATTCATTGAATGTTTTTATATATATGCAAACATTGTTACAAATAACAGACTTAGTCTGTTTAATTATACCTTTTTTATTTTAACAATTTTCTTCTGATGGTCATTTTTGTATTAAAATCAAAAAAATTAATAAAAGTTCCATAGGTTTCACGAACGTTTTCGATTCTTCGTCGAATCATCTTCAGGTGTCAAAAGCAAATGAACAAAAAAGCTGGAGAAAGAAAAGAATTTTTAAAAAGACGGTGGAGAAACGCGCAGAGAACGTTTTTCGCATTGTTCCAGGAAAGTCGTTGAAGATTTAAATTCAACGACGCTGGAATGGAATCGCATTACTTCCAGTATTTTTAATTAAAAAAAAAAAATTGAAAGTACTGTAAACTATCTACATAAAAACACAACAACCTAAAATTAATAACATCACATATGAAACCAGTGGTAACATTTTAAAATGCTTAACGTAATGCGATTTTGTTCTGTGATGCCATCCATTTGGTGCTGTTAGTGAATTCTTTTACTATAGGCTGAATTTTTTCATGAATTAATTGATTTTCGCAATAAATAATCCAATTTTTGGTAAATTTTCACATTATTTCTGGAGAATTGAGTGTATATATATATATATATATATATATATATATATATATATATATATATATATATACGTTTGAATTGTGGTTGGAAACACATCCGAGGAGACCTAGTTACGGTCGAAATAACTTATAATGTGCACAATCCGAATGTATATCTAGTCTTTTTCAACCTCATAACTTATTCATGCTCTGTTTGAACGGACATAGATCTCTCTGATTCGAATTCCCATCGAAAATAATCGAACCTGAAAACTATATATATATATATATATATATATATATATATATATATATATATATATATATATATATATATATAAAGAGGTGTACTAAAAGCGAACTTTTAGGAAAGGTAAAACCTATTGTGAAGAGTATACAGCTCAAAATCCAGGATAGAGCAGGTAGAGATTTTAAATCTTGGCCATTGCCAACTTATCTATCCCAGCGACTTCCTCTGCTGATAACTTGAATAAATTGCCTTTTTGCGGAATATACCTTGCTCTGAGCAATTGAATTGAATTTTGATTTGGCTTTTGCTTCTCTAATTCCTTTCCATTCTTCTTTATTATATATATATATATATATATATATATATATATATATATATATATATATATATATATATATATATATACTTATATTTGAATTTTTATTATGTTCAAATATCAATTTTATAACATGAAGGAATTGTTATAGCTCAATAGTGTAAGGCCAGAGCTCTGTTATGTATTTTTTATTCGATTTTATATCAGACAGACAGATTAATATTTTTCACTGTTAATATTTTAATCATTCCCCCTTCTCTAATATATATATATATATATATATATATATATATATATATATATATATAAAATATAATAACACGAAATCACATAATTGTCGATGCAATAATTTATTTCAACCGTTCGGTTTTTTCAAGCATCACTCAGACAATTACATTTTTGAGACTGATAGAAAATTGAATTTCCCTACCACAGTTCCAATACAATCATAGATGGTAGTAGTAGCAACCAATTTGATACATCTTTTATAGAGAGGGGGAAAAATTTAAAACTTATATTTAACTATGGCGGGCGAAGGGGAGGGATCTTTAAGTTAATCAACTAAAAACTGCCATGTCAAAATTATGACACATACGACTTGGCGATATCAACCATATAGGCAATTTTACTCACGCGCATACACAAAACTAAATACGCACACGTCATATGCGCACTCACATACATAATCTCACTCGCACATTATCATAACTAAGCATAATCACATACGCAACTTTTATTCATCTCCAGCCAGAATGCGTCCGGCGAAACTCGTGTTCTCAAATTCGGTTAGAGAAAAGAAAGAAAGAAACAATTAACAGGCACAGAGAATATATAGACAGACCGCGTGTCATAAATTCTCAGTCCGTCTGGGTTGAAATAAGATTACACGCACATACATATATGTATACATACAAATCCATACGCACATACACACACATATATACACATACACACCCACACATATACATATCTATACACATATACATATACACACATATATACATATATATATATATATATATATACATACATATACATACATGAATACACCCATATATATCTCTGAATCTATTTGAAATATTGACCAAATGCATACGCATGTAGTTGTTCACACATGTAAACATACATACACATACACACACACACACATATATACATATACGCACATATACACACATATACGTACGCACACATACATATATATCCACACACCTACACACAATATTTACATAACACTCTATATTCTTACTGATGTAATATGAGTTCTAAAAATTAGTCTTACCTTATTTATATTTTAGATTAATTTGATAATCTATTATTATAAATATCATGCGGGGGGGGGGGGGTTATCGTACCTAATGTTATTCAATTTGGTATCTTCACCGTTGTAATTCTAGAGGCCCATCGGATTACTAATTCAAGTCTAATAATGTCTATTGGTAATATTTGACATTTATACTTATATTAATTCAAAAACTAGTGTATTACCTGCAGAAAAAATTTTCATACCACTATCTTATTTTAAGTAAATAATAAATATCCGCGTATCCACAAATACTATATATCACCAAGTCAGTAAATCTGTGTCTATCACAGATATTATTATAAATATTATGGGGGGGGGGGGGGTTTACCGTAAGTAATGTTATTCAATTTGGTATCTTCACCGTTATAAGTCTAGAGGTCCATCGGATTACCAATTCAAGTCTAATACTGTCTAGTGGTAATATTTGGCATTTATACTTATATTAATTCAATAACCGCAGAATTTTTTTAAAAACACTATCTTATTTTAAGTAAATAATCTGAATAAATAAATATTTCAAAATACCATTATATACGCATACACACAAATACTATATATCACCAAGTCGGCAATTCTGTGTCTATAGCAGATATTATTATAACTATTATGTTGGTGGTGGGGGGGGGGTTACCTTAAATAATGTTATTTAATTTGGTATCTTCACCGTTATAAGTCTAGAGGTCCATCGGATTACTAGTCGTTGATTATTTTAAATTTATATTTATGTCTGCACTTAGCCATAAGTTCATCTCGTTTATTCAAGAGGTTATTTCGATCATATTTTAGGATTCTTATTTTTTCTTCTAGACATAAGTTGCATCTTTGTCTAAATCCATCTGGAATATTCGAAAAACATAAGATTGACCACGAAATCACCGGGGACCTGTTCTCATTTTTCAGATGCCACCATTGTTTAGCTAACTCCGTTTTGCTCTTGAGTTCTGGGTTATTGAAAGAGTGTTTGTGGTCATAAAAACGTTGTTTCCAGTTTCCCGCGGAGATGCCGATGTAAACCTTTTTATCCCTGTTGTTATCTTCCGGATGAATAGTGGCCTTATAAACCACACACTCAACTTTACAGTTACCGTCCAGTGGGCAGTTATTTTTCACTTGACAATTACATTTATTTACTGTGACCTTATTCTTACTAGGATTGTTAAGTAATTTACGATTATGGGTGCTGATAATTCTGTCCATGTTCTTGGTGCAAGAGTAGCTGATTTTAATGGTTTTTCTATTAAATATCTTCCTAAGTGGATTATTTATGCTAAAATGTTTATCTACCAGGTTCAAGAATACTCTCCCGATGTTGATGTTAGATAGTTGGCAGTAGGGAGGATTGAACCATATTATTTTTCGGCCTCTATTCCTGGATTTATTTTTATTTTCTTTCTTGGTATATTTGAGTTTTTCATTATATCCGCTTTTCTCTAGCGCTCCATTGTATAAATGCTTATTTGCTTCAAAAATGTCTCTGTTAGCCGAAAGCTTATTTATTCTAGTATTAATTGTTTTAGGTATTTGTTTAATTATGCAGTTCGGGTGGTTAGATCTAGTGTTGATATAAGATGGTGTGTGATTATCTTTATTGAAGGGTTTGTATGTCCCCTTTCCTAAGTCTAAGGTAATATCTAGATAGTTTACTTCTTTACAATTTGGGGTTATATCTATTTTAAATCCAAGGTATTTGAATGCTCTTATTAATTTTTTATGTATTTTGGATACCAGGGGGCCGTCACTATTGGGGATAACAATTAGTCCATCATCCCTATATAACCCCACTAAATTAGGCTCTACAATTCTGCTAATAGTGTACATTATAAAAATGCCCACCAGATCGGCAATCTGGGCTGAGTCAAAAGCACCCATCGGGACATCAAATTTGTTGTTGTTCAATTTAATCCATGTTTCTCGATTGTTTATAAGGATGGATTTGCGACAGGCCATAATTAATCTTACCTGCTCATCGGATATATCCACGAAATTCCCAGCATAGTTAATGCTGTTCGTAAGTATGCTGTTCGTAAGTATATATATATATATTAACTTTCTTCATCAAATGTGACCCAAATGAGTCACTGGATATCCTAATGTATTTAGGGTAAAAAAGAAACTAACACTTTTCATACTGTTTAGTATTTTGTCATAGGAAAAAAAATGAAAAGGTTTTTATATTGCGCTAATAAAGTGATTTTTTACAAAACATGGGTTAAGCCAAGTGTGACGTGTCTGGTCGAAATGAAGAAAGCAGAAAAGTAGAAAAGGGAAACAAGGAAACATAGAAATTGTCTATTGAAAAGTAGATTTTGTATTGGAAAAAGATAAAATGAACAATATAAATAAAAGGCACGTTTTTTTAGCGTTTTTTTTTTCCGTAACCATTTTCTCTTTTATATATACATACTAGCAGGGCTACCCCGCGTTGCCCGAGGTGATAAAAAAAAACAAACAAAGTAGTAGAAATTAAATAGTGTATGTAACATCTTTATATGAAAACTTCAATCTCTCTTCCTCTCACTAGCCGTCTCTCTTTCCCTCGTCCCCATTATTTCCCTCCCTCACCAAACCCTCTCTTTCCCCTTTTCCCATCTGATTCTTCTCTAAAAGTTTAGAGACGCGCCCCTGTTGTACACAAAGAACTAAAAGTTAAGAGACGCGCCCCTGTTGTAACAAAGAACTAAACGTTCAGAAACGCGCCCCTGTGTTACCAAAGAACTAAAAGTTTAAAGACGCGCCCCTGTTGTAACAAAGAACTAAACGTTCAGAGACGCGCCCCTGTGTTACCAAAGAACTAAAAGTTTAGAGACGCGCCCCTGTTGTACCAAAGAACGAAAAGTTTAAGGACGCGCCCCTGTTGTATCAAAGAACTAAAAGTTCAGAGACACGCCCCTGTTGTACCAATCAAGGTAAAGCGTGGGAGAGTGGAGCTCCTCCTTCCTAGAACCGGTCTCATACCGATAGAATCAAGGCAGGTACCGGAATTTCCCCAGAATTAGCGTCCATTAATTTTTAATCCCCCTCTCCGCAGCCTCCGTCTGATGTCATTTCTGGTTAAATTCCGGTGAGAAGAAAATTAAAACAGCGTTATACAATATGTACAATGGGGGATGTATCTTAGAGATTGATCACGTCTAGTTCTAATAGACACACCCTGTGTTTACAAACGTCCCTCCCTTCATGCTTGCAATAACACATATATATATATATATATATATATATATATATATATATATATATATATATATATATATATATATACTAACTGTACCTAGGGAGTAAAAGAAAAAGTATTCTTTGCGAAGAAATAGAAAACGTGTTTTTAGATATTTATTTTTTCAGAAGTCAAGAGAAATTACTCATGACATGATTACTTTCCTTTAATGTATAAGAATATTCGGTGAGGAAGCTAAAAAAGTCTCCGCTCTAAAGGTTTTCTGTACCGAAATAAAGATTTTCAGAAATAAACTGATGCAAAATCAAATATTATTAAAATTGAAAATAGAAGCCTTTATCAATGCAAGATTTTTTTTTTTTTTTACTTTAATCTTATTAATTTCGGAATAATATTCCATCATCAGAGTTGACCAGTATTGTGTAATTTTTTTCCAAAAATAAAAATAAACAAACTTTTATTTGTTTTTTGATATAATGTCCTTGTAATGGGTGTTATCCGCGAAGATGTTCTGGCGTTTATGTATTCAAATTCTGGTTGTCGAACGAAGACGCATTGGCATGCTCGAAGTTTAGAAAGATGGGTCGTTCATTTAAAAGCATTGGTGGGTCAGTATAATTAAAATTGAAAATAGAAACCTTTATCAATGCAAGATTAATTTTTATTTTTTTTATATTTTACTTTAATCTTATTAATTTCGGAATAATATTCCATCATTCCGAGTTGACCCGTATTGTGTCATTTAAAAAAAAAAAAAATAAACAAACGTTTTTTGATATAATGTCCCTGTTATCTGCAGAGATGCTCTTGGTGAGGAAGCTAAAAAAGTCTCCACTCTAAAGGTTTTCTTTACCGGAATAAAGATTTTCAGAAATAAACTGATGCAAAATCAAATATTATTAAAATTGAAAATAGAAGCCTTTATCAATGCAAGATTAATTTTTTTTTTTACTTTAATCTTATTAAAAATAAAAATAAACAAACTTTTTTTTGATATAATGTCCGTGTTATCCGCAGAGATTCTTTTGCCGGTTAAGAAAGTAATACGGTGTTCTGCACAAAGTGAAAAAGGATTTAGTAGTGATTCTCATTCAATCCCGGGCAACGTTCGGTCTTCCTGCTAGTTTTCAATATTCTAATTGATGATAATGTGGTCAAAATCTGTGTTCTCCTTGTTTAAACAGGTTTTGCCCCAATCAATAATAATAAAGAAGAAGAAGAAAGAGTGTTGTATATGCTATTATCTGAGTATGAATTGAGATAATAAGTTGAGTCATCATACTGCCATGAATCAAAACTAAAGATGTCATTGAAATATGAACAACTAGCGGACAGACCCAGCATTGCTCAGGATCGTATGAGGAACACTATGCCCTTTTTTCACCCGTAACACCATATTACGTTGTTTTTTTTGTTTTTATTCCTATCCCTAACTTACTATTTCGGAAGAAACTGAAATTTTGGAAAACTCTCTTAATTAGATATACACCTTTTTAAGTTTTAAGAGGATTTTGCCCCCATGGCTCTATTAGAGGTGGGGGGGGGGGGCACATAGAGATTCAGCACCCTGAAATCGCAATAAAAGAAACACTTAAAAAAAAAACACTTTTTAATCATCAAAATAAAAACGATTATAAATATCGGCTAGGAAATAATTGGAACGCTATAGCAAAATAACAAAAAAAAAACAGAAACAATTGTCTAGTGTGAGATTCGAACCCTGAAAGATGGCATAAAATATTGGAAATAAAGCCGAACACTTTATCCACGTGACTATCGATCAAACAAAAATAGTTTGCCTGTTCAACCTACTTAAACTGTTTATAATAAAATAGTTCGATTGTCTAAAATAAATAGATAAACATTTACACAGGAAGTTGGTATTCAACAGAAACAATTTGGTACCTTGACCAGGATTCTTCGGAATTTTTGACTTAACTCAACTGGTCTTAACGGCGCTAAATAATAAAAATAATATCTGTAGATTGGACTACGTTGTATATTTTCCATCCTTTCGTAGGCCGCGGGGTGAACATGTTTTTCAAGTGAACCTTTTCTCGGTTAGGGTTATATTAAACCGTTTGTCATAATTATCAAAAAATAGTTTATTCATTGAACTGTGGTTAAGTGACTGTTTTTTGTTTTGAATTTATTTAATTTTTAAAAACGTTTTCTTTGTCAATTAAAAGAAACATTTCTGTCAATTTAAGTCATTTCGGACGATTACAATAGTTTTTCCATCATCATCATCATCATCATCATCATCATCATCATCATCATCATCATCATCATCACCCCCACCCCCATCATCATCATCATCATCATCATCATCATCATCATCATCATCATCATCACCCCCACCCCCATCATCATCAGCATCACCATCATCATCATCATCATCATCATCCGTTTGACATGCTGGCATGTGTTGGACGGCTTTTAGAAATTTACTTCTAAAGTAACTTATCTCTGGCCAGGTCTTTAATTAACTCTCTTTCTCTCAAGTTCATTTTTATCACATCCTCCCATGTTTTTCTTTAACCTTCCCCTGTGAACTGAACCTGCTACCTCAACTGTTCTACATCTAATAACCCAAAACCTCTCAAAACTCGAGGATAAGAATTAATGAGATTAATTGACAGTTGAATGATGATGAATACTCTAAGAGGATTGAAAATCTCCACATATTACCTTCTGAAAGCAACAGCCGACACAGAAAACAGCAATTTCTCCTCCTTTGTCAGAAACATCGCTTATAAAATGTGAGGACTAAAGGACCAAATATCACTTCCACCTATGTTTTCCTTGGCTTGCCCTGTGAACTAAACCTGCTACCTCAACTGTTCTACATGTACTAACCCAAGAACTCTCATGCATTCTTTCACCGTGGTTATACCATCGAAGTCTACTCTTCTGCATACATCTCCCTATATTGTTCAGATTTAATCTTCCTCTGAAGTCATCAGATCTAAGCTTGTCTTTAAGACTCAAATTACACATCCATCGTATCATTCTCATATCATTTTTCTCCATGCAACGCATGTCCTCAACCCTCACTTGCCAGGTTTCACTTTCATACATCATCACACTGCGTACACATGCCTGACAGAGTCTTCCTTTGGTAAATAGTGGCAATGCTCTGCTGGTTAGTAATGGCAAAAGTGGTCTGAATTACTCCATTCACTCCTATCTCTTGCAATCACACTAGCACTTGCTCGACCCTGTGCTCCAATCGTATCACCAAGGTAACACAACTTCTGAACAATCTCGATAGCTTCGCCATCCAAAAATATACTTTCTCCACATCTGAGTTCTTGCCTGTCTTCATTGTCTTACACTTCTTGCACACAAACTGGTTATCCTCTCTCAATTCTGCTTTACCCAATGTTTACAAGTGTTGCATAGCCGTCCCGGAATGGGCCGTGGCAGTTCTCTTTCCTCTTCTTTCTCGCGGAGGGGCGCCGTCTCGATGTCGTCTAGTCTTTAAATTCTCGTACCGTTTCTTCTTTCGTCGGGTTTGAGGGGTGTCGTCTAGTGGTTGAGTTCTCTCTTCGTTTCGTTACTGCCGTGAACATCGCCGTTTGCTGTGTCTGCAACTAAACCTTCATGACCGATTCACGAGACAAACAATCTTTTAAGCTTTTAATTCTATTTTATTCAGGCGTCAAATTTCTGTCGGCCATGGAGATGCTTCACTAACGTCGAGGGAGAGACCAAATTACTACTCTATCGTAGTTAATTCCTAACTTAAGTCCTTAGCCATTCGAGGAGGGGGGAAGAAGAAATCTCATGCCTGTATTCTCTTCAGGAATTTAATTCCCCTAATCATGTTGAAGACTACATAGAGAAATCGTCCGTTCGGCCCACTTCCAAAACCCAGACTGACAAAACTCTGTTTCCCACAGAACCCCCATGCGCAGGTGCACCTTGACCCTTGATCTGAGGTCTCGTCAACACGGTGGCCCCGTCAACGTCTGTGAGCTTCAACTGTGAGAACCAGTTTATTTTGCACTCGACTGTACGGGTCCACCCGCACTAAATCGCGCAAGCCAAACCAAACGATCTCTCACACATACGTCCACTTTAACATGCGTCCGGCCTCACAGGGCCATTATCCAACACAAGTACCGCAAAAATTGGGTTACACCCGACTCCAAAATCGGATGCAAAAGTCTTTTCCAAAGAGTAAAAAAAAAAAAACTTAGAATGGAGTCCTGCGGATTACTGAATGGTGTTTTATGTGAAATATCGACAAACATTCAGAATGTCAAATTCCACACAATTATCAATGATCAAATCGATGATGTTTCCAATAATAAACAATTATTGATCGATGATGATTTCAATATTCATAAGAACTTTGTTGGTATGAAGCCAGTTTCACACACAACCGCGCCATATGATTGTGGAAGTAATTATACAAAAACATATATGATATGCATCCCTGCATCTCTGGTTCTCGTGCTTTGATGGTTCAAATACAATGGCAGGTATATAAGGAGTCAGTACTCAAATGAAGGTACTTAATAATAAATATCTTTGTACGCATAGCTGTGAGAATGCTGTTAAGAATGCCTGTATAAAGTCCTTAAAAGATTCATTCGATGTTACATATAAGATATGCAAGCTTGATAATAAAATTAACAAAGCGAAACATTCATCTCAAACAACTATGCCGAGGAATCTATTTATTCTGTCCTACAAGATGAAATGTTCATGGCTCTATTCTATCGAATAATGACGAACATACAGAACTTTGGCGATGTGTTTATATTGTCACATAATGAAGGCCGTGTTTGAATAAAAAAATTTGAGTGACACCTAAGGGTTACAGGTGACCCCAGACGGAAGTTGCAAAACTAATTGATTTCCAAGCGAAGACTTTCTGTCCCTTTGCTGGTGAGATTTCAAGCAGGAAAGACGTGTCGAGGGTGCTGTCTCTACTGGAGGGGGGAAGGGGCGGGAAGTGCGCACTGTGTAGCTGGTTGTAGCAAGACGATCTATCCATCTATCTATGTGTCTGTCTTTCTTGGCAGAGAAATAAAGTCACAATAGCAGGAACAAGTTAACAATGATTTCCAAGTGAATGAATAATTCGATGGAGGTGAGTCTGCTCGTTCTGATTACTTGCTCTGATTATAGAAGGATACACTTCCGGTCTTCATGACGTCACCAGAAAAACTTGACTCGGTTAACAGGCCTTATATTATGACGGCCGTGGCTCCACCCAACCAGGATTAATACTGCTTCGTTTTTTTGTTTTTGTTTTATGGTTCGCGCATGCCAGCATGTAAAACAGACGTTAAACCGATGGTGACAATGTTGTTGTTGGTGGTGGTGGTGGTGATGACGATGATCCCCCCTTTAATGCTTTAACTATTAACTACAGCATCACCGAGAACATAAAATTCTACACATTTCATCCAATCGATACCAAAACCTCTTCAGCTTCTTTTCTATCGAATCTTTGATGTCTTTGGTTTGGCTCGAATGTGTCTCACGCAAAGCTAGAATTTTAGTTTCGCATCTGCTGTTTTCACGACATCTTATTGATTTGTAATTTCTCTTTTCGTTAGATTTTTTTGTCAGAACTTCCATAAAAAAAAAATGTTGCAATAAAAATGGACATTCTTTAATGTTTTTGGTCCCCCGATTTATAAAATCGGGAGACCTATGTTTTGAGGCATGTCCGTCCGTTCGTCCGTCCAGATTTTTCTCCACAACCATCCACTGAATTTCTCTGAAATTTTGCATGAAATTGTAACTTTTGTCAGGTTAGAAAGTGACATTCTCCGTGGGTCAAAAGGCCCCGAAATGGCAAAAAATGACATTTTTTGCCCCATAACTTTTCATCCATCCATTCAATTTTTCTGAA
>OY744545.1:67283466-67295966 GCA_963556195.1 Sepiola atlantica | reverse complement strand
TGAGAGGACGTGCGATTCACAATGTAAAGATAAGGAATATTTCCCTTCAGGGAAGACAAGCGCGAGAATCCTCCCCCCCCTCTTTATGAATAGTTAAGAAAACATTAATAACTAACTACGATAAAGTAGGATTTGCTCTCTCCCTCTCTCTCGACGTGGTGAATGACTCCCAGTTGAAATAACAACGCTTGCAATAAAAAGAATTAAATTCAAAAAGGGAGTTTGTCTTTGGAGTGCATCATGGCTTTTATTGCAGACAACAGACGACAACAGAAAAGAAAGAATTCATCCACTAGACGACCACTCACTGGACGACACGAACAACCCTCTACCCGACGAGTATACAAAACGCGTACTGCCGCGGTCCAAGCAGGAGAGGGGCTATGTAACATGTACACAATAAATTGTCATAATCGGCTGTTTATTAGCAAACTCAACACTTACATTAATATGCACCCGAAGGAAGGATATTAATACTATAATAATTTTACGTTGCTTCTGCTGTTTAACAATGACATTAAAATGTTTTTAAAAAATGGATAAACTTTGGTACGTATTAGCTGAAAATAAGATTGCACAGAAAAAATTATGCAAATTAATCCAGTATTTATTAAATTAGAAGAAAAAGAAGAAAAAAAAACACTCTTACGTATCGGTAGACATTTCAGTTTACGAAGCAGTCAAGGGAGATAACTTTCGGAAAAAGTCAAAATATAAGAAAAATGGCGACATATAGATAAAATCGTTTTTTATTTTTAATTTACGAAATACTGGATGAATTTGCGTAATTTCTCGTGTACAGTCTTCTTTTCAGCTACCACGTAAGTACATAAAGTTTATACATTTCTTTTTTTTAAAAGATGCCTAACATGTCATTGTGAAAATGCAGAAGCACCGATTTTACTGCGATAAAGATACATTTTATTGACGGAATCAGTTTGTGCATTTTTTTTTCTATTGTGTGCACCGTGATGCAGTGTATTGTTACATGCTATTATTGCTATATATAATATAATGCTATATATATATATAATATATATATATATACATATATATATATATATATATATATAATCTCTTTATATATATATATATATATATATATATATATATATATATATAATATAAGGCTATATATATATATATATATATATATAATATAAGGCTATATATATATATATATATATATATATATATATATATATATATATATATATGAAGCAATCCAACAAAAGATATAAGCGTCAACTAATATATTATAATTAGTGAAACATCCGGATAAAAACTGAAGCTCAATATACTGGATAGAGCATTAATATTATAATATAAAATGAAGTAATAAAATAAGGTGTCAATCAAATTTTATTAGAATTCAAAGTTCAAGCAAAGTATCCTTAAGTCCTTAGCTCATGAGTGTTCTTAAGGATACTTTGCTTGAACTTTGAATTACATATATATATACATATTATATATATATATATATATATATATGTAGCCGCCACTCCTTCACTGATGAGAGTAGACAACCTGAAACGACGTAGCCTGAAGGTGAAAAACACTTTAATATTTAAACAATAGTTAATGCCGCTTTAAGATTTAAACGTCTTAATAGTAGAGCCCTGTTTGGAATTACAAGATTGTTGTCATCTTGCGATGAAGCAAACGCGCATTGAACACTATCAACAACATAACGCTTGCCTCTCAGCCTCTCGGGTAAGTGTACATTAATTTCAATTATTGTATGTGATGATTTCTCGCGGCCATGTGGGCTTGGGCATTAGGCTCGTAATTCTAAAATGAATCTACGAACTGCATCCGGGCCATACCATTGCTTGCAACCACTACTCCTGCACTGATGAGGGTAAAAAACCCGAAACGACGTCGTCTGTAGGTATAAACCACTTTAATATTTAAAAAATATTCCCCCTTCTCTTTCCTTCTTTTTCCCGCTCTTTCTCTTTCCCTCCCTTTTTCCGTTTCACTGCTCCTTTTTCTTTCTCGGCCTTTCTCCCCCCCCCCCCCGCTATCTCTCTTTTTCTCTTTCGCTCTCTCTCTCGCCCTCTTTTTTTGGCCCTCTTTCCTTCTCTTTCCCTCTACCCCCCTTTCTCTCCTTACATCTTTTACTCTCTCCCTTTTTTTCTTTAAATCTCCCCCACCCCTCTCTCTTATCGTTCACTATTAGCTAACTTTTAAAGAGCAATGCTATCGACCTCTTCACATCTGTTGGATTTTTTTTCGATACATCCGCAGATATCTATAAAAGGCTTTGTCGTTCAGGTCAGTCGGTCATCGCTGCCGTGTTTACCTACGCACTTTACCAGCGTGAAGCCCATCATCATCATCATCGGTTTAACGTCAGTTTTACATTTTGGCATGCGTTAGACGGCTTTAAGAAATTGACTTAGAAACTAACCTAGGTCTTTATGTATCCCTCTTTCCCCACGTCTATTTTTATCACTTTCTCCCATGTTTTCCTTGGCCTTCCCCTGTGAACAGAATCTGCTACCTCAACTGTTCTACATCTACTAACCCAAGAACTCTCATCCATTCTTTCAACGTGGCCATACCATCAGAGTCTCCTGTTCTGCACACATCAGAAACATCGCTTATGGAATATGAGGACTAAAGGACCAAATATCACTTCCACCTATGTTTTCCTTGGCTTGCTCTGCGAACTGAACCTGCTACCTCAACTGTTCTACATCTAATAACCCAAAACCTCTCAAAACTCGAGGATAATTATTAATGAGATTAATTGACAGTTGAATAATGATGAATACTCTAAGAGGATTTAAAATCTCCACATATTACCTTCTGAAAGCAACAGCCGACACAGAAAACAGCAATTTCTCCTCCTTTGTCAGAAACATCGCTTATGAAATGTGAGGACTAAAGGACCAAATATCACTTCCACCTATGTTTTCCTTGGCTTGCCCTGTGAACTAAACCTGCTACCTCAACTGTTCTACATGTACTAACCCAAGAACTCTCATCCATTCTTTCACCGTGGTTATACCATCGAAGTCTACTCTTCTGCACACATCTCCCTATATTGTTCAGATTTAATCTTCCTCTGAAGTCATCAGATCTAAACTTGTCTTTAAGACTCAAATTACACATCCATCGTATCATTCTCATATCATTTTTCTCCATGCAACGCATATCCTCAACCCTCACTCGCCAGGTTTTACTTCCATACATTATCACACTGCGTACACATGCCTCTTCCTTTGGCCCACAGTGGTAACACTCTGCTGGTTAATAATGGCAGAAGTTCCTTGAACATACTCCATCCACTCCTAGCACCTGCTCTAGTGATATCACCAAGGCAACAAAACTTCTCGACGACCTCAATAGCTTCACCATCCAAATATACTTTCTCCACATCTGAGTTCTCATCCATCTCCATTGTCTTACACTTTTTGCACATAAACTGGTTATCCTTTCTCAACCTACCAGTACTTCTACTCCACTTCTTGTGTACCCAATGCTTACAAGTATCACAAAAAACAAACACAAACAATTAAAATAAATCACAGGAGTACCTGCTCCACCCTGTGCTCCAGTGGTATCACCAAGATAACAAAACATCTCACTTTCTCCACATCTGAGTTCTCATCCATCTTCATTGTCTTAAACTTCTTGCGCACAAACTGGTTATCCTCTCTCAACCTACCAGTAATTCTACTGCACACTTGTGTACCCAATGCTTACAGGTACCACAAAAAATTGAAATTGCTCCAGACTCCCACAAACTGGGCAGGGGAGCTTTCCTCTTTTGGGGAGCTTTCCAAAACTACAACCACTAATCATCACTTTGGTCGCGGGAACATTCACTCTCAGACATTTACTTTCTATAGCATTCATCCAAGTCTTTAACTTAACAAATAGGTCTTCCATTGTTTCACAGGCAAGTCCTAAATAATCAGAAGACACCGTCTCTTCCGGACAACCCGTACGGAACTGTCCCTGGACAATGCTTCTTAGACACAAATCAAAAGAAAAATACCAAGCACAGAACCCTGGTGCACCCATACTTTAACATTAAAGCTGTCACTAAATGTGCTGTTAATTCTAACACGACTTTGAGCATTTTTGTACATTTCTTGAACAGCTTTCACCAACCACCTAGTTTACCTCTAGTTTACACAAAGTCCACTAGACAATCTCTCTTGGCATTCTGTCAAAAGATTTCTCCAGATCCACAAAGGCAAAATACAGGTTCTTCTTCTTACCAAGATACTTCTCTTGCATTTGTCTCAGGATAAATATAGCACCTGTAGTACTTTGTCGAAGCATAAACCCAAACTGCATTTCATCTATGCTTATCTGACTTATTTGTTGCTGCTCAGTTATTCTTTCAACCACTTTCAAAATTTGATCCATCAATTTTAAGATTTGATCCACCAATTTTAAGATTTGATCCATCAATTTTAAGATTTGATCCATCAATTTTAAGATTTGATTCACCAATTTTAAGATTTGATCCACCAATTTTAAGATTTGATCCACCAATTTTAAGATTTGATCCACCAATTTTAAGATTTGATCCATCAATTTTAAGATTTGATCCATCAATTTTAAGATTTGATCCATCAATTTTAAGATTTTATCCATCAATTTTAAGATTTGATCCATCAATTTTAAGATTTGATTCACCAATTTTAAGATTTGATCCACCAATTTTAAGATTTGATCCACCAATTTTAAGATTTGATCCATCAATTTTAAGATTTGATCCATCAATTTTAAGATTTTATCCATCAATTTTAAGATTTTATCCATCAATTTTAAGATTTGATCTACCAATTTTAAGATTTGATCCATCAATTTTAAGATTTGATCCACCAATTTTAAGATTTGATCCATCAATTTTAAGATTTGATCCATCAATTTTAAGATTTGATCCACCAATTTTAAGATTTGATCCATCAATTTTAGGATTTGATCTATCAATTTTAAGATTTGATCCATCAATTTTAAGATTTGATCCACCAATTTTAAGATTTGATCCATCAATTTTAGGATTTGATCCATCACTTTCAGGATTTGATCCATCAATTTGATCCATCAATTTGATCCATCAACTTGATCCATCAATTTTAAGCCTCTGTAATTACCTTTATCAAATGCTTCCTCTTTACTCTTGTACCAAAAGTCTTTCGGGATAACTACTTTTATGATCTGATTTGTCAAGTCTGTGATAATCTTAATTCCTGTTTCACCCGCAGCCGTCCACATTTCTGCAATAACGCCGGAGGGTCCTCCAGCCTTACCCTTTTTCATCTTACTCACAGCTTCCCATACCATTTCTTTCTCAATTCGTATAGCTGGACCAGACACTGCTTCGGCAACTTCCTAGATCCTCAAAATATAAGTATCTAATACATTCTTTTTAGTCATTAACGTGTTTAGCATTTTATGCAGTTTATGGTTAGGGTTAAAGTTAGGATTAAGGTTAAAATTAGGGTTAGGGTTAAAGTTAGGGTTTGGGTTAGGGTTAAATTTGGGGTTTAGGGTTTGGGTTAGGGTTTGGGTTAAAGTTAGGGTTGGGGTTAAGGTTTAAGGTTTGGGTTAGGGTTAAAATTAGGGGTTGGGGTTTAGGGTTAGGGTTAGGGTTAAAGTTAGGGTTAGGGGTTGGGTTTAGGGTTAAAGTTAGGGTTTAAGGTTTGGGTTAAAATTAGGGGTTGGGGTTTAGGGTTTGGGTTTGGGTTAGGGCGGGAATTTTACACACCAATTATCCTCTGCTTTACACAATTTCATCTTCGTCGTAAAGGAAGGTGATTGGGACAAGACACACTTATTCTTTAGTTTGAAAATGGCGGTTTCATAACGAAACGCGTGAATCCAATTGCTGCAGCGTAGTTTAAATGCATCCATGCATCTGTATAGGAGGCTTTGTTTGTCGGTCTGCCTCTATTGATTTGCCTCCCCACGACGGCAAAGTTAGACACAAGGTCAGTTTTTAATGTTGGTAATATCCAGCTCCTCAAAAAGGGACACCCTGGATTGGGATTAAAATTAAAAAAATTGCTTCACTCTCGAAGTATTTCCTTTTCACTGACAAAGTGTAGCATCAGAACAGATACTACACTTTGTTCCTAGCTAAAAGGCCAAATTATTTACCTCAAGGAGGTTAGACACAAGATCGAAGTATTTTTTATTTACCTCCTCTCCAAGAGGTTAGACACAAGATCGAAGTATTTTTTATTTACCTCCTCTCCAAGAGGTTAGACACAAGATCGAAGTATTTTTTATTTACCTCCTCTCCAAGAGGTTAGACACAAGATCGAAGTATTTTTTATTTACCTCCTCTCCAAGAGGTTAGACACAAGATCGAAGTATTTTTTATTTACCTCCTCTCCAAGAGGTTAGACACAAGATCGAAGTATTTTTTATTTACCTCCTCTCCAAGAGGTTAGACACAAGATCGAAGTATTTTTTATTTACCTCCTCTCCAAGAGGTTAGACACAAGATCGAAGTATTTTTTATTTACCTCCTCTCCAAGAGGTTAGACACAAGATCGAAGTATTTTTTATTTACCTCCTCTCCAAGAGGTTAGACACAAGATCGAAGTATTTTTTATTTACCTCCTCTCCAAGAGGTTAGACACAACAAATATCCTATCTCCCCCTCCCCCCCCGGCTCCAGCCAAGCAAACAAGTCAGTGAATATCTCTTCCAAATTTATTTCATTACGAAATTAAATTCCACCATCATGCATTTCTGTTCTTTTGTAAACAAGTCAGCTATTTTATTTTTTCTACTAAATTAAAAACAAAGCCCTCGCCTTAAGCATAAACGGCCAAGCAAACAAGTCAGTGAATATCTCTTCCACATTTATTTCATTACGAAATTAAATTCCACCGTCATGCATTTCTGTTCTTTTGTAAACAAGTCAGCTATTTTATTTCTTCTACTAAATTAAAAACAAAGCCCTCGCCCTAAACATAAACGGCCAAGCAAACAAGTCAGTGAATATCTCTTCCACATTTATTTCATTACGAAATTAAATTCCACCATCATGCATTTCGGTTCTTTTGTAAACAAGTCAGCTATTTTATTTTTTCTACTAAATTAAAAACAAAGCCCTCGCCCTAAACATAAACGGCCAAGCAAACAAGTCAGTGAATATCTCTTCCAAATTTATTTCATTACGAAATTAAATTCCACCATCATGCATTTCGATTCTTTTGTAAACAAGTCAGCTATTTTATTTTTTCTACTAAATTAAAAACAAAGCCCTCGCCCTAAACATAAACGGCCAAGCAAACAAGTCAGTGAATATCTCTTCCAAATTTATTTCATTATGAAATTAAATTCCACCATCATGCATTTCGGTTCTTTTGTAAACAAGTCAGCTATTTTATTTTTTCTACTAAATTAAAAACAAAGCCCTCGCCCTAAACATAAACCGCCAAGCAAACAAGTCAGTGAATATCTCTTCCACATTTATTTCATTACGAAATTAAATTCCACCATCATACATTTCGGTTCTTTTGTAAACAAGTCAGCTATTTTATTTTTTCTACTAAATTAAAAACAAAGCCCTCGCCCTAAACATAAACGGCCAAGCAAACAAGTCAGTTAATACCCCTCCCCCTCCCCCTCCCCCTCCCCCTCACAAATAAATTTTTGTTTATTTAATTACAAAACTAAATTTCACCATGATGCATTTTGGTATTTTCGTAAACAAGTCAGCCATTTTATTCTTTTGTTAAATTGTAGAATAAAAACATCTAACAAACACACACACACACACACGGCAGCCAAGCAAACAAGTCAGTGAGTTTCCCCACCCTTAACCTTTTACAAATATTTTTTTTATCGTGGATAAATCCTTAGGATTTGGGGTTAAAAGAGTCTTTCTGGTCCTCTCCGATCCTTTTTCGGTCCTTTCCGGTCAATTTACTTCTGGGGGTTGCGATTCTTGGTTTCCTTTTTCTTCCCCGAGGAAACAAGAAGCAGGGAGGGAGTTCCAGGGGCCGACAGTACGAGTAAAGAAGCTATTGGAGTAGAAGGCTCTTCGGCATCTGGGGACCTCCACAGTGAATTGATGAGATTTGATTGATTGTCGGGTTGGTCTATTGAATTCACGTCGAGGGGGGGGGGGCACTAGAGCAGCAAGTTCATCGGAGCACATTCCATTGAAGTACTTGTAAAACGGGCACAAGGATGCGATGGGACAGGGGCTGGAGCTTGGTGGATTTTATCCTCGAGTGGCTTTTGTGTCCTGTAAAGTGCCACACCAGAATTTGTTCTCTAGTTCTATTCGGCTTCTTTTTTTAAATAACGACAATTATCGCAATTTCCGTGAGCACATTTAAAAAGAATGTCTTCTTTTATCAAATCAAAACCAAAGCCAAAAAAGAAACTTTCATTCTTTTAAAGGTTTTGTCCACGTTTTCTTATTTTATCTATGCGTCTATATTTAGCGCGTCTTTAAATACTCGAAACATTAGTGATTCAGTTTTTAATGAAAGCCTTTAACATGGTAACCGCAAAGTATTGTCAGTGAAAATTTGCTACCAAAGTAACTACAAACCGTCGTTTACGTGTGAGAATTTGGTTAATTTCATTCTCAATGTTTTATGTATAACTTACAAAACCTGCATACTTAATAGTGTGACATTTTTTTTTTTTTTTTGTCTTAAGATGTAAGTGAATTTAATTAATGAATATTTTATGTTTGTGTGGATGGTTTGGTTTGGTTTGATTTGGTTTGGTTTACGGCATGGCTTATTTAATGCGGTAGTTTTGTTTTACGGCATATCAACCCTTTTTGGGTTATTTAATGCCGAATCTGGTCATTATAGTAAAAGTTTTTATGCTTCAAGTTCTTTATATCTTCAAATGTTTAATCATCGTTTTTGGTTTGGTAGTTTTGTTTTACGGCATATCAACCCTTTTCGGGCCATCTAATGCCGAATCCGGTCATTATAGTAAAAGATTTATGCTTCAAGTTCTAAAAATAAAATAAAAAAGGGGAGGGAGAAAGGGAGAGGGGCTGTTGTTTTTGTTTTTGGTTTTGTAGAACATAATTAAGTTTTACAAAAAAAAAAAAAAAAAAAAACGTCAATGTAGGTGAATTTCGTCTCAGGGAGTCACAGGGCAGCCTGATCTGGAATCACCAGTTATTTAATGCGGAAATAAAGTTGTCAAATATACTTCTTTAGGTAAAATAATTATTTATATTCTTATAATACATTGTCTTAGAATACATTGATCTAAGAATACATTGTCGTAGAATATATTGATCTTAGAATACATTGTCTTAGAATATATTGATTTTAGAATACATTGTCTTAGAATACATTGTCTTAGAATATATTGATACATTGATCTTAGAATACATTGATCTTAAAATACATTGATCTTAGAATACATTGTCTTAGAATACATTGATTTTAGAATACCTTGTCTTAGAATATATTGATCTTAGAATACATTGTCTTAGAATACATTGTCTTAGAATGTATTGTCTTAGAATACATTAATCTTAGAATACATTGATCTTAGAATACATTGTCTTAGAATATATTGATCTTAGAATACATTGATCTTAGAATACATTGTCTTAGAATACATTGTCTTAGAATACATTAATCTTAGAATACATTGTCTTAGAATATATTGATCTTAGAATACATTGATCCTAGAATACATTGTCTTAGAATACATTGTCTTAGAATACATTAATCTTAGAATACATTGATCTTAGAATACATTGTCTTAGAATATATTGATCTTAGAATACATTGATCTTAGAATACATTGTCTTAGAATACATTGTCTTAGAATACATTAATCTTAGAATACATTGTCTTAGAATATATTGATCTTAGAATACATTGATCCTAGAATACATTATCTTAGAATACATTGATCTTAGAATACATTATCTTAGAATATATTAATCTTAGAATACATTGATCTTAGAATACATTGTCTTAGAATATATTGATCTTAGAATATATTGATCTTAGAATATATTGATCTTAGAATACATTGTCTTAGAATACATTGATCTTAGAATACATTGATCTTAGAATACATTGATCTTAGAATACATTGATCTTAGAATACATTGTCTTAGAATAAATTGTCTTAGAATACATTGATCTTAGAATACATTGATCCTAGAATACATTGTCTTAGAATACATTGTCTTAGAATACATTGATCTTAGAATACATTGTCTTAGAATACATTGATCTTAGAATACATTGATCTTAGAATACATTGATCTTAGAATACATTGATCTTAGAATACATTGTCTTAGAATATATTAATCTTAGAATACATTGATCTTAGAATACATTGTCTTAGAATACATTGATCTTAGAATACATTGATCTTAGAATACATTGATCTTAGAATATATTAATCTTAGAATACATTGATCTTAGAATACATTGTCTTAGAATACATTGATCTTAGAATACATTGATCTTAGAATACATTGTCTTAGAATACATTGTCTTAGAATACATTGATCTTAGAATACATTGATCCTAGAATACATTACTCTTTGAGAATACTCACACCAAGCTGGGGATCGACTCCAACGGTTGTCAAATATAATTCTATAGGTAGGGTAATTATTTATATTCCTAGAATACATTGCTCTCAGAAAATCAGAATGTATTGCTCTTTTTTTTATTTTTAAATATATAAAATCTTACAATAAATTAAGTTACTATTCATATATATATATAAAACTAAATAAATATTTATAATTATATTTATGTAGTAGTGCGAAAATATATTTTAGCATATGCGATCTCTCCCTCTCTCTCTCTCTCTCTCTCTCTCTCTCTCTCTATATATATATATATATATATATATATATATATATATATATATAAAACTAAATAAATATTTATAATTATATATATGTAGTAGTGCGAAAATATATTTTAGCATATGCGATCTATACTTTATGTATACCAACCTCTTCCAATTGAAAGCTCGATAATTGTCAACAAAGGCCAAGATTTTATTTATTTCACCAAATATTTTCAAAACGGTCAATCTGTGGTTCAATTTTTTTTTACAAATTCGTTTCGTTCATAGAGAACCAACCAACACTAGTATGTCGATATTGGATCTGTCTTTCTTGTACTTTTCAGGAAGGACAACATTTCTAAGTTTGAAAAATTATACATTGTGGTTATGTCATGAAAAATAAAGGTCCACAAACCAAAAATACGCTCACTGTAGATTTCTCCATATGCCTCCCATTAACGCGGCATGCAGCCATCTTGAAACACTCAATGCAGAGCTATTACAAATACGCATAACTATCGATCGATAATCATTATCCTGGTATCAAAATTACGAACTGGCTAAATGATTATTATTGCTTACTTATTATGTTTACTTAATTTACGTATTTTATAGGGTGGGCAAAAATAAGGGTCCTATTTTTAAAAATTCATAACTTTTTTATTTATTGATTTTTAAAAAAATTTTTTTTTAGAATAAGTAAAGGACCCCTTCCGAAGCAAGCATGAGCCGTATTAGCCCTAAGGAACGTACCCTCATTTAGAAAACATTATTTTTGCTTAAAAAACTCAAAACAGTGTAAAAAACAATACTTTAGTTTTTGTAAGTTTTAAGAAGTGTTTTTCGGCTAAAATTTGTTTTGTTTATTTCAAAAAATCTCGGAAGGGTCAGTCTACACACACATAAAGTTTGGTGAGTTTAACTTTTATTTTGTGGAAGTTATTCAAATTCAAGTTATTCAAATTTAAAGATAAGACCCTTATTTTGGCCCACCCTGTATAAGTAAACAATAATAATCATGGCGATTTGTGACTTTCATACTTTTGTTTTCACTCCGCAGCAAATGACGCCGTTTCTCATATACGGATGGCCAAAAATGATAAAAAAAAACTTTCTCCACAATTAATACCAATTTCAGACTCGTCCAACGAATGTATTACTTTTATTTTGTAATAAACAAATAATTAACCGGATCTATTTTTTTAAAATAATTTATTTGTTTTTTATTTTATTGTTTTGAACACTTTTTTTTTTGTTTTTGGTTTAAAATTCTTGTTTTTTTATGTTTTCACAAATTGTCTTTTTTTTTGTTTTAAATTTTAAAATTTCACAAATTGTTTTTTTGTTTTAAATCAAATTTTAAGTTTTAAACCTAAAAAACCCAACAATATTATGTCTGTATTAAGAATTTTAAATCAAAAACAATTTGAGAAAACAATAAAAAAAAGTGTTCAAAACAATAAAATAAAAAAATAAAAAATAAATTATTTTCAAAAAAAATAGATCCAGACATAATATTGTTGGGTTTTTTAGGTTTAAAAATTTGATTTAAAAGTAATTCATTCGTTGGACAAATCTGAAATTGGTATTAATTGTGGAGAAAGTTTTTTTTTTGTTATTTTTGGCCATTCGTATATGAGAAATGGCGTCATTTGCTGCGGAGTGAAAACGAAAGTATGAAAGTCACAAATCGCCATAATCATAATCATTT
>OY744545.1:67263466-67270966 GCA_963556195.1 Sepiola atlantica | reverse complement strand
TTTAAAAAAATCCTTTACATGAGATTCAAACTCAAGTATTGACATCGTAAAAAAAAACTACTGCCTTAGTAATGTGTACTCTGCTTATTCCTTTTTTATCCACCAATCACGTGTTTCTATTTGCGTACGAGCAGACAAACTCCAAGAACAGCATATTTTTTTAATAGTTTATAGATAAAGCTGTAAGACCTCATATATTCCAAGATCAAAGTGTAGTATCTGTTCCGATGGATACTGCACCCCATAGACTAGTATTGCCTTGGCCTTTGGAGCTGGATTTACGCCGGTTTATGGGTCTGTCCTGTGCAGTTCTAGTAGGTCCACCCTCCCAAGCTTTGCCTCCCCTCTTTGGGGAGGAGTAAGTTTATTGCTTACTGCCTACCGGGGAATGCCGACAGGACTGCCCAGGCATTTTTTAATGGCCAGAGTGATCACCTTCTCGGGCGCTGGCTTTTCAAATCTCACTTTCCGACCTTGTGTCACACTCCTATTGCGGGTAGGCGTTAAATAGCTATCAACCTGTTGTCTCAAACTCAATCAAAGGACTTTGATATATCAAGAGCTATTGCTCTAGAAACAAAGCCCCAATCAAGAGATTTGCTGATCCTATGTGATATTACAGTTAGCACGTCAGCAGTTCACCTTGCAGGGTGAAATCCATATTGCTTGTCACTAAGTAGATTGTTTTTGCTGAGGTGGTTAGCAATTGCTTGATTGATCGGGAGTCTGTGTTGGGATGCAGAAGACTGATCATCTGCACAGTAACGCCCCGCTATCAGCACGGGTTACGTTCCAGATACACCCGCGAATAGCAAAAAGCCGCGAATAGATTTTGATATGTCAAAGTTAACTAAAAATCAGGTTTTCGTACATTAGCATGTATTTTTTTTTCCATGAAAACCAACAGATTAGCGTAAATTAGCCCTTTTTCTGGTTGCAAGTTGGTTGATTTTTTTTTTTAATATTTCAGTTTTGTATAAAATTCACAAAAATTTGGAATACCAATGCTTTTGTATGAACTGCATTTAATATGAATCCTACGGAATAATTAGCGTTTTTAATTGCGTTTATATTGGCCTTAGTTGGACTTCAATGATTATTATATTTGTAAGTTCTATCGAATTTATGAAGAAAATGGTAAGTCAATGCTTATGCTGAACATCTGCAAATTTGTGAAAACATGAATGGTGAGCCCGTGAATAGCTGGGGTCCACTCACTGTGTATGTATATATATATATATATATATATATATATATATATATATATATATATATATACACATGAGGCCAGTCTACTTACAAGTTGGTTGATATTTTTAAAATATTTAATTTTTGATTAAAGTTCGCAAAAATTTAGAATACCAATGCTTTTGTATGAGCCGCATTTAATATGAATCCTACGGAATAATTGCAAAGTTTTTTTGTCATATTGGCCTTCGTTAGACTTAAATGATTATCATATTTGTAAGTTCTACCGAATTTATGAAGAAAATGTTAAGTCAATGCTTATGCCGATATTTCTGAAATTTGTGAAATTTGTGAAACCGTGAAATTTGCGAAATTTGTGAAATTTGTGAAATTTGTGAAACCGTGAAATTTGCGAAATTTGTGAAATTTGTGAAATTTGTGAAACCGCGAATGGTGAGTCCGTGATTAGCTGGAGTTCACTGTATTTTGTTGTTCAATGAATGGCCTTTTCCCCCTTTCTTTGGTGATTCTTTTGTTAAAGATTATTACAGGAGATAGTCTGAGAGTTTACGTGAAGAAGATTAGTTCCTTTACAATAATATAAAAACTTGAATTTTCATGAGCAGGAATGGTATCTGCTTTGGATGATGGCATTGGAGAAGTTGTGAAACCGCGAATGGTGAGTCCGTGAATAGCGGAGGTCCACTGTATTTTTAAATACTGGGCAGAACAATGAAGTTTTCCAAGGAGATGGAAAGCATTTCTCCTTCAAACAACAATAGAATAGTTTTGTAAGGATAGGAGCTAGTTCCGGCAGCAGATTTTTAAGTACAATGACTGGAATATTGGTAGGACCAGTTGCCTTTCTGGCATTAAGGTCTCAGATAAGTGTGACAACATATATGTATATCGCTAAGATTCTTTTCAGTCATGGGGAAAATTCTGTAATTTGTGAAGTTTGAAGCAAAGTTGTTTGCGAAAAGGTTTTGCTTCATCAGATGATGAGGTAATCACCTCAAGTCCATTAATGATGGTTGGAATAGAATTCTTGCATTTGTTCAGTCTTCTGTTAGTTCTAGATAAAATCGTTTTTTATTTTTAATTCAATAAATACCGGATAAACGTGTGTAGTTTTTAATGTAGAGTCTTCTTTTCAGCTACCACGTAAATACATAACAAAGTTTATACATTTCTTTAGTTATTTTTTTAAAGAGTGGCCTAACATGTCGGGGCTAAACAGCAGAAGCAGCATTTTATTTATCTTCCTCCCACAAGGTAAGATGTGACACAAGGGAAAAGCCACCGTCCGAGAAGGTGAGCACTCTGGCCTACAAAAAATGCCTGGGCAGCCCCGTCTGCATTCCCCGGTAGGGGCGCTTCGGACAGTAAGCTATAAACTTACTCCTCCCCAAAGAGGGGAGGCAAAGCCTGGGAGGGTGGACATCCTAGAACTGCACAGGACAGACCCATAGACTGGCGTAAATCAAGCCCTGAAGGCCAAGACGATACCGCTCTATAGGGTGTAGTATCCATCGGAACAGATACTACACTTTGATCTTGGCCAGAAGGCCAAGCACCATTAAATCTTAAAACTGATAATCCCTTAACCTTTGTGCTATTCGACTTATTTAAAACTCCACGAATAACCCCACACATCTTTAAAATATCCGTGTCTGTTTTTAAGCTGTGTTTATACGTTATTAACCCAAATATTCTGTTTATTTTTTGTTGTTGCCTTTCTCCCAATACATCTCTCCTTTTCTCTCTCTCTCCTCTCTCCCCCTGTTCGTTGTTGACGTCTTTTCGTTCTACTTTCCGTCTTACTGTATCGTGATATAATACGCTTGTCATTGTCTTAGTCGTTCAACTGTTGGCCTCTGAAAAAAAAAAAAAAAGTAAAAAAAAGTTAAAAAAAAAGTTTAAAAAAAGTAAAAAATAAAGTTTAAAAAAAGTTTAAAAAAAAAAAAGTAAAAAAAAAAAAAAGTAAAAAAAAAAAAAAGTTAAAAAAAAAAGTTTAAAAAAAGTAAAAAAAAAAAAAATAAAATAAAAAAAAAAAAGTAAAAAAAAAAAAGATGCCAAACTGCATAATTTTCAGCTGAAATGTCATTCAGCCGAGAGTACAAAAGGAACTCGTTAGCCGTTTCCTTTACCTTCCTCCGCGGCCATCCCCCCTCGTCTGGGACACGTTACCCGTCTTGTTTTGGGTTAACACAATAATTGGCATTCTTGCTTTAAGCCACTGAATAAAATAATAACAGTTAGCTTTTCCTCCCCCCCACCCGGGTTTAAAACCTTATATGACCAACTTCCTTCATTTGTTTACAGGCTGTACATACTCGACGTTGCCCGGGATGCAATGACGTCATTTTAGTTTTCAGTTTTTATTGGTTTGCACATTTGTAAACTTATACAGGAACATTCGGAGAGTTTGAATTACGTACTGGAGAGTTTGAATTACGTAAAATTGAAGTTGTAAAAGAAACATCACTTCATTAAAAAAAATTTATTAGTTTTGTTCAACCCCCCCTCCCCCCCCCCCAACAAGACACATTGCAACTGAAGCGTAAGGGGCTACTGTGATAGGAGTCAGATTTATAGGGAGCAACGTGGGCGAGGAGTTGGGCAGCAAGATGTGTTGAATGATCAGGTGAAAATAGTGCACTCAAGAGAGATGGTGAAAAGGCCGTTCACAATGTACTGAAAATCACTACGCCGTATATACGCCAACATGACATATATGATCACGTGATATGTGTGAATTAGTCCCATGTGTTCTTTTGGCGCGTAATCCGTTTTGTTAATTCCAGTTGGCCGGGATCAAAGTGTAGTATCTGTTCCGACGGATACTGCACCCCATAGACTGGTATTGTCTTGGACTTCGGGGCTTGATTTACGCCAGTCTGTGGGTTTGTCCTGTGCAGTTCTAGGAGGTCCACCCTCCCAGGCTTTGCCTCCCCTCTTTGGGGAGGAGTAAGTTTATTGCTTACTGTCTGAGGCGCCCCTACCGGGGAATGCCGACGGGGCTGCCCAGGCAATTTTTAATGGCCAGAGTGCTCACCTTCCTGGGCGCTGGTTTATCAATTCCCACTTTCCCGACCTTGTGTCACATCTTACCGCTGTGGGAGGTAGATCAATAACTTTATAATTCTCTCATATTTTCGGTCTTTGGCGTTTTATAACTCACTTTCTTGTCTCGTTACCATTATGAACCGTCAAAGCTAGTCAACAAGATGTTTGTTCACAGTACATTTAAATTTTTGTTTTTCCGTCTGGTTTGATCGTTTTTCTGTTATTTTGCATTTGCACGATTGTTTTCATTTATATTCTTTCATAAAAATATGAGTTATTCTCTTTGCTGATTTAGAATATCTTTTTTCGGTCATAATTGAAAAATGTCTCCATATCACCAGTCGTCCAGGCGGGACTAGATAACTTTAAAAATAAACTGTAGCAAAGTATGCTATTATAGTGCCAATAACATGGTACAAAAATAACAAATAAAAATTGGCTAGTCAGAATCAAAGTTTGATCTGTTAGCTTCAATGCTATAAAGGTTCAACTTTTAAAATCTCACAAAATCATCACATATGTTAGATGCACAAATAGCTTTTCCTAAAAATGGCAGCCGGTGCATGACTGGTATTTCATATTAAAAAAATAAAAGTCTTCGGTACGGATACAGAATCGGACGCAATATCTGGCAACTTCGTGTCGGCTTCTTCCGGCAGGTTACGTAAGCAGACGGAAAAAGCTGACGCAAAGATTTGACAGACGAATTACCAGTCCCGTAAGTAGTTTCTCAAAAGTGAACGTTTAAAATAGAAAAGAAAAAATACCGACTTCATGGAAGTCAACCCCTAGAGAAAAGGGGTATTCACTCCTTACAGAGCAAAGGCTTAAAAGGGAGGAGGTGTTATGGTGTAAGCTGATCTACCTATTTCGGGAATAAATGAACTTACCCAGCTACAATAAATGGACTTACCCAGACACAATAAATGGACTTACCCAGACACAATAAATGGACTTACCCAGACACAATAAATGGACTTACCCAGACACAATAAATGGACTTACCCAGACACAATAAATGGACTTACCCAGCTACAATAAATGGACTTACCCAGACACAATAAATGGACTTACCCAGACATAATAAATGGACTTACCCAGACACAATAAATGGACTTACCCAGACACAATAAATGGACTTACCCAGACACAATAAATGGACTTACCCAGCTACAATAAATGGACTTACCCAGACACAATAAATGGACTTACCCAGACATAATAAATGGACTTACCCAGACACAATAAATGGACTTACCCAGACACAATAAATGGACTTACCCAGACACAATAAATGGACTTACCCAGACACAATAAATGGACTTACCCAGCTACAATAAATACAGTTACGACTAAACGTTGTGGCAGTTATGGCCCCAGCATCACGACGCGTACTTCTGTAACATACTTCTGTTAATAAACTTTCGTTCATTATCCCACTGTGTTTGTCTTGATTATTACTGGACTTGCAAGGCCACGGCAGATACAAATTTATTTATCTTATAAATAGGACAGTAAAAAGATTTTTTAAATTTATATTTATTTTATTATTAAATCACTTTAATTAAATACTGTTAATATCGAATAAACTATTGCACATATATAAATAAATAGAACAATAAAATTACAAATGACTAACATTAATATATTATAGCCTGTTTAAAAATAGTTATGCAAGTTGAACATTCTAATGACACTGTTTGGGACTTTCGTCTGTACTATATATATATATATATATATATATATATATATATATATATATATATATATATATATATAAACATTTTCAACCAAAACGCACAATTTTATAACAATGCATTGCTCAACTCTGGATATTCTAAAAAAATAACCTATAACCAAAACAAAGAGGATGATAGAACTGTAAATATTATTACACATAATATGACAACTAGCAATAGGAGCTGAACTAAAAGAAATGTAAATAACCATAGACATCTAAGGCACTCTATCATACCTGATGAAAATCACCAACATATAGATAGTCCTACACTTACTGCACGTAAACGCCTTAGAAGGAAAAATAATATTTGGTTTAACCCACTTTTCAATAACAACGTTAAAACCAATATCCCGAAGGAATTCTTTAAAATATTGGAAAACTCCTTTAAATACCCACATAAATATAGCTCCATACTTAATAAGAATTCAATTAAAATTTCATACTCTACTATGCCAAATATAGCCCAAACAATAATCTCAGCAAATAGCAAAAAAAAAAAATATCCAATCTAATTCTAATTATTCCAATCCTATAAATACATGCAACTGCAGGCGCACCAGTGATTGCCCACTGGACAATAGATGCACATATTCTGATATTGTATATGCTTGTACTGTAACTGAACAAAATAATTCTATAATGAATCCTAGAGACCACATAAATACAGCCCCTAATCAAATTCCACAATTGAGCACTACAACTAATTTGCACCATAACTCTAGACCTAGCAATTCTAATATCCATCCTCTACCTCAGCAAACCGATAATGAGTTCCCAATGGAAGGTAACGATAACAATAATATACAATCAATCAACCAACCTAATCCACATCATGAAAATACAGTAAATAGAAATAGACCTGTGAATAGGAATATAAATGGCGCGGGAACAAGAGTAAATCCTAGGATACACACATATATTGGGGCCACAGCAAATTTAATTAAATCCCGCATCTCCATGCATAATTACTCCTTCAATAACGATGTCGGTAACAACAGAACATCCCTGACCACTTTAGTTAAAAATTTAAGATCAAATAATATTCCGCACAATATAAAATGGTCCATCCTAAAAAAATCAAACTCCTACAGCCCAGGATCCAGATCTTGTGGTCTATGCAATTCTGAAGCCGTAATGATAGCTACTGCACCTAAACATTTAAATCTGATAAATTCAAGAAATGAATTAGTCTCCAAATGTCGACATGGAAGGAAATTCAAATATGCAATATGGAAACCACCACCAGTCTTGCCGTAGCTGTTTGGGCGAGCAATGAGACCGGGGGTGTCCAGTCTTCGAGATGGGTCCTTTTTAATCTTCTTTGCCTAAAGGATTTAGACTCTGAGGTTGTAAAAGTTTATATACCTAAATTTTCAGTTTCTAAATATCTTTACAATATCTTTACAACTTCTTAATTAGGAAAAATTAAACCTTAAATATATTTACAACTTCTTAATTAGGAAAAATTAAACCCTAATTTAGATTAAACTTCTTGATTGGGT
>OY744545.1:67240966-67258466 GCA_963556195.1 Sepiola atlantica | reverse complement strand
AGGCAAAGCCTGGGAAGGTGGACCTCCTAGAACTGCACAGGACAAACCCACAGACCAGCGTCATCAAGCCCCGAAGGCCAAGATGATACCGGTCTATAGGGTGCAGTATCCATCGGAACAGATACTACACTTTGATCTTGGCCAAAAGGCCATGAAAAGTGTAGTATCTGTTCTGATACTACACTTTATATTTTCTGTCCTCGGTCAATGAAGCCGAAATCTTTCTGGACTGAGGCAATTAAAATTTTTGTCCCAATCCAGATTTCCCCTTTTTGGGATGGGGATGGATTTTCCCTACATTAAAAACCGACCTTGTATCTAACTCTACCCTCGTGGGGAGGCAATTAAATACGGAGACTGAAATACTGGGGTGACAATTTAGTAATTGTCATGATCTTAAAACAATCGTTACCAAAAAGCCTGCGCACATTTCCATGGTTGGATATCATATTGCAAGTCTCAAACGACTTTATGATGAAATCAACAACGGTCAGAAATCAAATAGAGACCAATTAAGACAATTAACCCTAACCCGAACCCTAACTCTAAGACCAATTAAGACACACACCTCAGAACCGTTTCTTAGAGCAATCATCAGAACACACTGAGACACGCGCCTGTTACTCTGACAGATGGCGCAGACAATCTACATGATCGATTGCATTCACACTAGGCGCAGCCATTTGTATGAGCGATGAAAACGTGTCGCTCGGATTTCTTTGTCTAACTGATGTTTACGACAGCATATTAAGCACAACCTTTTGCAAAACGTCCCCTCAACACCCTGAGAAACAAACCCCTTAGACTTTAAACTGGATGCCCCCCCTTTCCTTCAAGGAACGAATTCTTGTCGCCTTCAAGTCAAGCATCGGTTGCTATCTCCAAGGTCTTTCGTAGAAAAGTCTGCATTTCTGCAACCCCAAGCAAGTGCGAGCACCCATAGTTGGGTCGAACCCCATTTAGATTTCGAACTGTGGATTTTTCGTCTCCTTCAACCTGTACGTCAGAACTTGTGCCTCGTTCAAGTCGCTAATCAATCATTATCTCTTTCGTATAGACGTCTGCGTTTCCGTCGTTCTGAACGAACCTGAAAAAAAAAAAAAAGAAAAACGTGTTTGTTTTATGCCATTCAAGATACAGCATCATCATATTGACACATCGCTTCTCGTTAGATCACAGGAGTTAAGCAACGTTGAGCACGGCCAGTACCGGATGGGAATACCAAGTACTGTATATTAAAGAATAAACGATGCAAAAAGAAAAAAAAAATAACTGCAAAAACTTTCCTTTGGGGCATCCAATCATATTACAACTATCTCCCTTTCTAATAATATTTCTCAGTACTAGGACTTATACTTGAGTCTTTGATGCATCCAATCATATTACAACTATCTCTCTTTTTAATGATATTTCTCAGTACTAGGACTTATACTTGAGTCTTTGGGGCATCCAATCATATTCAAATTATCTCCCTTTTTAATAATATTTCTCAGTACTAGGACTTATACTTGAGTCTTTGAGGCATCCAATCATATTACAACTATCTCTCTTTCTCATATTTCTCAGTACTAGGACTTATACTTGAGTCTTTGGGACATCCAATCATATTCAAACTATCTCCCTTTCTCATAATATTTCTCAGTACTAGGACTTATACTTGAGTCTTTGGGGCATCCAATCACATTCAAACTATCTCCCTTTCTCATACTTCTTAGTACTAGGACTTATACTGGAGTCTTTGACACATCCAATGATATTCAAACTATCTCTCTTTCTCATAATATTTCTCAGTACTAGGACTTATACTTGAGTCTTTGGGGCATCCAATCACATTCAAACTATCTCCCTTTCTCATATTTCTCAGTACTAAGACTTATACTTGAGTCTTTGGGGCATCCAATCACATTCAAACTATCTCCCTTTCTCATATTTCTCAGTACTAAGTCTTATACTTGAGTCATTGGGGCATCCAATCACATTCAAACTATCTCCCTTTCTCATATTTCTCAGTACTAAGACTTATACTTGAGTCATTGGGGCATCCAATCACATTCAAACTATCTCCCTTTCTCATATTTCTCAGTACTAGGATTTATACTTGAGTCTTTGGGCATCCAATCACATTCAAACTATCTCCCTTTCTCATATTTCTCAGTACTAGGACTTATACTTGAGTCTTTGGGGCATCCAATCACATTCAAACTATCTCCCTTTCTCATATTTCTCAGTACTAGGACTTATACTTGAGTCTTTGGGACATCCAATCAAATTGGCCCCAGGCACCACTAGACCTCTACACGCCACTGCCTTACAGTCAGATAACTTAAGCGGTTGAGTTACACAAAACCTGGAACGTACAACGGACTTTTAGATCTTTAGAAACGGGGAAGGCCAACAAAACACGGGAGGAAGTGATAAGGATCGATTTGAGAGAAAGAGGGAAAAGTAAAGACCTGGCCAGAGATAGGTTAGTTTGGAAGTCGATTTCTAAAAGCTGTCCAACACATGCCGGCACGTAGAACAGCCGTTAAACCGATGCTGCTGCTGCTGCTGCTGCTGCTGCTGCTGCTGCTGATGATGATGATGATGATGATGATGATGGTGGTGGTGGTGGTGGTGGTAGTGGTGGTACCCTGACGAGTAGAAAGGTTTTCGTTTCCAGTGATTAAGGCGAAAGTTTTAATCCAAAATCGAAGTATTTTATTGATTAAATCTTTTTTTATCACTCAATACCATTTTTACAGCATAACATAAATGTAAGTCGATAATGGCAACTACAAGTACATTTTGTAAAACATGTACGAGGCTTGTCTAAAAAGTATCCGACCTTAGGACAGAAAAAAAATATCTCAAATACGTGACGGGGTTGGGACCCTAATCCCCTTTCAAAGTAGGCCCCTTGTGTATTGCACACACTTAGCCCACCGATCCATCCGCTGCCAGAAACACCTCCGCAAGTCTTCTTTTGGAATGGTGTTCATCTCCGCCGTCGCGTTAGATTCAGCAGGTGTTTGGAGAAGATGCGATGGGTGTAACACAAATCAAGGAGTGGTTCAATCGATTCAAAAATGGCCGCACATCAGCGGAGAGTGACCAGCGTTCTGGCAGGCCCCAAACTGCTCTGAGTGCAGCTGTTGTTGAGAGGGTGAGAAAAAAAGAGATAATGCGAAATGCGACGGTGGAGATGAACACCCTTCCAAAAGAAGACTTCCAGAGGTGTTTCCGGCAGTGGATGGATCGGTGGGCTAAGTGTGTGCAAGTACAAGGGGCCTACTTTGAAGGAGATTAGGGTCCCAACCCCGGCACGTATTTGAAATATATTTTCTGGCCTAAGGTCTGATACGTTTTAGGCAGGCCTCGTATGTGTTTGATGTGACAACAGAAATTTACCTCTACCGATCAAGGGAAGGGTCTAAATACACTTTCTCCACATCTGACTTTTCATCCCAATAGCTAACACTTACATTCAAGGTAAATATTTTCAGAAGGAAAAAAAAAAGGTTTTTTTTTATTAGGAAGACCTTTTTTCTCTCCTTATCAACGTCTTTCCCAAGGTTATCGTTGTGTCCTTGAAAGTTATAAGATACCGAAAGTTCTTGTAGGTTTTTATTTAATTTTTTATTTAATTTTTTATTTAATTTTTAATTTAATTTTTTTTTAAATTTTTTATTTAATTTTTTTTTAAATTTTTATTTAATTTTTTATTTGATTTTTTATTTGATTTTTTATTTGATTTTTTATTTAATTTTTTATTTAATTTTTTATTTAATTTTTAAAAAAAAATTTAATTTAATTTTTTATTTAATTTTTTATCTAATTTTTTATTTAATTTTTTATTTAATTTTTTTTTTGGGGGGGGGAGGAGTCTATAGTTTGGGGTTTCTTTTTTAAATGCTACTTTCCACTTCTGTAAGTGATTAGATCTTTTAAAATTTGTGTTCTTTCTTTTCAATCTGTCTCACCTATGTTGTGCTAGAGCTGGCACTGTGCCACCTGCCTCGACCCCGCTCCCCACTCCCTTTCTTACTCTGTCTCGGACGATCGTGAGGCGGGTGGGATGGGTAGGTACTGACTCCCTTCCATCTTCCCATCAGACACAGTGTTCATTGTTGTGTCCTCTCAAAATTGCTGATATTTTTTTTTAAAGCCCCCTTTCTTTCAAAATCTCATTATGAAGAAGAAGAAAAAAAAAAAAAGAAAGCAGGGAAGGGAGGTTAGTGATAAGAAAAAAAGATGGTGGGGATGAGGATGAAAGTTATCGGCTCGATAATGTGGAGAAGGGGAGGGCGAAGAAATAAGAGACCACCAAAACATCGACACCAACGATGCTGTGATGATTGGCTAAAGGTGACCTTATGGTTATGTGCACAATTCAGGTGCGTTTTTAGTGGAGTAGGTAGTATAATTTGGTGATGCTTATAGACTACTGGGGTTGGCAGTGGTGATTCGGTGCAGTTAATGGTGACGGTGGCAGTGGTGATTTGGTGCTTTTAATGACGACGGTGGCAGTGGTGATTTGGTGCAGTTAATGGTGACGGTGGCAGTGGTGATTTGGTGCAGTTAATGGCGACGGTGGCAGTGGTGATTTGGTGCAGTTAATGGTGACGGTGGCAGTGGTGATTTGGTGCTTTTAATGACGACGGTGGCAGTGGTGATTTGGTGCAGTTAATGGCGACATTGGCAGTGGTGATTTGGTGCAGTTAATGGTGACGGTGGCAGTGGTGATTTGGTGCTTTTAATGACGACGGTGGCAGTGGTGATTTGGTGCAGTTAATGGCGACGGTGGCAGTGGTGATTTGGTGCAGTTAATGGCGACATTGGCAGTGGTGATTTGGTGCAGTTAATGGTGACGGTGGCAGTGGTGATTTGGTGCTTTTAATGACGACGGTGGCAGTGGTGATTTGGTGCAGTTAATGGCGACGGTGGCAGTGGTGATTTAGTGCAGTTAATGGTGACGGTGGCAGTGGTGATTTGGTGCTTTTAATGACGACGGTGGCAGTGGTGATTTGGTGCAGTTAATGGTGACGGTGGCAGTGGTGATTTGGTGCAGTTAATGGTGACGGTGGCAGTGGTGATTTGGTGCAGTTAATAACGACAGTGGCAGTGGTGATTTGGTGCAGTAAATGGTGACGGTGGCAGTGGTGATTTGGTGCAGTTAATGACGACGGTGGCAGTGGTGATTTGGTGCAGTTAATGACGACGGTGGCAGTGGTGATTTGGTGCAGTTAATGACGACAGTGACAGTGGTGATTTGGTGCAGTTAATGGTGACGGTGGCAGTGGTGATTTGGTGCAGTTAATAACGACAGTGGCAGTGGTGATTTGGTGCAGTTAATGGTGACGGTGGCAGTGGTGATTTGGTGCAGTTAATGACGACAGTAGCAGTGGTGATTTGGTGCAGTTAATAACGACAGTGGCAGTGGTGATTTGGTGCAGTTAATGGCGACGGTGGCAGTGGTGATTTGATGTAGTTAATGACGACGGTGGCAGTGGTGATTTGGTGCAGTTAATGGCGACGGTGGCAGTGGTGATTTGGTGCAGTTAATGACGACAGTGGCAGTGGTGATTTGATGTAGTTAATGACGACGGTGGCAGTGGTGATTTTGTGCAGATAATGGCGACGGTGGCAGTGGTGATTTGGTGCAGATAATGGCGACGGTGGCAGTGGTGATTTGGTGCAGTTAATGGCGACGGTGGCAGTGGTGATTTGGTGCAGATAATGGCGACGGTGGCAGTGGTGATTTGGTGCAGATAATGGCGACGGTGGCAGTGGTGATTTGGTGCAGATAATGGCGACGGTGGCAGTGGTGATTTGGTGCAGTTAATGGCGACGGTGGCAGTGGTGATTTGGTGCAGATAATGGCGACGGTGGCAGTGGTGATTTGGTGCAGTTAATGGCGACGGTGGCAGTGGTGATTTGGTGCAGTTAATGGCGACGGTGGCAGTGGTGATTTGGTGCAGTTAATGGCGACGGTGGCAGTGGTGATTTGGTGCAGTTAATGGCGACGGTGGCAGTGGTGATTTGGTGCAGATAATGGCGACGGTGGCAGTGGTGATTTGGTGCAGTTAATGGCGACGGTGGCAGTGGTGATTTGGTGCAGATAATGGCGACGGTGGCAGTGGTGATTTGGTGCAGATAATGGCGACGGTGGCAGTGGTGATTTGGTGCAGATAATGGCGACGGTGGCAGTGGTGATTTGGTGCAGATAATGGCGACGGTGGCAGTGGTGATTTGGTGCAGTTAATGGCGACGGTGGCAGTGGTGATTTGGTGCAGATAATGGCGACGGTGGCAGTGGTGATTTGGTGCAGATAATGGCGACGGTGGCAGTGGTGATTTGGTGCAGATAATGGCGACGGTGGCAGTGGTGATTTGGTGCAGTTAATGGCGACGGTGGCAGTGGTGATTTGGTGCAGTTAATGGCGACGGTGGCAGTGGTGATTTGGTGCAGTTAATGGCGACGGTGGCAGTGGTGATTTGGTGCAGTTAATGGCGACGGTGGCAGTGGTGATTTGGTGCAGATAATGGCGACGGTGGCAGTGGTGATTTGGTGCAGATAATGGCGACGGTGGCAGTGGTGATTTGGTGCAGATAATGGCGACGGTGGCAGTGGTGATTTGGTGCAGCTAATGGCGACGGTGGCAGTGGTGATTTGGTGCAGATAATGGCGACGGTGGCAGTGGTGATTTGGTGCAGATAATGGCGACGGTGGCAGTGGTGATTTGGTGCAGTTAATGGCGACGGTGGCAGTGGTGATTTGGTGCAGATAATGGCGACGGTGGCAGTGGTGATTTGGTGCAGATAATGGCGACGGTGGCAGTGGTGATTTGGTGCAGATAATGGCGACGGTGGCAGTGGTGATTTGGTGCAGATAATGGCGACGGTGGCAGTGGTGATTTGGTGCAGTTAATGGCGACGGTGGCAGTGGTGATTTGGTGCAGATAATGGCGACGGTGGCAGTGGTGATTTGGTGCAGCTAATGGCGACGGTGGCAGTGGTGATTTGGTGCAGATAATGGCGACGGTGGCAGTGGTGATTTGGTGCAGATAATGGCGACGGTGGCAGTGGTGATTTGGTGCAGATAATGGCGACGGTGGCAGTGGTGATTTGGTGCAGTTAATGGCGACGGTGGCAGTGGTGATTTGGTGCAGATAATGGCGACGGTGGCAGTGGTGATTTGGTGCAGCTAATGGCGACGGTGGCAGTGGTGATTTGGTGCAGATAATGGCGACGGTGGCAGTGGTGATTTGGTGCAGATAATGGCGACGGTGGCAGTGGTGATTTGGTGCAGTTAATGGCGACGGTGGCAGTGGTGATTTGGTGCAGATAATGGCGACGGTGGCAGTGGTGATTTGGTGCAGATAATGGCGACAGTGGCAGTGGTGATTTGGTGCAGATAATGGCGACGGTGGCAGTGGTGATTTGGTGCAGATAATGGCGACGGTGGCAGTGGTGATTTGGTGCAGATAATGGCGACGGTGGCAGTGGTGATTTGGTGCAGATAATGGCGACGGTGGCAGTGGTGATTTGGTGCAGATAATGGCGACGGTGGCAGTGGTGATTTGGTGCAGTTAATGGCGCCGGTGGCAGTGGTGATTTGGTGCAGATAATGGCGACGGTGGCAGTGGTGATTTGGTGCAGATAATGGCGACGGTGGCAGTGGTGATTTGGTGCAGATAATGGCGACGGTGGCAGTGGTGATTTGGTGCAGTTAATGGCGACGGTGGCAGTGGTGATTTGGTGCAGTTAATGGCGACGGTGGCAGTGGTGATTTGGTGCAGTTAATGGCGACGGTGGCAGTGGTGATTTTGTGCAGTTAATGGCGACGGTGGCAGTGGTGATTTGGTGCAGATAATGGCGACGGTGGCAGTGGTGATTTGGTGCAGTTAATGACGACGGTGGCAGTGGTGATTTGGTGCAGTTAATGACGACGGTGGCAGTGGTGATTTGGTGCAGCTAATGGCGACGGTGGCAGTGGTGATTTGGTGCAGTTAATGGCGACGGTGGCAGTGGTGATTTGGTGCAGTTAATGGCGACAGTGGCAGTGGTGATTTGATGTAGTTAATGACGACGGTGGCAGTGGTGATTTGGTGCAGTTAATGGCGACGGTGGCAGTGGTGATTTGGTGCAGATAATGGCGACGGTGGCAGTGGTGATTTGGTGCAGATAATGGCGACGGTGGCAGTGGTGATTTGGTGCAGTTAATGGCGACGGTGGCAGTGGTGATTTGGTGCAGATAATGGCGACGGTGGCAGTGGTGATTTGGTGCAGATAATGGCGACGGTGGCAGTGGTGATTTGGTGCAGTTAATGGCGACGGTGGCAGTGGTGATTTGGTGCAGATAATGGCGACGGTGGCAGTGGTGATTTGGTGCAGTTAATGGCGACGGTGGCAGTGGTGATTTGGTGCAGTTAATGGCGACGGTGGCAGTGGTGATTTGGTGCAGATAATGGCGACGGTGGCAGTGGTGATTTGGTGCAGTTAATGACGACGGTGGCAGTGGTGATTTGGTGCAGTTAATGACGACGGTGGCAGTGGTGATTTGGTGCAGCTAATGGCGACGGTGGCAGTGGTGATTTGGTGCAGTTAATGGCGACGGTGGCAGTGGTGATTTGGTGCAGATAATGGCGACGGTGGCAGTGGTGATTTGGTGCAGTTAATGACGACAGTGGCAGTGGTGATTTGATGTAGTTAATGACGACGGTGGCAGTGGTGATTTGGTGCAGATAATGGCGACGGTGGCAGTGGTGATTTGGTGCAGTTAATGACGACAGTGGCAGTGGTGATTTGATGTAGTTAATGACGACGGTGGCAGTGGTGATTTAGTGCAGTTAATGACGACGGTGGCAGTGGTGATTTGGTGCAGTTAATGACGACAGTGGCAGTGGTGATTTGGTGCAGTTAATGGCGACGGTGGCAGTGGTGATTTGGTGCAGTTAATGGCGACGGTGGCAGTGGTTATTTGGTGCAGTTTATGGCGACGGTGGAAGTGGTGATTTGGTGCAGTTAATGACGACAGTGGCAGTGGTGATTTGGTGCAGTTAATGACGACAGTGGCAGTGGTGATTTGATGTAGTTAATGACGACGGTGGCAGTGGTGATTTGGTGCAGTTAATGACGACGGTGGCAGTGGTGATTTGGTGCAGTTAATGGCGACGGTGGCAGTGGTGATTTGGTGCAGTTAATGGCGACGGTGGCAGTGGTGATTTGGTGCAGTTAATGGCGACGGTGAAAGTGGTGATTTGGTGCAGTTAATGACGACAGTGGCAGTGGTGATTTGGTGCAGTTAATGGCGACGGTGGCAGTGGTGATTTGGTGCAGTTAATGGCGACGGTGGCAGTGGTGATTTGGTGCAGTTAATGGCGACGGTGGCAGTGGTGATTTGGTGCAGTTAATGGCGACGGTGGCAGTGGTGATTTAGTGCAGTTAATGGCGACGGTGGCAGTGGTGATTTGGTGCAGTTAATGGCGACGGTGGCAGTGGTGATTTGGTGCAGTTAATGGCGACGGTGGCAGTGGTGATTTGGTGCAGTTAATGGCGACGGTGGCAGTGGTGATTTAGTGCAGTTAATGGCGACGGTGGCAGTGGTGATTTGGTGCAGTTAATGGCGACGGTGGCAGTGGTGATTTGGTGCAGTTAATGGCGACGGTGGCAGTGGTGATTTGGTGCAGTTAATGGCGACGGTGGCAATGGTTATTTGGTGCAGTTTATGGCGACGGTGGAAGTGGTGATTTGGTGCAGTTAATGACGACAGTGGCAGTGGTGATTTGGTGCAGTTAATGGCGACGGTGGCAGTGGTGATTTAGTGCAGTTAATGGCGACGGTGGCAGTGGTGATTTGGTGCAGTTTATGGCGACGGTGGCAGTGGTGATTTGGTGCAGTTAATGGCGACGGTGGCAGTGGTGATTTGGTGCAGTTAATGGCGACGGTGGCAGTGGTGATTTGGTGAAGTTAATGGCGACGGTGGCAGTGGTGATTTGGTGCAGTTAATGGCGACGGTGGCAGTGGTGATTTTGTGCAGTTAATGGCGACGGTGGCAGTGGTGATTTGGTGCAGTTAATGGCGACGGTGGCAGTGGTGATTTGGTGCAGTTAATGGCGACGGTGGTAGTGGTGATTTGGTGCAGTTAATGGCGACGGTGGCAGTGGTGATTTGGTGCAGTTAATGGCGACAGTGGCAATGGTTATTTGGTGCAGTTTATGGCGACGGTGGAAGTGGTGATTTGGTGCAGTTAATGACGACAGTGGCAGTGGTGATTTGGTGCAGTTAATGGCGACGGTGGCAGTGGTGATTTAGTGCAGTTAATGGCGACGGTGGCAGTGGTGATTTGGTGCAGTTAATGGCGACGGTGGCAGTGGTGATTTAGTGCAGTTAATGGCGACGGTGGCAGTGGTAATTTGGTGCAGTTAATGGCGACAGTGGCAGTGGTGATTTGGTGCAGTTAATGGCGACGGTGGCAGTGGTGATTTGGTGCAGTTAATGGCGACGGTGGCAGTGGTGATTTAGTGCAGTTAATGGCGACGGTGGCAGTGGTGATTTGGTGCAGTTAATGGCGACGGTGGCAGTGGTGATTTGGTGCAGTTAATGGCGACGGTGGCAATGGTTATTTGGTGCAGTTTATGGCGACGGTGGAAGTGGTGATTTGGTGCAGTTAATGACGACAGTGGCAGTGGTGATTTGGTGCAGTTAATGGCGACGGTGGCAGTGGTGATTTAGTGCAGTTAATGGCGACGGTGGTAGTGGTGATTTGGTGCAGTTAATGGCGACGGTGGCAGTGGTGATTTGGTGCAGTTAATGGCGACGGTGGCAGTGGTGATTTAGTGCAGTCAATGGCGACGGTGGCAGTGGTGATTTGGTGCAGTTAATGGCGACGGTGGCAGTGGTGATTTGGTGCAGTTAATGGCGACGGTGGCAGTGGTTATTTGGTGCAGTTTATGGCGACGGTGGAAGTGGTGATTTGGTGCAGTTAATGGCGACGGTGGCAGTGGTGATTTGGTGCAGTTAATGGCGACAGTGGCAGTGGTGATTTGGTGCAGTTAATGGCGACGGTGGCAGTGGTGATTTGGTGCAGTTAATGGCGACGGTGGCAGTGGTGATTTAGTGCAGTTAATGGCGACGGTGGCAGTGGTGATTTGGTGCAGTTAATGGCGACGGTGGCAGTGGTGATTTGGTGCAGTTAATGGCGACGGTGGCAGTGGTGATTTGGTGCAGTTAATGACGACGGTGGCAGTGGTGATTTGGTGCAGTTAATGGCGACGGTGGCAGTGGTGATTTAGTGCAGTTAATGACGACGGTGGCAGTGGTGATTTGGTGCAGTTAATGGCGACGGTGGCAGTGGTGATTTGGTGCAGTTAATGACGACGGTGGCAGTGGTGATTTGGTGCAGTTAATGGCGACGGTGGCAGTGGTGATTTGGTGCAGTTAATGGCGACGGTGGCAGTGGTGATTTGGTGCAGTTAATGGCGACGGTGGCAGTGGTGATTTGGTGCAGTTAATGGCGACGGTGGCAATGGTTATTTGGTGCAGTTTATGGCGACGGTGGAAGTGGTGATTTGGTGCAGTTAATGACGACAGTGGCAGTGGTGATTTGGTGCAGTTAATGGCGACGGTGGCAGTGGTGATTTAGTGCAGTTAATGGCGACGGTGGCAGTGGTGATTTAGTGCAGTTAATGGCGACGGTGGCAGTGGTGATTTGGTGCAGTTAATGGCGACGGTGGCAGTGGTGATTTGGTGCAGTTAATGGCGACGGTGGCAGTGGTGATTTAGTGCAGTTAATGGCGACGGTGGCAGTGGTGATTTAGTGCAGTTAATGGCGACGGTGGCAGTGGTGATTTGGTGCAGTTAATGGCGACAGTGGAAGTGGTGATTTGGTGCAGTTAATGGCGACGGTGGCAGTGGTGATTTGGTGCAGTTAATGGCGACGGTGGCAGTGGTGATTTAGTGCAGTTAATGGCGACAGTGGAAGTGGTGATTTGGTGCAGTTAATGGCGACGGTGGCAGTGGTGATTTGGTGCAGTTAATGGCGACGGTGGCAGTGGTGATTTGGTGCAGTTAATGGCGACGGTGGCAGTGGTGATTTGGTGCAGTTAATGGCGACGGTGGCAGTGGTGATTTAGTGCAGTTAATGGCGACAGTGGAAGTAGTGATTTGGTGCAGTTAATGGCGACGGTGGCAGTGGTGATTTGGTGCAGTTAATGACGACAGTGGCAGTGGTGATTTGGTGCAGTTAATGGCGACGGTGGCAGTGGTGATTTGGTGCAGTTAATGGCGACGGTGGCAGTGGTGATTTGGTGCAGTTAATGGCGACTGTGGCAGTGGTTATTTGGTGCAGTTAATGGCGACGGTGGCAGTGGTGATTTGGTGCAGTTAATGGCGACGGTGGCAGTGGTGATTTAGTGCAGTTAATGGCGACGGTGGCAGTGGTGATTTAGTGCAGTTAATGGCGACGGTGGCAGTGGTGATTTGGTGCAGTTAATGGCGACGGTGGCAGTGGTGATTTGGTGCAGTTAATGGCGACGGTGGCAGTGGTGATTTTGTGCAGTTAATGACGACAGTGGCAGTGGTGATTTGGTGCAGTTAATGGCGACGGTGGCAGTGGTGATTTGGTGCAGTTAATGGCGACGGTGGCAGTGGTGATTTGGTGCAGTTAATGGCGACGGTGGCAGTGGTTATTTGGTGCAGTTTATGGCGACGGTGGCAGTGGTGATTTAGTGCAGTTAATGGCGACGGTGGCAGTGGTGATTTAGTGCAGTTAATGGCGACGGTGGCAGTGGTGATTTGGTGCAGTTAATGGCGACGGTGGCAGTGGTGATTTGGTGCAGTTAATGGCGACGGTGGCAGTGGTGATTTAGTGCAGTTAATGGCGACGGTGGCAGTGGTGATTTAGTGCAGTTAATGGCGACGGTGGCAGTGGTGATTTTGTGCAGTTAATGACGACAGTGGCAGTGGTGATTTGGTGCAGTTAATGGCGACGGTGGCAGTGGTGATTTGGTGCAGTTAATGGCGACGGTGGCAGTGGTGATTTGGTGCAGTTAATGGCGACGGTGGCAGTGGTGATTTTGTGCAGTTAATGACGACAGTGGCAGTGGTGATTTGGTGCAGTTAATGGCGACGGTGGCAGTGGTGATTTGGTGCAGTTAATGGCGACGGTGGCAGTGGTGATTTGGTGCAGTTAATGGCGACGGTGGCAGTGGTTATTTGGTGCAGTTTATGGCGACGGTGGAAGTGGTGATTTGGTGCAGTTAATGACGACAGTGGCAGTGGTTATTTGGTGCAGTTTATGGCGACGGTGGAAGTGGTGATTTGGTGCAGTTAATGACGACAGTGGCAGTGGTGATTTGGTGCAGTGGTGCTTATGATCTAGTGGCATTCAACGCAACGGTTCTACAGTAAAGGAAAATGTTATTTTATGTTACGAAACCCGTTCTTCCAACGGCTGGCTATTCAGGGCTAATATTTCCCAGCTCAGGAATTCTGTTATTTTTAATGTTTTCTTAAATGTAAAAAATTCTGCCTAAACATGCATAATATAATTTTATGCGTACATAAAAGTAATCCATGGACACGTGTTTCTGGCTATTAGCCGTCATAAGCATAGCTAACTCGGACAAAGATCGAACCTTGGATATATGCCGAAGTCTGGACACCTGACAAATTAAAATTAATATTCTGTATGATTTTTCTACATTGTTTTCTTCATCCTGAGGAAGTCTTTCAATAAAGACGAAACGTTGATGAATACATAAATCACGTACTTCTTGGCTTTCCTTTTTTCATTTTACACACACACGCACACACACACACTCATATATATATATATATAAACAAGTAAAAGATGAGAATAAAAATTGTGCAAAAGACAATATCTATTAACTCATCAGTTGTTCAAAACAAAGGGGTTTTAAATAAAAGAAATGTTATTATTCTTTCCTTAAGCCATGGCTTTTCAAAGAATGATATCTTACAGTCAGAGGAAAGCAAACAGATAAGTTGGTAAAGGGGAGATTACCAAAAGTCAACATTTATTTTAAACCCCTTTGTTTTGAAAAACTGATGACGTAATAGATTTTGTCTTTTGCACAATTTTGATTCGCATCTTTTGCTTGCTTATATAATTGCTCTATCTCGTTCATCGAGCATCAATAATTTTTCATGATATGTTCTACTTATATCTTTATTTTCCTGTTCCTTATATATATATATATATATAGTTTGGTTGTTTTGTTTTACGGCACATCAACCCTTTTCAGGTTATTTAATGCCGAATGCAGTCATTTTGGTGAAAGTTTTTATGCTTCAAGTTCTTTATATGTTCAAATATTTATTGATGGTGTTTGGTTTGGTTGTTAAATCTGTTTCTATTTAACCCATAGTTGGGACCCTAACAGGTACTACCACTCCGGGTCAGGGTGGACCTGGGAGCAATTGTAATTAAGAGGAGCCTCCACATTCCCCAAAGTCTGTAAGCCGGATCTCACCATCGGATGTAGTTTAAGGTCATATCCAGGACCGGGAGTAGGGTAGGAAAAATAAAATAAAAAAGGGGAGGGAGAAAGGGAGAGGGGCTGTTGTTTTTGGTTTTGGTTTTGTAGAACATAATTAAGTTTTACAAAAAAAAAAAAAAAAAAAAACGTCAATGTAGGTGAATTTCGTCTCAGGGAGCTACAGGGCAGCCTGATCTGGTATCACCAGTATATATATATATATATATATATATATATATGATAATTTTATTTACACAGACATGTACAAAATCTGCGACACTTGCATGTCGATGTTATCGATCAACAGTTACTATAAACTGAGATCTCATCAGGCAGAGTTAGAATCCGATCTTAACCTCAGATCATATTTGGAGAGAATGAAGTGGAGGGATAGAGAAAGAGAAGAAGAAGGAAAGAAATTTAACATTTCAAAAATTAAGGCCGTTAAAAAATATATATATATATATATATATATATATATATATATATATGAATAAAGATAGGGATAAAATGATCCGTCGTAATGGAAAATAAAAAAGGAAAGCCAAAAACTATATTATTTATGTATTCATCAACGTTTCGTCATTATTATAAGACTTCCTCAGAATGAAGAAAAATGAAGGAAAAAAAATCATACAAGCATCAATTTGAGAAAAATAAAAATATAAAGTAAAAATTGATTTTTTTTAAAATACCTGCGATCCGACAGCACTATGATTGGTAGAAAAATTCATATTTCAATTTTACTAAAAAAAAAACAAAAAAACACCTATTTGATAGCTTACTTTTCTAAAAGAAATTATTTAAAATAAAAATATAAAATTTTCCTTTCAGCAAGTTTTAATTATAAAGTTTTTACATTAAAAAGATTTTGACTTTTTAAAAATTATGACCGTAGAGACAATCTATTGATTGTAGTTTGCTGTTGTGAATTCAGAATAGGGACACGCTGACTCAGAGTCGAATGTTTTTCTGGAGTGCCGGAAATTTACTATAATAACCTTGGCAGCTTCCTCTTCTGGGACACGTATCCTTACTCGAATTCTAATTAGAAAAATTCCACTCTACCTAATTTTTAACCTCATGCGGAAATTTCCTCTACTAACCCTATCTTTAGACACTCCCATCTAAACGTTACAATCCGACAAGGTAATTTTATATGTTATATTACCATATGTAGACAAGTAGTTAGCCGGTATAAAAATGTAATCAACCTCTGAGAAAATAAGTTTTTTGTTTTATTTTCTATGGCTATTGTCGCATGCTATTTGAGAACATGTTCTATTTTAAACGAAAACAGAGAAGAATTGTTTTTGTTTTAAAATCCTCTGGTCAACCAACAGATGTCCGAAATCAAAAGAATTTTCTGCACAACTGGCCATTAATTCTGTCCATGTTACAGCTGGGACCTTCCTTTCACTTAAATGTCAAAATAAAAAAAACATATCTAAATGAAAAAATAAAAAATCCCACCCCGACAAAATGAACAACAAAACAATTGTTTCTTCTATAAAAAGAGAGTAGAAAGTGACTAACTCCTGGCAGCCTCGTAACTCACGCTTCCCTTATTCTGTCATTTAGTCCTCACATTCTACGAGTGAGGTTTCTGACAAAGGGGGAAGAATTGCTGTTTTCTGGGTCGGAATCTATCCATCTATCGCTTGTCGTTGAAGTAGTATTTTTTTTTAAATTGCTTTTTTAGCTCTTTACATCAATTGGCTTCATGCCTTGTCTGGAGCAATTTCCATGAAAAAAAAAAAAAAAAAATTTAAAAATATATTAAAAAATGATTTTAAAGTTTTTCTGCTCACTTTCATAAGATTGTCTCTACATATCGAAAGCATAGAAAGTTGTCTTGTTTGCAAATAATGCTAATACTTCAAGTCAGCTAGTGCTTGTGATGATGTCTCTTGGCGAAAACATAGACACAATAAGCGACATAAGCAGACGTATATTGCCGCTACAAATGAACATATTCATATTTAAATAGAGAATTTATTCCACTTACATAAAACTTATTTTTCGCAAACACCGTGAAACAAAACCAAACTCGCGCTTCATTGACAGATTTTGGTTCTACAACTTTAATAATTAAAAACACTTGGAATAAACGTTGCCTTGTTTACCTTGAATATTAATACTTCAGTCAGATGCTGCTGATGCTAACGTTTAAATACATAGTGAATTACCTCCCTTAATGTTGCATGCAAAGGAATATATATATATATATATATATATATATATATATATATATATATATATATATATATATATATACATATATATATATATATATATATATGAAGGCCAAGAAAATCATTAGAGATTGGGACAGTCCATTATAAACAAAAAGGGAATATAACCACAGGCAGTAATACTATTTAACCCGTAGCTGAAGAGAGAGAGAGAGAGAGAGAGAGAGAGAGAGAGAGAGAGAGAGAGAGAGAGAGAGAAATCATCATAATCATCTTCGTCATCATCATCGTCGTCGCTGTCATCATCATCATCATCATCATCGTCATCATCATCATCTTCATCGTCGTCGTAATCATCATCATCATCTTCATCATCATCTTCATCATCATCATCATCATCTTCATCATCATCATCATCGTCGTCGCTGTCATCATCATCATCATCATCATCATCTTCATCATCATCATCGTCGTCGTAATCATCATCATCATCGTCATCATCATCACATCATCATCGTCATCATCATCATTGTTATAGTCGTCATCGTAACTGTCACAGTCGTCATCATCATCATCATCACCATCATCGTCATCATCATCACCATCATCTTCATCATCATCATCATCATCATCATCATCGTCGTCGCTATCATCATCATCATCATCATCAGCATCATCATCGTCGTCGCTGTCATCATCTTCATCTTCATCATCATCATCATCGCTGTCAGCATCATCATCATCATCATCATCAGCAGCATCATCATCATCATCGGTTTAATGTCTGTTTTACATGCAGGCATGTGTTGGACAGCTTTAAGAA
>OY744545.1:67193466-67238466 GCA_963556195.1 Sepiola atlantica | reverse complement strand
GGGAGGACAATAGGCCGTTTCTTTTTTTATTCGACGTCATGCAATAGGTAGTACTTTCTCCCGTGCAACGCCGGGCGACGGGTTCCGCTAGTATATATATAAATTGTAAAAAGGAAAACCCAAAAATATTATTTATGTATTCATAAAGGTTTCGTCTCTATTTCGAGACTTCCTCAGGATGATTGGTCTGAAGAAAATAACACATAAAGTACAAAATGTTTAAAACAAAGGTAGTAAGAAGAGTGGACCTTAAAGGACCGCTTATGAAAAGAATAAATTATGAGATACAAAAAGATGGTGGCAGTGGTGAATTGAGTTAACAGTAGAGAGTGTGGGGGGGGGAATGGTGGCGGTTGGAGTTATAAAATTATTAGGGAGGGGGAAGGTAACTAGTGTTATGTAAGCCGAGAGAAGTCGCTCATGATAAGATAAGTAATGAGCTCATCGACATATATATATATATATATATATATATATAGTAAGCAATGAAAATATATATGGCAATCAAGCTACACAGAGGCATTTAGCCTGACGATTCCCCCCGGGGATGAAACACGGGAGCCTCTGTGTAGCTTGATTGCCATATATATTTTCATTGCTTACTAGCCTGACGATTCCCCCCGGGGATGAAACACGGGAGCCTCTGTGTAGCTTGATTGCCATATATATTTTCATTGCTTACTACCTAGCTCTACTTACGTATCGAGCACTGTTGAAGTAAATACTGAAAACTGATACATAAAAAATTATATCTCCTTATAATATTTTATATGGATACATGAAGTACTAATATATATATATATATATATATATATATATATATATATATATATACGAGGCCTGTCTAAAACGCATTTGACCTTAAGCCAGAAAAGAAATATCAAATACGTGACGGGGTTGGGACCCTAATCTCCTTCAAAGTAGGCCCCTTGTGCTTACACACACTTAGCCCACCGATCCATCCATTGCCTCTTTTTGGACGTCTTCTTTTGGAATGGTGGTCATCTCTGCCGTCGCGTTAAATTCAGCAGGTGTTTGGAGAAGATGCAATGTGTAACACAAATTAAGGAGTGGGTCAACTGATCCAAAAATGGCCGCACATCAGCAGAGAGTGACCAGCGTTCTGCTCGGAATGCAGCTGTTGTTTAAAGAGTGCGAAAAAAGAGATAATGCAGAACATTGAAAGAATAGATGAAAGTTCTTGGGTTAGTGGATGTAGAACAGTTGAAGTAGCATGGTCAGTTGAGAGGGGAAGGCCAAATAAAACAATGGCTGAAATAATAAGGATGGATTTGAGAGAAAGAAGATAAATAAAGACCTGGCCAGAGATAAGTTAGTTTGGAAGAAAATTTCTGAAAGCCGTCCAACACATGCCAGCATGTAAAACAGGTGTTGAACCGATGATGATAATGATGATGATGATGATGATGATGAAAGAATGGGCGAGAGAGCTTGTGTTAGAAGACGTAGAACAGTTGAGGTAGCAGGTTCTGTTGGCAGAAGAAGGCCAAATAAAACATGGAAGGAAGTAATAAGGATTGAATTGAGTGAAAGCAATATAAATAAAGACCTGGTCAGAGATAGGTTAGTTTGGAAGTCAATTTCTGAAAGCCGTCCAACACATGACAGCATGTAAAAAAAATGTGTTAAACCGAATATGATGCGTATATCTATTTTAAAATTCGCTTTTTTTTTTTTCTTTTTTTGGCAATAGATCATTGGTGTTCGATTTTTTTCACCAATAATATTCTGCTCCTATTCTTAAAAAGCACCGAAATAGAAAAACGATTTTGTTTCCTGTTAATTTGAACATGGGCATGTTTCCAGTCTTGCAGGATTATCATCAAAATCTCTACCTACATAAAGTTAGGTATGTGTATATGTTTATATATTTGTAAGTATAGGATTCACTCCTAAACTAATTAACCGATCATCATGAATTCACTTAATATATGCTCTAATTATATCTCTCTGTTTATATAAAGTTAGGTATGTGTATATGTTTATATATTTTTAAGTACAGGATTCACTCCTAAACTAATTAACATATCTCTATTCATATAAAGTTAGGTATGTGTATATTTGTATGTACAGGATTCACTCCTAAACTAATTAACCGATCATTATGAATTCACTTAATATATGTTCTAATTACATATCTCTATTTATATAAAGTTAGGTATGTGTATATGTTTATATTATTTCTATGTACAGAATTCACTCCTAAACTAATTAACCGATCATCATGAATTCACTTAATATATGCTCTAATTACATATCTCTATTTATATAAAGTTAGGTATGTGTATATGTTTATATTATTTCTATGTACAGAATTCACTCCTAAACTAATTAACCGATCATCATGAATTCACTTAATATATGTTCTAATTACATAGCTCTATTTATATAAAGTTAGGTATGTGTATATGTTTATATATTTGTATGCATAGGATTCACTCCTAAACTAATTAACCGATCATCATGAATTCACTTAATATATGTTCTAATTATATATCTCTATTTATATAAAGTTAGGTATGTGTATATGTTTATATATTTGTATGTATAAGATTCACTCCTAAACTAATTAACCGATTATTATGAAATGTTGGAACGCAGCTGCTAAGTGTAAGGGGTTGTAATGTGGGTTTTATTTAGTTTAATTTAGTTTTACACATATATATATATATTTTTAACTTTTAAGTTAATCAGAATGCATAACACTAAAATATCTTTAGAAGATAAATCCTGAAAGAACACTTTGAATTATCTCCCCTTGTCATTTGACTCTTCAAAATTAAAGATAAAATGTTTTTTTCGGCCCTGTAATACAAAAGCACCCTATTTTTGTAAACAGTTTCTTTTCAATAAAATAACTTTTGGGAGCATTTCGTAATGTTTCATGCTTCGTGATTGTATTCCCTTGACGCTAATTATGGAATTGTCTGCCCTTGTCGTGAATGTAACTCTTCGATATTTAAAACAAATCCGCTCGAATCACTAAACTGCACAAGTGCCGAATTATGTGCTCTTATTTATTTATTTCGTTGTCTATGAGTTCTCGAGTGTTGACTATTTTATACTTTTTACCTGAAAAATTCTGAAAGAAACATTTTTCACACACTTTTTTTGTTGTTTTTTTAAAAAACTTTTTTCATTTCTTCGAAGCAACCAGGGGTTTTTAAACCGGTATTGTCCGGACCTTCGGGTCTGGATTTCCGCCGGTCTATTGGTTGTCGGTCCTGTGCAGTTCTAGGAGGTGCACCCTCCTAGGCTTTGCCTCTCCTCTTTGGGGAGGAGTAAGTTTATTGCTTACTGCCTGAGGCGCCCCTACCGGGGCTGCCCAGGCAATTTTTAAACAACCAGAGTGCTCAAATTCTCGAGCGCTGGTTTTTTCCCACTTTCCCGACCTTGTGTCACATCTTGCCTTGTGGGAGGAAGATAAATAGAATCTAGGATCCAGGCAACGCCGAATATTCTTGCGAGTATGTGGTATATAGTGTGTGTGTGTGTGTGTGGGGGGGGGAGTCTCTCTTCTCTGCAATTGCCAAAATGTAAGCAATTTGGTGGCAATTCAGGCTTGGGTGTAGGAGGGGGGGAGACCTAAATTGACAAGGAAATTTAGTCGTTCAGTGGCGGCGGCGGTGGCGGTGGCGGTGGTGGTGGTGGCCAGTGTGTCTACTTTGAGAGACACAACAGCAACAACAACAACAACAACAACAGTAGTCTTTTTAGTGGGTAAAAATAGTTATCAACCACCGCCTCCCCCACTTCTGTGTTGTTGTTGCACCAGAAAAGAAAAAAAAAAAATGTTTTCTTTGTAAATACTTCAACATCCTCCATCTCCCTCCAATGAACTTGAGCTGTTTTTGCAAGAAGCAAAAAGGTGTTTATGTGTACTTTTTTTGTTTTTTTTTTGCTCTTGAATTCGCTTTTCTTTTTTTTTTTGTTGTTTTTTTTTTTACACGTCACTTAACCGGGTAAAAGAAAACGGACAAAACAACAAAAAAAAAAAGATGAGATAAATGCGGGGGGGGGGGGGGGGGGGGGGGGGGGGTAGATAAAAAATGTTTGTTAGTAAATATGGGTGCTAGTAGGCGGAGGGGAAGGGGGTGTAAAAATTACAAAAACATAAACAGGGAGCAAGATGGAAGAAATAAAATAGAATAAGAGAGAGAGAGAGAGAGGGAGAGAAAGAGAAAGAGAGAAAGAAAGAGGGGGAGAACGGTGTGGGGTGGGGATGCCTTTTAGTCCTGTAATCTTGCTACTTATTACTACTTTGTCCTTTAGTCCTCACATTTCATGAGCGATGTTTCTGACAAAGGGGGAAGAATTGCTGCTTTCTGGGTCAGAATCTTTCCATCTAACACTTATCGGTGGCTAGTTTTTTTTTTTTAACCTTAAAGTAGTTTTATTTCTTTTCTTCTTGTTAGCTCCTTACATCAAGTGGCTTCATGCCTTGTCTGGAGCGACTTCCATAAAAAAAAGATCAAATTTTGTTCATTCCATTCATCATTTTAAATCCTCTCATAATGTTCTTCATCATTCAACTGACAATCCATCCATCTCATTAACCCTTATCCTCGAGTGGCTTTTAGCCTTGATAAGTGGTGACTCATTAATAAAATAGAAAGAAAAAAAATACTGAGACAGAACATTGAAAATATATGTATATGCCATTGTCACTGCTGATTTAATATTCTTAGACTGGGCTGATGTTGAGGAGAGCTTTAGAAGCGTAAAAAATCATAATTTAGTAATAGTATTCAGTAACAAATACTCGTCATAAACCATTCTCACGAGTCATCAAATTTTGTTCATTCCATTCATCATTTTAAATCCTCTCGTAACATTCTTCATCATTCAACTGACAATCTATTCATCTCATTAAACCTTATCCTCGAGTGGCCTTTGGCCTTGATAAGTGGTGACTCATTAGTATAAAAAAAAGAAAGATCTGGAACTTCTGTTAAAACTATATAAAGGAAACTTGAGGTTATGTTAAACAGATGAACCCACTTATGAGGGATAAATAACTTGTGGAATCTCATGTGACTTTGCATGGAATCTCTAGGAATCTTTTGGAAGCTCTAGAAATCTTTTGGAATCTCTAGGAATCTTTTGGAATCTCTAGGAATCTTTTGAAATTTCTAGAAATCTTTTAGAATTTTAGGAATCTTTTGGAATCTCAGAAATCTTTTGGAATCTCTAGTAATCTTTTGGAAGCTCTAGAAATCTTTTGAATCTCTAGAAATCTTTTAGAATTTTAGGAATCTTTTGGAATCTCAGAAATCTTTTGGAATCTCTAGGAATCTTTTGGAAGCTCTAGAAATCTTTTGGAATCTCTAGGAATCTTTTGGAAGCTCTAGAAATCTTTTGGAATCTCTAGGAATCTTTTGAATCTCTAGAAATCTTTTAGAATTTTAGGAATCTTTTGGAATCTCAGAAATCTTTTGGAATCTCTAGGAATCTTTCATAAAGTAGTGTATTCATAAAGAAATCATTCAGATTTCACGATTTAGGAAGGCAAATAACTTTATTTTGTCATTAGGGTTTGGTTAGGGTTAGGGTTAGGGTTCAGTGGCAATAGTTCTAATTTGTTTTACTCGATTTTCGGAGAGGATCTCAGATAAATTACATTTGCCTTTTCTGTTGTTCTGTCTGTTACTTAGTCTAAAGATTTTCATATAATTCTAAAGAAGCTAAAGATATGTTTTTATAATTGTTAGAATCTTTCGGAATCATTCAGAATCTTTCGTAGTTGACTAAAGTAATTTAACGAAATGTTTGCACTTTAACTTGCAATAACCTTTACTGTATTTAAATAAGGATTTTTTTTTTTTTTTGCATGTGAGTAAAAACAGAAAGCGGACAGCGTGAAGCACCCATTATGGAAGTACTAGTGGCTCCCGTGGAAATTTCACGGTCAAACTGAAACATATTATCTGGTTAATGTTGTTTCAGAATATATCCCGTTATGGGGGTCTATCGCCAAAACCCCCTTTTTTTTTTTTAACATAGTTGACCCCAAACAAGGCAGGCCACCACTGTAGACGTAAGGGCTACTGAGAAAAAGGGTGAGAGTTTTTTTGTTTTTTTTAGGGGGGTCAACCTAAATTGGGAGCTGTGCAGCGAGATGTCTGTTTACATTAGTTTTAAATTTATGCATGTCAGTACTATCAGGAAAACAGGGAGCAGGGAGCAGGGAGGGAGTTCCAGAGTCCAGCAGCACGAGGAAAGAAGCTTTTGGAGCAGAAAGCTCTTCGGCATCTGGGGACCTCCACAGTGAATGGATGGGATTTGGCAGATTGTCGGGTTGGTCTCCTGAATTTGCGTCGTGAGGGTACCAGAGCAGCAAGTTCATCAAAGCACAGTCCATTGAAGTACTTGTAAAACAGGCACAAGGAAGCAACATTGCGGCGGTGGGACAGGGGCTGGAGCTTAGTGGATAGTGAGGGACCTATTAAGTTGGTGACTCTTTTTTGGACCTTGTAGGAGATTGTGACATATTTCTATGGACGTCCGGCGCAAACAGAGACCCTTTGTTGCATCTTTGGACAGAACAGATACTATACTTTTATCCTTGCTCGAAGGCCAAGAAAGCGCATTTTAGTTGTAGTCAAAGCTCCTTTCCTTTAATAACTACAAGAAACCTCTCCAATCACCGATTGTCATGGAAAATGATATCCTACCTAAGAGTTCATCATTCAAACTCGTCGGCCTAACTTTCACAGATAACATGAATTGGAATAAATACATTGAAGACATTGCCAGGGCTGCTGCAAAGAAGGTGGGCTCCCTCTACCGTGCCAGTAAACTTCTCACACCTGACATTATCCTATATCTCTACAAAACCACCATCCACCCATCCATGGAGTATTGTTGCCACATCTGGACTGGTGCATCATCCGCTAGTCTCTCCCTCTTAGACAAGGTCCAAAAAAGAGTTGTTAACTTGATAGGTCCTTCACTATCCACCAAGCTCCAGCTCCTGTCCCATCGCCGCAATGTTGCATCCTTATGTTTGTTTTACAAGTACTTCAATGGATTGTGCTCTGATGAGCTTGCTGCTCTGGTACCCTCACGACGCAAATTCACTAAACCAACCCGACAATCTGCCAAATCCCATCCATTCACTGTGGAGGTCCTCAGATGCCGAAGAGCTTTCTACTCCAAAAGCTTCTTTCCTCGTGCTGCTGAACTCTGGAACTCCCTCCCTGCTCCCTGTTTTCATGACGTTACTGACATGCAGAAATTTAAAACTAATGTAAACAGACATCTCGCTGCACAGCTCCCAATTTAGCCCCCCCCCCCCAACAAAAAAACTTTCACCCTTTTTCTCAGTAGCCCCTTACGTCTACAGTGGCGGCCTGCCTTGTTAAAAAAAGAAAAAGTTACAGAGTGACCTTTTCGGGGGGAAACTGGATTTCCCCTACATTGAAAACCGACATTATATCTAACTCTGTCCTCGTCGGGGGGGGGGGGGAAGTAAATCGGAATAAATAATAAGGTGTTTAGAAATAGTGCCGAACGACATTTACAAATAAATAGACGTTTCTCTTTATTATAGAAGTGAATGGTGAACGTGGTCGTTTCATCCGTTGGCCAAATCGTCCGTTGGCCAAAATGACCCCCCCACCACCACCACCACCATCATCTTGAACAAAGCCAGGTGTGCCTACTTCTTCTTCTTCCAAACCAGAGCTTCTTGTTGTAACTGTAGAATTCTGTTTTGCGACAATCTTGAGGCGAGTTGTTTTACCTGCCGCGGTGAGTCACTCGCTTTCATATTCGCGTGAAGAGGGGGGGGGGGAGGTGCTCTTTGCCGTGTCAGAACTGCTCCGTGTGCGCAAAACAATAATCGAGTAAAAACGTAAAGGGAGGGACAAACACACGAACACAGGCCTTGATGGCGGCTTCGGCGGCGGCGGCAACGGGAGAGCGGGTGGGAGAAGCGTTCAGCTAAAAATAGACAGTGCAGCTGGATAGACGGTGTGAGCTCTCTTCTACCAAGATAACAGACAGCCGTAAAATAATAAAAAAAAAATGACACCCACCCTTTATTTAAAATATTTCCCGACTTAACTTTTTCGGACAAAAAGCACCAAATTTTTTTTTTTTTTTAGATGCTAAAATGTTTTGCTTTATTTTTTTAAAAAAATAGACTTGTCTAAATTTTAAGTGGGGGGTTCAGTTTATTATGTAGGTTTAATGTAACCCCCCCCCCCCACACACACACACATACAATTACACACCGCCCCTCTCGATATTGTTATTTTCCCCAGGATTTCTTCACGAAAGGCTGAGGTATGATTCTGGTAAGTTCTATGAAGTCCACCCTCCCAGGCTTTACCTAACCCTAACCCCTAACCCTAACCCTAACCCTAAACACTTACCCTAACCCTAACCCCTTACCCTAAACACTTACCCTCACCCTGACCCCTTACCCTAACCCTAAACACTTACCCTAACCCTAAACCCTAAACCCTTACCCTAACCCTCCCAGGCTTTACCTTCCCGCGCTTTGAGAAGGGGGTTAGTTTATTGCTAATCGTCTGACATGGACGGCGGCACTGGGGGGGGGGGGGGGGGGATGGGGGCAGGGGGGTTGGGGGGGCTCAAGCCCCCTCACTTTTTGACCCCCCCACTCTACGGTCATCAATAATTAAGTTGATATGCATGTGTTTAACCGCCCCCCCCCCACCACCACTTTCTGAGGCGCCCCTTACCGGGAAATGCCAACGAGGCTGCTCAGGCATTTTTTGTAGGCCAGAATGCTCTTCCTCTAGGGAGCTAGATGTTCGATCCCCACCTTCTGACCTTGTGTCGCATCTTTCCGCGATGGAAGGGAAATAAATAGCTCTTCACTAACCTTCTAAAACCTTGGTGTTTTATTTTGGTTAAAAAATATTTTTTCATTACATATATACACTCTCCCCAGAACAGTTTTGCACCACTTTTATGTCCCCTTACGAAGATTAAAATCAAGATATAATGATACTAAACCTTATGTCTAGAATCCTTTTTATTTATCTACCTCCCACAAGGTAAGATGTGACACAAGGTCGGAGAAAGTGGGATTAGATAAGCCAGCGCTCGAGAGGTGAGCACTCTGGCCATTTAAAAATTGCTTGGGCAGCCCCGTCAGCATTCCCCGGTAGAGGCGCCTCGGACAGTAAGCAATAAACTTACTCCTCCCCAAAGAGGAGAGGCAAAGCCTGGGAGGGTGCACCTCCTAGAACTGCACAGGACCGGCAACCCCCAATAGACCGACGTAAATCCAGACCCAAAGGCCCGAACAATACCAGTTTATTAGACGGGGTAAAAACCCCTGCCTTATTCTTAAGAAGAAATTGAAAATGTCTAAAAGTATGTGTACATGTTATCTATTTGTATGTACAGGATTCACTCCTAAACTAATTAAGCGAACATTATGAATTTTGGAACACACCTGTTAGGCGTAAGGGGCCCAAATGTGTGCTGTATCTAGTTCATGCAAAGAGTGTAAAAGGGGGGGGGGGTCGTTTTTAATTTTTACCCCCCCCCCCCCCCTCGGGGTTTGTGAAATTTTAACAATCGGTATTAGACATCAAGTAATATATATCCCCTACATTTCAGTTTCTTTGGAGAATTTGAAAGGTTTTTTTATGGGCCATAATATGGGCACAACCTCCCATTTGAAAATTTAAATATTTCAGATTTACATTAAATTTGATCCACAGTTATTAGACAAGATTCCCTGAATTTCAATTTTTTCTTAAGAATTTCCTAGAATCAAAATCATGTAATGGATTTGGATCAAAATTGGAATAAGGATTGTAGACATAAGGTTTAGTATTATCATATCTTGATTTTAATCTTTGTAAGGAGACATGAAAGTAATGCAAAACGATTCTGTTCAGAAAATTCATTTTACCCGTCATGGGACGGGTATTTTTCTAATATATATATATATATATATATATATATATATATATATATATATATATATATATATATATATGTATCACCATCAGGGTTTTTGATCACTCCTGGAGGAGGAACCCTTCCCTGTTTTCCGGCACCTTATTGGTGACTGTCATTCAAGGTTTTTTTGCCATTGGCACTGCGGGTTAACGATGCTAGTTGTCAACATTCAGCGCTTGGTATTTCCAAATGGTCACCCATCTAGTACTGGCCAGGCTCAACGTTGCTTAACTTTGGTGATCTGACGGGAACCGGTGAATCAACATTATTATGCTCTATATCAGAGACTATGTTGATGAATAAAGTCGTAGTAGTGCCCATGTCCTCTCCAGGCCACATACAGCTTCTGGTATTCCCAAATGGTCACCCATTTAGTACTGGCCAGGCTCAACGTTGCTTAACTTCGGTGATCTGACGGGAACCGGTGTATCAACGTGATTATGCCGGATGCTTCTTACGTAGAACGTGTTCAGACGCCAACTGTTGATGATTTAATCTCACTGCCAGTGCGATAAATGGCCACAATTTATGAATAGAATTTTGCTTAGAAAACTGAACCGTGACCACTAAAAATGATTATGATCTTGGTTAATCAACAGTACAGGGTGACCCCCCGCCCTATCCCTTACCCCTAAAAAGGGACCTGCCCACAGTTTTATCATATATCTCCCAATTAATTCATCAATCACCTTCATTCTGCTTAACATGGCAGGAGAAACATTTAATGAGAATTCCACCAAAGAATATACTGTGCCAAAAATGACTACAAGATACTTTTATGCATCGGCTCAAATGCAAAAAAGCCCCTTCAAGAGGAGCATTCAGAACTGAGTGGACCACTTTGGGAACTATGGGGCAGTGGAGAACCTCATTGCAGCCAATGGAGAACCTCACTTCAGTCATTGACAATCATCCAAGCCATTCAATAGATCACAACAAGTGTACATTTGTGTGATGAAAAGAGAACTCTTCTACCCCCTTCTATGCTTTGGAAGTGAATTACTTCCCTTGATCACTCTTTCCTTTTTTAGTCAGCCATTGTTTCTCGTAGAGACTAGATCCCTGCGTAGATCTTTGTCGAATAAAGCTTCTTCAAGCAAACTCAGTCGTCTTAAACTCATTCTATTCTATCCTTTTGACTAACTCATTACAAGTTGAATGATAGATAGTGAAACAGAGTCCGAAACAGAGTCCGAAACGGGGTCCGAAACGGCGTCCGAAACGGCGTCCGAAACACTGTGCACAAGAACGAGATGCAGTCCCTGTTTCTGTCGCAGGATTGGCTTAAAGAGAACTTTGGAGCCTGTGTGATTAGTTTCAAAAGTTATTTTGAGTGGGCACCTCACAGCCCAAACCATGGCCCTCTCCCCAGATTTCTTCAAAGCTATGCATGGACACCCAGGACCACTTTCTTGCATCAATTCAAATATGAAAAAGCCCCCTTCAAGAGGTGCATTCAGGAATGGGTGGACCACTTCGAGAACTATGGGACAGTGGAGAACCACATTGCAGCCAGTCAAGTAAATTCGTATGAATCAGAATGGTACAACTTTGGTTTGATTCTGTTGTCGGCAGTCTTGGAGGAGAGATCACCTAATGGTTGCGAAAGTGGAATCGACTGGATTCGAAGGTCGTCAGTCCGTATCGTTATCCACTTAACCACCGTCACCTCCCATCGCAGCCAGTGACAATCGTCCAAGCCATTCAAGAGGCTCCAAGAAGTATATAGCTGAGTTGATCCATAGCGTAAGAGAGTTAGTTCCGCAAGAATAGACAGTACTGGTCGTGTATTGTAAAGTTCTGGCTACAGAAAGATGGAGCAGGCTCTCACAAAATCTGTTTCAGAATTGTCCGAAAGAAAACATTGGAGGCTCTGTGATGATTTTGAGTAGGCACTTCGTAACTCGGACCTTATCCCTTTCCCCTGATTTCTTTCCCTGGGGCTACGTTAAAGACAGGGTTATGCCTGAAGACCCAGACTCATCATGGAACTGAATGAAGCCATCAGAAAGTTCAGAGGCCATACTACCGCGGATGTCATGGACAAATTGGTGTCGCACCTCAAGAAATACCCAGAGCTAAATGGAGGTCATCTCGGACGCATGCTCTAGGATGAAGGAAAAGTGTACCAAGATTCTCATGTTTTCATATGATGTTTTGGTGCTTGTGAACTGTAGGTCCGAAAAAAAAATTTATCTTTAAGTTGAGGAGAGTCAAATAAGGGGTAGAGAACCCTAGTTTCAAGTTTTAACCACGATTTATCTGAAAATGGATTTTACTATTGTAATTATTAAAAAATGAAAAATAAAATGAAAAATAAAATGATTTTGAAAAATAGGGTTAGGGTTTGGGTTAGTTTTACACTGGGTAAAATTCGGCAATTTGTTGGAAAACAGTTCCTAGTGCAGTGTCCTTTCGGAATTTTTGTTTCCACATGAATTCGGCTAAGTACGATTCCACCATTTTCGTGTGGGTGCCACATTCAACCTTGTTTCTTTTCTTCGCTTCATTCCACATTCGTTCTACGTGGTTAGTTGTGGCACCTTGCAAGTTCAGATTGTTAAAATCCATTTTCAGATAAATCGTGGTTGAAACTTGAAACTAGAGTTCTCTCTCTCTCTTATTTGACTCTCCTCAACTTAAAGATAACACTCTTTTTTTTCGAACCTACAGTTCACAAGCACTGATGTTTTAAACGCAATAAACCAAAGTTTTAACCACGACACCATCCTCTACCTGTACAAGAGTCAAATACGTCCCAAGATGGGGAGATACTCCTGCCACATATGGGGAGGTGCCGCTCAGAGCTCCCCTTTCCTGCCTCGACAGAGTCCAAAACCGACTTCGAAATCTAGTGGGCGATGCCCTCTTCTTTTCCCTACAGTCATTCTCTCACAGAAGAGATGTTGCTCTGACGTTATTTTCATGGTATGTGCTCGACTGAGCTCAAATCTATGGTCCCCTCTTTGTCAAACATTCACAATAAGAACCCTCCAAGCTACTACCACTGTCAATGATTACCCTTTCTCTCTCTCTGTGCCCAAGACGAAATGAAACTTCCATGGGCAGAGTTTCTTTCCTAAAGCTGCCCGTTTGTGGAACACAGTGCCGTGAGCCTACTTCCCAGCCGACCTCTATATGGTCGTCTTCAAGTCCTTGTTGAACCGTCTCTGTAAATAATCAACTTCTGCCCGTCTACAACCATCGTGCTGGTGATCGCGATGTTGTCTCACCATCCACCGGTCAAACTCTTTAACCTTTATCCTCGAGTGGTCTTTGGGCCTTGATAAGCGGTGACCTTTATTGTAAAAACAAAAAAAAATTCTTGTAAGAAATAAAGCATTTTGCATAACTCAACAGGGGGGCACATGAACCCCTAGGGTTCATGTAACATTACTAGGGATCCGCTGTGTTCCTTTAAAATAAAGCATTGATATAATTACTTTATTCTTTTTATTAATGAAAAATAAAAATAAGCTTTGAGGGTCCGCCAAGAAATAATACTAGGAAAAGAGGTCGATGGGTTGAAAGAAAGGTTGAGAATCATTGGTATTTTATTTACCTCCTCTCCAGGAGGTTAGACACAAGGTCAGGTGTGGGTTTTGATGAAAGTGTTTCTGTGGAACGAACTGGATTCGAACCCGGCACACCCAGATCCTTAGTCCGCATCGTTTAACCACTTAGTCACCGTGCCGTACCTGGTATAACTGAAGAATTAAAAATAAAATTCAGTTATAAAAAAAAATTGCGATAGGTTGATGTGTTAAATAACGATAGATTTTTTTTTTTTGCTGTTTTTTTTTTCTGTTTTTTTTGCTGTTTTTTTTCTGTTTTTTTCCTGTTTTTTTTGCTATTTTTTCTGTTTTTTTCTATTTTTTTCTGTTTTTTTGCTGTTTTTCTTCTTTTTTTGCTGTTTTTCTTTTTGCTGTTTTTTGCTGTATTTTTGCTGTTTTTGCTATTTTTTGCTGTTTTTTCTTTCGCTGTTTTTTCGCTGTTTTTTTCTGGTTTTGTTTTTGCTGTTTTGTTTTTGCTGTTTTTTTTGCTGTTTTTTTTCTTGCTGTTTTTTTTCTTGTTGTTTTTTTGCCGTTTTTTGCTATTTTTTTGCTGTTTTTTTTTGCTGTTTTTTTTTTGCTGTTTTTTTTGCTATTTTCTTTTGCTGTTTTTTTTTTTGCTGTTTTTTTTTTTTTGCTGTTGGGCATAACAAGAAGAAAGTAAACATTGTTAACAGTGTTTTACACTCTTTTAATTCTAATTTATTTCCCATCTGAGCCATCGCGAGGGGTGGGTGGTAAATTGTGTCATTTTGAATGAGAAAGTGAGTGGGTTTTTTTAGGAGAAAGGGTGTAAAGCGTTTGAGATAAAACATTTATCAGGTTTTTTGTGGCTCAGGTAACCGTAATAGACCACCTACGGGCATTGGAGAGGGAGGTGACGGTGGTTAAGTGGATATCGACACGGACTGGGTGTTCCAAGTTCGAATCCAGTCGGTTCCACAGTACCACTTTCACTTAATGCCACACCAGAATCATCGAAGAAGAAGAAGACACATACTTCATACGCCTTCTTATATCTAACATAGCGATCCTCTTTCCTCAGCCTCTTTCACTAGTTCAATCTTTCTCTCTATTTGCATATTATCTCTCTCTCTCTCTCTCTCTCTCTCTCTCTCTCTCTCTCTCTCTCTCTCTCCATACCCCTATTTTTCCATATGTCCCTCTCCTACCTCCTCTCTCTCTCTTTCTGGGTTTCTCTCTTTCTTTTTCATTCCAATTTCCTTTTTATCTCCTTTACTTCAAAAATGGCTGTCCATGGCCCTCCCCTTTGATAATCGGTGAAATATCGAAAAAAACAATTTAGTGTTAGAAACCCATCCAATAAATGTCACCAATCGTGGGGAAATGTAATATTCTACCAGAATTTTGCTTAATTTTCGTTTTTTGAGCGATTATCAAAACTATGTGTCATTTCAGCCATTTTTTTCCGTTTTAACTGAACAGGTGGACACGAGGTTTGTTTTAAACAACAAACTCTTTAAAATAAGTTAAAACACAAATAAACTTATCTAGGTAGGTAGAAGAGTAACTTATCTTGCCTTTGGTAACATTTATTTGTTGCCTATTTGTTTTCTTTTACCCCTTTTTCATTCATTCGTTAAAAATGCCCTATATATATATATATATATTTATATATATATATATATATATATATATATATATATATATATATATATATATATATATATATATATATATATATTTTAATATTAAAGTGTTTTTTTATTTCAGTTACAGACAACGTCGTTTCGGGCTTTCTTACCCTCATCAGTGTAGGAGTGGCGATTGCAGGTGGTCGCATGGGCTCGAATGCAGTTCGTAGATTCAGTCTAGAATAACGAGCCTAACGCTCAGGACCACACATCCGCGATAAATCGACACTGACAGCAATTGAAATTAAGATCCACTTACCCGGGAGACGAGGAAAGTGTCATGTCGTCTACAGTGTTCGACGCCCGAGCGGAACTAGCTTATCGCAGAAATGACAACAATCTTTTCAATTTCAAACAGGGCTCTACTTTTAAGACTATTACATCTTTAAAAGACTATATATATAATTTTGTAAATGTTAAAGTGTTTTATACCTACAGACGATGTCGTTTAGGTTTTTTTACCCACATCAGTGTAGGAGTGGAGGTTACAGGCGGTTGCATATATATATATATATATATTTATATATATATATATATATATATATATGATAATTTTATTTACACAGACATGTACAAAATTTGCGACACTGGCATGTCGATGTTATCGATCAACAGTTACTATAAACTGAGATCTCATCAGGGTGAGTTAGAATCCGATCTTAACCTCAGATCATATATATATATATATATATATATATATATATATATATATATGAGTGAGTTTAATAACAAGCAGTACTACTAGCTTCATTGCGAGATCCAACACGGTTTGTTGTTGTTGATCACTCTTTGCTGCTTGCTGTAAATACCCGCCGACTTGGCATTTACAAAGTTAAATTGCTCCTAACTTCCAAGCTAATTTGTGGTGGCCGATGGGTAACGCTCTTGACTGTGAATCAGTGGCGATTTGTGATTGGAGTTCGCGCCCGCCGATCGTCAGGAATTAACTTCCTGCACTGAAGATTGCGTAAGCATGAAACATTGATGTCTGTAGGTAATAAATAATTAATATTTATTTATATATATATATATATATATATATATATATATATATATATATAGTGTGTGTGTTAGAGTGAAATAAATTCCAGATGGAAATCCGAGTATGAGGGCTCAATATAATAAACAGAGCAAGAAATATATATATATATATATATATATATATATATATATATATATATATATATATATATATATATATTTATATATATATATATATGTATATATATATATATATATATATATATATATATATATATATATATATATATATATATATATGGGAAATGAAAAGGAAAAACCAAAAAGGATGTTTTTTTTATATATTCATCAACGTTTCGTCTTTATTTGTAAGACTTCCTCAGGATGATAATTTTAAGAAAATTGTCATTCAAGTACGTGAAAATATTGGGTTGACATGATGGGTTGATGAGAAAAAAACATCCTTTTTGGTTTTTCATTTCTTATTACGTCGGATTACCTTCATCCTTCCTTTCTCATATATATCAAGGGAGGCGCGAGAGCGCTCTATCCCTTAATAGACTGCAAGAATGGCCTATGCTGGAAATCTCATTTCTTTGATTAATCATAACTCAAAAACCAATAAACCAAATTAGTTAAAACTTTGCACAAAATTTTTATTTGATAGGTTCTATAAGTGTGTAGAATTTCAGCATCATTAGTCAAGGCAACCCAGAGATCCAGAAAGGTCAGGCATGATTTTGTGTTATCCGTGTGTACATACGTACGTGTGTGCCACCCTGTATCTCATCAACTATTTAATGGATTCAGCTGATTTTTGGCAGAGATAGAGGTTCTAGAGTCTAGTTGATGGCATTTTAATTTCAGTTTACCATATACCTTAGTTTTCCAGAAAATTCCAAATAACCTTAAAAATGACTATTGTATTGAGGCATAGCCTTTACAAAAGTAGTGACATTCCATGATAAATGCCAGTATACTGAAATCATATGCCCTTAATAGGGTTAAGATGAAAATTCATATACACTAAATGTACAAAAGCAAGGAAATTCCCAAATTTGTACACTTTTATTGTCATTAAGGGTATGCGAGCACAACAGCGCTATGTATTTTACTGGTAGGAATTTTTCTTCAGCGCACCTCACACACTCCACTCATGCATAGAGATTTATACTGTAGTGATGTGATAATGATATGGTTTGGTTGATATGTAGTCATACCCTTAATGACAATAAAAGTGTAAAAATTATTATTATTATTATTATTATTATTGCTATTATAATAATAATAACAATAATAATAATAATAATAATAATATATATATATATATATATATATATATATATATATATATATATATATTTATTACAGAAGGCCAGAACGAGATGGTACCATCGGTTTCAAATCAACAAATAATCGAGTCTCATTGATCGTCAGCCATTGTTGTGGGTCTTACTTGGAAAATAGGAGATCACGTACTCTGATAACTTAAACGATATTTTATTTATCTGTTTTTTTTTTCCTTTTTAAGGAGTTAATTCAGCCCTTCAGATGGTTGTGGAAACCATAAGTTGAAATAAATTTCTTTATCAATTAATAATAAATCAGAGTTGAGATGACGCTGGGGTCGCTGGAAGCGGACTAAAGTCATTAGTTTCGCTGTTGTGAGCAGGTACTTATGGAGGAGGCCACGAAAAGGCTGACTTTATCTCCTCCAAATAAATCAAAGTTGTACACATTTGTGGAGGACCCGGATAGCCTACCAGGTATGGACCTCCCTCTCCGGCAGTGGGCAATGCTCAACCGCCTCAGGACAGGTGTTGGCCGTTTCGCCGCGACCATGAAAGGATGGGGACTCAGGGACTCGGCTGTCTACGACTGTGGTCACTCTGAACAGACAGTAGACCACATCATCGAGTCATGCCTTAAATATCGACCACCCAACGGCGAAGCTGGCATAGCTGTGCTAGACAACAAAACATTAGCATGGCTTTTCTCAACCGAACTGGTGATCTAACAGTGAGATGCTGTGAAGCAAACGAAATAAGAAGAAGAGTTGAGATTTGGTGACCTACAGAAAAAATACAAACCATCAACCGTTGACTTTGGTTTAAAATCGATGATTTCTTTCCGAATTCATTTCAGATGGCAGGCGAGGGAGGGGGGGGGGGTGGTATGTGACTTTTTTTTTCTTTTTTTTATGGAAATCGCTTCAGACAAGGCATGAAGCCACTTGATGTAAAGAGCTAACAAGAACAAAAGTGTGATTATCGCAAAGATAGGAGATGCCTATTGGCCTTAGTCTTGAAAAGATAAAAGCTATAGTTAAGAGGAAAACAGTCAGCAGGAAGAGAGTTACACAAGCCTGCTGTTCTTGGAAAGAAGCTACTGGAATAGGAAGCTGTATTATAATGAGGTATCAAAACAGCGAATTGATGAAGACCACTAGACCTAAATTATTTGCTTCCTCGCTTCCCCATTTGAAATGGTTTCGTCCGTGGCGGGGGGGGGGGGTGTTTAGAAAAAGGCACATATTTTTTTTAACTCGTTAACTTTTCTGTGACGGGACAGATTTATATTTATATACAAATAAATACACATTGGGCTTTATTATAGAGTGGAGGATGTGTGGGTGAGTGAGAGAGAAAGAGAGAGAGAGAGAGAAAGAGAAAGAGAGAGAGAGAGATAGAGCGAGAGAGAGAGATCAGATTTCCAAAAAAGATAAGCCTTTATATTTCAGATTTTGATTGAAATAATCTGTCATAAGATTTGAAATTGAGGAATAGAGGTGAGAGGGGGGGGGGGGATGGGGTAAGAGTAAAAAAAAAACTGTAACAAAAAAAAACTGCAACAAAAAAATAAAATAAAAAACTGCTAAAAAAAAAAACTGCAAAAAAAAAAACTGCAAAAAAAAAAACTGAAAAAGAAAAAAAAAATCCATGCTCGTTTTCCTTCTGCAAGTCCCAAATTTGTACTTGCATTTAATTGCGATGCGGCGGTGCCTACGTGTGATCAAAATGTTGGAAAAAGGTGAGGGTGGGCAGCGGGTGGGGGATTAGTGTCTATGGAACTGCTTTTTTTTTATAGGTAGAATGAGAGAGAAGAAGCAGAGAGAAGAAGCAGAGAGAGAGAGAGAGAGAGAGAGAGAGAGAGAGAGAGAGTGAGAGTGAGAGGATACAATGAGAGGAATAGTAGGTGTGACAGGAGAGGAGAGGCATGTAGCACGAGGGGGGGGGGGTCCTGTTCATATGATCTGTGTCAAAAGACACACACACGCACACACAGATACGCACACACTTCGGGTATTATTCCGTTACATGATGACACAGACTTGAATTTTTTGAGATGGGGGGGGGGGGCGAGATTTGCACAGAGGGGGGAAAAAAAAATTCTTACCAAACACGTGTCAGTTGTTAGCAAATCTAGGGCAGCGACTGACATTGCAGAGGAAAGCTAGCGTGAAATACGAATACACAAGAGAGCAAGAGAGAAGGGGAAAGAAAGAGAGAGAAAGAGAAAGGGAATGATGAAGAGAAAAAAAGAGGAAAGAGAGAAAAAGAGTGGGAATGGTGGAAAACTGAGGGGAAAGGGAAAGAGAAAAAATAGGCGAAGACAGTGAGAGAGAGAGAAAGAAGGAGAGAGAGAGAAAACGCATGAGAGATAAACAGAAAGCAAAAGAGGGAAAAAACAAGAGAAAGGAAAAAAAGAGAGTAAAGAAGATAGAGAGATACAAAAAGAGAAAGAAAGAGAGAAAGAGAGAGAGAGAGAGAGAGAGAGAGAGAGAGAGAGAGAGAGAGACCGGGAAATATGTTGTAATGTTTTAAACTGAACTCTGAAAATCCTCTGCGTAAAAAAAACTAATAAAATAATGAATAAAAAAATGTATTAAACTTCAAATTCACCATCCGCGTTTCATCATCATCATCATCATCATCATCATCATCATCATCATCATCATCATCATCATCATCATCATCAGCATCATCATCATCATCATCATCATCATCATCATCAGCATCATCATCATCATCATCATCATCATCATCATCATTTCCTAAAGGATGTGATGCTCATGAGGATCAGTTGATTTTTTAGTTAACCTAAAACACATATCTAAACACATATCCACACACATATTACACACATATCCACACACATATCTACACACATATCCACAAACATATCCACACACATATCTACACACATATTACACACATATCCACACACATATCTACACACATATCCACAAACATATCCACACACATATCTACACACATATCTACACACATAATACACACATATCTACACACATATCCACACACATATCAACACACATATCTACAAACATATCCACACACATATCTACAAACATATCTACACACATATCTACACACATATTACACACATATCTACACACATATCCACACACATATTACACACATATCAACACACATATCCACACACATATTTACACACATATTTACAAACATATCCACACACATATCTACAAACATATCTACAAACATATCTACACACATATCCACACACATATCCACACACATATCCACACACATATCTACACACATATCCACAAACATATCTACAAACATATCTACACACATATCTACACACATATCCACGCACATATCTACAAACATATTTACAAACATATCCACACACATATCTACAAACATATCTACACACATATCAACACACATATTACACACATATGAACACACATATCTACACACATATCTACACACATATCCACGCACATATCCACACACATATCTACACACATATCTACACACATATCCACACACATATCTACAAACATATCTACACACATATTACACACATATCTACACACATATCCACACACATATTACACACATATCCACACACATATCCACAAACATATCTACAAATATATCTACACACATATCCACACACATATCTACACACATATCTACACACATATCCACACACATATCCACACACATATCTACACACATATCAACACACATATTACACACATATGAACACACATATCTACACACATATCTACACACATATCTACAAACATATCTACAAACATATTTACAAACATATCCACACACATATCTACAAACATATCTACACACATATCAACACACATATTACACGCATATCTACACACATATCCACGCACATATCTACAAACATATCCACACACATATCTACAAACATATCTACAAACATATCTACACACATATCTACAAACATATCTACAAACATATCTACACACATATCCACACACATATCTACAAACATATCTACAAACATATCTACAAACATATCTACACACATATCCACAGACATATCCACACACATATCTACACACATATCTACAAACATATCTACAACCATATCCACACACATATCCACAGACATATCCACACACATATCTACAAACATATCTACACACATATCTACAAACATATCCACACACATATCTACACACATATTTACACACATGTCTACACACATATCTACACACATATTTACACACATATCCACACACATATCTACACACATATCTACACACATATCTACACACATATCTACAAACATATCTACACACATATCTACACACATATCTACACACATATCCACACACATATCTACACCCCTATCCACACACATATTTACACACATATAACACACATATCTACACACATATCTACACACATATCTACACACCTATCCACACACATATCTACACACCTATCCACACACATATCTACACACATATCTACAAACATATTTACACACATATCAACACACCTATCCACACACATATCCACACACATATCTACACACCTATCCACACACATATCTACACACATATCTACAAACATATCTACACACCTATCTACACACATATCTATAAACATATCCACACACATATCCACACACATATCCACACACATACCCACACACATATCTACACACATATTTACACACATATCCACACACATATCCACAAACACATTATACACACATATCCACACACATATCTACAAACATATCTATACACATATCTACACACATATCTACACACATATCTACACACATATCCACACACATATCTACACACATATCTATAAACATATCTACACACATATCTACACACATATCTACACACATATTTACACACATATCCACACACATATCTACACACATATCTACAAACATATCTACACACATATTTACACACATATCTACAAACATATTAACACACATATTTACACACATATCTACACACATATTTACACACATATCTACACACATATCTACACACATATTTACACACACATCTACACACATATCTACGCAATCAAAAGCAACGAAAGAAAAAAAATGATTGATTTTTTAAACAAGTCAAATCTCATTTCAAATCTCATTTCACTCCAAATAATTAAGGTGACTGAATTAGGAATTAACTACTGGTGGTTTAGCTTGTCGTCGCTCATCTCTTCCTCGGATCAGTCGAAATATGCAGCTGATCTAGAAGTTGACCTTGGTTCAGTTGTGGATTGGGATACAAAATTGTCGGTTTCATTTAATCCAGTTAACACTCAACTCGTGTCTTCCTGAGATTCTCATGGATGGCTCTGCTCTTGAGGAGAAATCGACTCTGAAACTTCTTGGTTTTTCTCTCTCATCAAATCTTTCTTGGAGTTCATACATTAGACCCATTGCTCTTTCTGCTTCTCACAAAGTCGGTTCTCTCTATCGTTCCAAATACTTTCTCACACTTAAGGCTATTCTCTATTGTTTATTCTTGGCCTTTTGGCTAAGATCAAAGTGTAGTATCTGTTCCAATGGATACTGCACCCCATAGACTGGTATTGTCTTGGCCTTCGGGCTTGATTTACGCCGGTCTATGGGTCTGTCCTGTGCATTTCTAGGAGGTCCACCTTCCCAGGCTTCGCCGCCCTCTTTGAGGAGAAGTAAGTTTATTGCTTACTGCCTGAGGCGCCCCTACCGGGGAATGCCGACGGGGCTGCCTAGGCAATTTTTAAACCTCACTTTCCTGACCCGACCTTGGGGCACATCTTACTTGTGGGAGTAAGATAAAAACTGGCCTTGTGCCTAACTCCTGGAGAGGAGTAAATCAATATTCTCTATCTCTACAAATCAGATATCTATGTATCTCATAAAGAAATCAAGTGTTAGCCCCAGGAAGGGTCCCCTTGATTTCTGAGAGCTAACTGAGCTAAAATGACAATTCGGATATCTATGTATCCCATAAAGAAATCAAGTGTTAGCCCCAGGAAGGGTCCCCTTGATTTCTGAGAACTTATTGAAGTAAAACAAAAAAGATAATTTATGCTCAAATGAGCTATGTTCTTGGCATTGTCGGCATTGTCCTCTATCTCGACTGACCAGTTATTCCAGTCATGCAGGCCGACAACTGATGACGGCCACAATGATTCTCCAAATATCTTCTAACTCTCTCATTCTTATCCTCTATGTATTCTTTTGTATTCGAGAGTTCGTCAATATTGATGACTTTTACAGATATTGATTATCATGGGCTCATCTTTTCAACTTCCCTCCCATTTTTATTCATGTCTACTCGCATCTTGGTAACAGACTATGTCCGTCCATTTGTGTTGGTCTGTCGCACTTAAGTCTTAAATAACATTCATGCTGGTGGTCTGTCAAACTGATTTCTAAAATAACATTAGTGTTGGTCTGTCACGCTTAAGTCTTAAATAATATTTGCATTAGTCTGTCACACTTACATCCAACATAACATTTTTGTTGGTCTGTCACTCTTAAATTTGAAATAGCATTTTATTGGTCCGTCACGCTTAAGTCTAAAATAACATTTGTCATGGTCTGTCATGCTATAATTACATTTTTGCTTAAGTCAAAACAACATTTGTGCTAGTCTGTCATGCTTAAGTCTAAAACGAATGTTGTGTTGGTCTGTCACCCATAATTTTGAAATAGCATTTTTATCATTAAACGCACATATTTAATGGACATATTTAAGAATTTCTGTTTGTGTGTTATTTTTTTCTTTCCGATTCTTGTCGTGATCAATTAGCAAGAGATATTTACACAGATTGGTTGCGATCGATATTTCCCATTTGGTCAGAAGATTGATTCGGGACGATCTTTTTGTATTTCTCGTTTATTATTATTATTTTTTACTTACTTAACTATTATTTTTTTTTACTTAATTATTTTTTTTTTACTTTACTATTATTGTTTTTTACTTAACTATTATTTTTTTTACTTAACTATTTTTTTTACTTAACTATTATTTTTTTTTACTTAACTATTTTTAACTATTATTTTTTTTACTTAACTATTATTATTTTTTTTACTTAACTATTATTTTTTACTTAACTATTATTTTTTTTACTTAACTATTATTTTTTTTTTTACTTAACTATTATTATTTTTTTTACTTAACTATTATTTTTTACTTAACTATTATTTTTTTTTTACTTAACTACTATTTTTTTTTACTTAACTATTATTATTTGTTTTACTTAACTATTATAATACACAGAAAATATAATCAGATGAATTATTTATTTATGAGTGTGTCCATCCCGTCAAAAATGGTGGCCTTCTTTTCCCAACTTTTTACCTACTTTTAGAATTAACTAGCTGTGCTTGGTTAAAGTAAAATTTAACGACCAAACTACACCGTAATAATAAAATTTAACTTCTAAAATCCGATTAAAAAAAAAAGTTTGTAAAAACAAAAATAATTAACATTTTTTTTTTTTAACATTTTTAACATTTTTTTTTTTTTTAACATTTTTTTTTTTTTAACATTTAAAAAAAAAAACATTTTTAACATTTTTAACATTTTTTTTTAAAGTGAAACAAAAATTAAAGTAAAAGGACTCCGGGCGGGCAACGCCGGGTACGTACAGCTTGTATGTATTTTTAAATAAATTAAAAGAAAATTAATTATACTTTTGTAGCAGTTATCTCCCCCTCTCAAACATAATTGCACCAGTTTTCCAGTAGACGTCGCTTTTTACCGTCAGCTGCCCTTCTTGATTATATAAACCGGTGCACAACATCAGACCGACCTCTTTTCAGTTCCGGCCACAGCAGACACTAGTGATCGGAGACACTGCTCGTCTCCTTGTCTGACCCACAAAATCACACGTGTTCAAATTCATAAACACATTTTTCTCGATAAAAGATTTTTCTTCACACACGCATTCATATTCCTACAGAGACAATTTCTTCGATACAACATTTTATTTTCATGTACACGATTTCTTTATTGAACATATTTTCCCATGTGTGTTAAATCATATGAACTATTTCAACTCCACACACGTTATACATACACATATATATATATATATATACACACAGCATTCATCATTCCACATACACACTATATACGTATTAATGTACTCTGTTTCATTGTCGTCACACACGTTTAATAAACGCTTTATTTAAACAACCTATTGCCTGTGAATTATTATTTTGCCTTGCCTGAGCCATTGCTTGTGTTATGAACATATAACCGGGATTCCCCTAGAACCCCAACACTTTGATTAACAATTTATTTACAAACAGATACGACACATACCGCCGCCACCTTCTAAAATCTTTTTTTTAATCTTCAAGTGATTAGTATCGATTAATCAGCAATGGCTTAAAGCTGATCCGCTCGCACCCATGTCGCTAAAATCGATATTTTTGAGATTTTCACCAAATTATAAGATTACGAGTGTACACCCTTCGACGAAAATGACAGTAAAAAAAAAAGAAATGCTTCGCTAGTGTTCACACTAATATCCATCTACATCTGCGGTGCCCAACGTCGTCCATGTGGACCCTTAGTGGTCCACAGAATAATTTTTTTGTGGTCCACGCTCAGATTTAGGGATTGGAAAAATTGTTTCTTTAATATAAATTTCTGATGATGATGATGATGATGATGATGATGGTGATGACGACGATGACGATGACGATGATGGTGATGACGACGATGACGATGACGATGATGATGGTGATGATGATGATGATTATGATGATGATGATGATGATGATGGTGATGATGATGGTGATGATGATGATGATGACGGTGATGATGATGATGATGATGATGATGATGATGATGATGATGATGATGATGATGACGGCGATGATGATGATGATGATGATGATGATGATGATGACGGCGATGATGATGATGACGACGACGATGATGGTGGCGATGACGACGATAATGATGATGGATTGATTGATAAATAAATATCTTTTTGGATTTAAAAGAAAATTCAAAGTTATCAAGAAGAGTACAAAAAGGTATTTTTGGATATATTGAAATCAAATTAACAACCCCGTATATATATTTTTTAAACAGTTTATAATAAATTAATGTTTAGTGTTATCCATTTGTAATTTTATTGTCTTATGTCCTATATATATATATATATATATATATATATATATATATATATATATATATATATATATATATATATATGCACTAGCTTTGTCGATATTAATAGTAAGGGATTTAATTTTTTTTTAAAAGAAGAAATTACCAAAACCTTTCTTAAAATATTTTGTTTATTAATTTTCAAGGGAGGTAATTTAAATGAAAACTATTAGTCTTTAAAATGAAAATAGATTTATATTAAATATATGTAATTTAAGTTGTACATTTAAAAAGAATCCTTAGAATTAGATTAATAGTCGCTGGATCCCGGGTAGATTGTTTTGTTTGTTTAATATAATGTTAGAGAAATCTTTAAAGTGTCTTTATTTTCGGACTAAAAATATAATTTAAAACCAACAATAAAGTTTTTCCAAAATGTGTGCGAAATAAATCCATTTCAAGACAAAGTTTCGCAAAAAATAAAAATATATTCACCCATAATGCAACAGTCACACAGCCATTTTGAAAAAAAAAAGGTCTCTGTTATTCATACAGCGGTAGTAATGTTGTTGTTTTTATTAGATTATATTACATATATTTTTCGCAAGAAACATTATATATATGTATATAATGGTTTATGTTGCCGATAATATTTACAATTACATTGTCGGGTTTTTCTATCCTCTGATGAAAAGAGTTTATCTTTGAAAATCCATGGATTAAGGATATGGAGCTCCTTGCTTTGAACTTTTGATGTTCTAATAAATATTGTATCTTTACAATTTTTTATTCTCATCTTTCATATTCAATATATTGAGCTTTATATTATCACGATAGATTATTATTAAACGATAATTCAATTATCTTTAATTTAATTCAACAATTAAATATATAATGGTTTAATACAATAATAAGGTGTTTTTCAGTTAATATTTAGTTAATATTAATTAATTTCTGGTTGAGTGAACGCCATTACTGGGCCTGAAAAGATATGAAGAAAATCAGTAGCATTACAAAAAAACTTTAAAATGGCACCAGTTTCATTTCACTACCATTCATAGTCCAGCAGATATGAAAACTTGAAATGTGCACAAGACTTTTGGAACACCCTATACAAGGTGTTCCAAGCATAATTCCAAGCATAATTTCGGACTGGAATTAAAGTTTAAGGAAAAGTCAAGTATTATGGTCCATGTGTGCCTTGTAAATCAAAGGGAAACGGGATTCTTGGAACACGCTCCTGTCGTATCAAAGATCCCCCAACAATTTAAAATTATTTTACAAGAATTTTTTTCAAGGCAGATCAGATTCATTCATTTTCGTATGAATCAGACGATTCTATTGTTGGCATCGGTTTCCCCGATATTTTTCTAGTCAGAATTCTTTCTAGAAAGACATCGGGTACTTACAGGAGGGACCACGTGAAGATTGCTAACATCATAAGTGAAAATGCTTCCGTAGAACGAACTGGATTTGAACTTGGCATACCCAGGTTGTCAGTCCGTGTCGTTAACCACTTCGCCACCGTCACCTCCCATCAATTTATTTACATCACAACAATTGAAAAATGTTTTCAGATGTTTTTAAATGCCTGCTTCAAGGCAGAATTTGGTGCTTCTTGACATAAAACTCCCCGAACACTCTCCGGTAATACGCTAAAAGAATTATAATTTTAGGAAATACTTACTTGTTATTGTGATACAAAAAAAAAACGGTAACCAAAGTTTATGGAAAGCAATCCAGTTTTTATTTATTTATTTTATCATGAAATTTGGAATATATATTCTCGGCAACCCGGTGAGTAACATGGGCAAATTAATTTGTTTGTAAACTTTACCATTCATTTGGCGCGCCCATCTAAACTCCCACACACCCTCAAAGAACTTTTTAAATAAGTTAAATATAAAAAAATGAACAGAAAAAAGAATTGCTCTACGTGAAATTTTCGGTCATATTAAGTAGTAGGCCTTCGTCGGCCGTGTCCGACCATGAATGACACTTGTTTGCAGATCTAGCCGGCAAGTTTCAGTATTTATAAAGTTTTGTCAGTAATGCCAATGGTCCAAAGGGCATATTGACTTAACCTAGCCATTTTTTGGTGTGGCTGAGAAGGCCTATGCGGACCTTGCAGTCTCATCCATAGTTGCCACAAATGAAGGAGAAGCATGGATGAGGAAGCTCACTTGCTTTTACCATTTCTTTCCTCCTTGCACGCATTTCAATGACTTTTGTCTTCCAATTTGCTTCCTCGATGTCAAGCTGTCGTTTGAGGGTTTATTTTCCATTCAACCCTATCAAAGGCAACCCTTTCTCAAGATGATGGATCGATGTCAAGGGCCTTCATATTATTAAGTAATACATTTTAAAAAGGATATAAAAGAAATGGTTACCTCCCTTTCTTCCTGAGTGGTTCTCTTCTTGTCCATCACGGCATTCCTCTTATTTTGAAAAAGCCCCTTTGATTGGTCAAGACGATTTTCCTTGGCCAATCAACAGCCACTTAATTTTGGTGGGCTGAATAAAAAAAAAAAAAACCTTAATCTTCCTCTTTTTGAATATGATCCCGTCCTGACAACAAATAAGGAATATTTCTCATTCATTTGAGTGTGACAATTGGAACCTGAGCAATTCAGGGGTCCGTCTACTTTTCTTGGACGTTAAAGAACTTTTTATTATTCGTTGGACTTCTTAAAGCCGCAAACTCAATTAGTTTTGCAAGGGTTAGGGTTAGGGTTAAGGTTTAGGGTTAGGGTTTAGGGTTAGGGTAAGGGTTAGAGTTTGGGGTTGGGTTTAGGGTTAGGGTTTAGGGTTAGGGTTGGGTTTAGGGTTTAGGGTTAGGGTTTAGGGTTAAGGTTCAGGGTTAGGGTTGGGGTTGGGTTTAGGGTTAGGGTTAGGGTTGGGGTTGGGGTTAGGGTTAGGGTTTAAGGTTGGGTTTAGGGTTGGGGTTGGGGTTGGGTTTAGGGTTAGGGTTGGGGTTGGAGTTAGGGTTAGGGTTTAAGGTTGGGTTTAGGGTTGGGGTTGGGTTTAGGGTTTAGGTTTAAGGTTAGGGTTAGGGTTCCCCTCTATCTCTGTCTTCAGTGTCTTCAATTTAACTTTCAGCATTTTCCGACTTCGGCAATCGAAACTGAACCGTTCTCTTGCTAAAACATTATAAGGATTGGTGCACGCGCACCAGCGTCAATAATATTAATGTGCTCGGTAAAATCCTAAACTATTGAACTTATGAATTATGGAATATGTATTCTAGGCAACAGGGTATGTCACGTGGGTGCATTATTGTTTATTTTTTAAACTGTACCATTTAGTGGGGGCGGGGGTGGTTGCACCGAAACCGTACCATACCCACTAAAGAAATTAAAAAAAAAACAAAAAACAAAAAAACATTAAAATTGAAAACTAATGTTATATGTATTGCTTATAACACTGCCCCTAGCCCTGGGACGAGTATTTATAAAAATAAAAGACTGGTGACCGGACAAAAACCTACCAACATATAAAGGTATTTGTTTGTGTGTACTCGGTAGTTGCTAGTGTTTCTTTCCTTCTGCCCCCCTCCCCCTCCCCCCCCCTTCCCTCCCCCTCCCATTGTTCCAACGTTTAGCACTTTGGGCGTGTGTGCTAATAGTTAATGTTCGACTACACCCTAAACCCTTACAGAAAATGTATCGCCTACTTATTGTTTATCGTCGCGAGTTTCTCTCTGTTGTCAATAAGAGATAGCGATGGGAGAGGGGGGGGGGGTGTTTTTAATTCCTCCCCCCCCCCCCCCCTCACAATGAACAGGAGCTTTTCTTTCTTTTTTTCTTTTTTCTTCTTTTTTCTTCTTTTTTTCTTTCTTTTTTCTTTCTTTTTTCTTTCTTTTTTTCTTTCTTTTTTCTTTTTCTTTCTTTCTTTATTTCTTTCTTTTTTCCTTCCATTTCTTCTTTCTTTTTTTTTCTTTCCTTTTTTCTTTCTTTTTTCTTCCTTTTTTTCTTTATTTTTTTCTTTCTTTCTGTTTCTTTCTTATTTTCTTTCTTTCTTTTTTCCTTCTTTTTTCTTTCTTTTTTCCCTTCTTGTTTCCTTCCTTTTTTCTTTCTTTTCCTTCCTTTTTTCTTTCTTTTTTTCTTCCTTTTTCTTCTTTCTTTTTTCTTTCTTTTTGTTTGTTTGTCATTCTCTATAAAAGCTATAATATAAGAATATCTCCTCTTTCTTAAATTTCGGCAAAAGTTACAGCTTTTTTTTTGTTGCTTTTAAAATCAAAGAACGAACGGGGGGGGGGGGGGGGGCGGGGGGAGAAAAAAATCGGTGCTTCTGCTGTTTCACAATGACATGAAAATATTCAAAAGAAATGTATAAACTTTCTTATCTACTTACGTGTTAGCTGAAAATAAGAGTGTACAGAAAAAATACGCAAATTTATCCAATATTTTTTTAATTATAAGAAAAAGAAGGAAAAAATCGATCTTACGTATCAGTAGACATTTCAGCTTACGTATTAGGCAAGGGAGATAACTTTCGGAAGAAAAATGGCGACAAAATCGTTTTTTTTTTTTTTTAAATTTACTAAATACTGGCTGAATTTGCGTAATTTTTGGTGTACAGTCTTCTTTTCCACTAGTCTCTTCCTTTTAGACAGGGTCCATAAAAGAGCCTCTAATCATAAGAAAAATGATCTCCCCATCTAAAATCTAAACTATTTGAAAAGAAAATACCAAAAAAAAAAAAAACGGAATTCTCTAACGCCATGATAGAAACAAAGAATTTTACAAATGTGTGATGGTCAAAAAGTGGGGGATCAGTTTCCGTTAAATTTATATAAGAAACTGATCCCCCTCCTAAAATCTAAAAAAAGTTTTTTAAAAAACGGGTGGTAGGTATTACGAACAAGCGGCAAAAAGTGTTATAAACGTTAAAACTAGGCGGATCAGATAAAGAATTTCATTCTTATGCGTTTGATATAAACTATGTGTTGTTGTTTTTTGTTTTTGTTGTTGTTGTTGTTGTTTACTAGTTATTTCGTGTTAACTATCCTGTAGTTTTACCAAAAATTCATTGAGTATTTTTTATTTCAATGAATATTCGATTAATAGCAAATAAACCAATAAGTTTTCAATGGGTAATTATATAAGTCGCAAGGAAACACAGACACACGCGGAGTTGTTTTTTTTATATCATTGATTTTACTAAAATATTTTTACAAAATGTGAATGAAAAAAGAAGTAATGGTCGATAAAAGCGGAAGTGGGGAGAGGGGAAACGCTTCTTCTTCTTCTTCTTCTCCTCCTCCTTCTTCTTCTTCTTTTTTCTCCTCCTTCTTCTTCTTCTCCTTTTCTCCTCCTTCTTCTTTCTCCTCCTCCTCCCCCTTCTTCTTTTTCTCCTCTCCTCCTCCTCCACCTTCTTCTTCTTCTTTCTCCTCCTTCTTCTTCTTCTTTCTCCTCCTTCTTCTATTTCTTCTCCTTTTTTTTCTCCTCCTCCTTCTTCTCCTCCTCCTCCTTCTTCTTCTTCTTCTTCTTCTTCTCCTCCTTTTCTCCTCCTCCTCCCCTTCTTCTTTTTTCTCCTCCTCCTCCTCCTCCTCCTCCACCTTCTTCTTCTTTCTTCTTCTTCTTCTTCTTCTTCTTCTTCTTCTTCTTCTTCTTCTCACTGTCGTTGTCGTCTGCTCGCTTCAATTTTCAATAAATACGCGCGGCGAATATCAAGCACAAAAATGGATGGGAATTCCATTTTATTCAATTTGAGTTCTTTGTATTTGATGCCTCTGGGAAGAACCCCACAAAAGACAAAGCATCATTCAGTGCAACGCGCTGTGTGGTGACTAGCGTTTAGTGCTTTACCTTTATAGACAACTAGAACAATACCCGTCCAAGGACAGGTACAATTTATTACCCCAACAGAACAGTTTTGCACCACTTTTATGCCCGCTTACCATGCTCAAAATCAATATATAAAGATATTAAACCTTGTGTCTAGAATCCTCATTCCAATTTTGATCAAAATCCATTACATGCCTTTGATTCTAGAAAATGGCTAAAATGTAAGCTTAAGGGCTCTTAAGAAAAAATTGGAATCAAAGGAATCTTGCTTAATTCGTGTCTATGGATAAAATTTAATGCAAATCTGAAATATTTGAAAATTTCAGATGGAAGGTTGTGCCTATATCATGCCCCGTAAAAAAAAAAACTTTTAAAATATTTCAAAGAATTCATGTCTAATATCTATTGTAAAATTTTCACAAACATTGGAGGCATTTGTCCCCTTTGCACAAAACTAAATTAAACAAAATATATTCCACACTACGCACTAGTACGCCGAGCAGCTGGGTTTCAAAATTCACAAAGATCGGTTAATTAGTTTAGGTGCGAATCCTATACACAGAAATATATAAACATATACACATACCCAACTGAATAGAGATATATAATTAGAGCATATATTAAGTGAATTCATGATGATCGGTTAATTAGTTTAGGAGTGAATCCTATACATGCAAATATATAAAAATATACACATACCTAACTTTATATAAATAGAGATATATAATTAGAGCATATATTAAGTGAATTCATGATGATCGGTTAATTAGTTTAGGAGTGTATCCTATACATTCAAATATATAAACATATTCACATACCTAACTTTATATGAATAGAGATATATAATTAGAGCATATATTAAGTGAATTCATTATGATCGGTTAATTAGTTAAGGAGTGAATCTTATACAAAGAAATATATAAACATATACACATACCTAACTTTATATAAATAGAGATATATAATTAGAGCATATATTAAGTGAATTCATTATGATCGGTTAATTAGTTTAGGAGTGAATCTTATACATACAAATATATAAACATATACACATACCTAACTTTATATAAATAGAGATATATAATTAGAGCATATATTAAGTGAATTCATTATGATCGGTTAATTAGTTTAGGAGTGAATCTTATACATACAAATATATAAACATATACACATACCTAACTTTATATAAATAAAGATATATAATTAGAGCATATATTAAGTGAATTCATTATGATCGGTTAATTAGTTTAGGAGTGAATCTTATACATGCAAATATATAAAAATATACACATACCCAACTGAATAGAGATATATAATTAGAGCATATATTAAGTGAATTCATGATGATCGGTTAATTAGTTTAGGAGTGAATCCTATACATGCAAATATATAAAAATATACACATACCTAACTTTATATAAATAGAGATATATAATTAGAGCATATATTAAGTGAATTCATGATGATCGGTTAATTAGTTTAGGAGTGAATCCTATACATGCAAATATATAAAAATATACACATACCTAACTTTATATAAATAGAGATATATAATTAGAGCATATATTAAGTGAATTCATGATGATCGGTTAATTAGTTTAGGAGTGAATCCTATACATGCAAATATATAAAAATATACACATACCTAACTTTATATGAATAAAGATATATAATTAGAGCATATATTAAGTGAATTCATGATGATCGGTTAATTAGTTTAGGAGTGAATCTTATACATACAAATATATAAACATATACACATACCTAACTTTATATAAATAGAGATATATTCACTTAATATATAAAGTGAATTCATTATGATCGGTTAATTAGTTTAGGAGTGAATCTTATACATACAAATATACACATACCTAACTTTATATAAATAAATAAAGATATATAATTAGAGCATATATTAAGTGAATTCATTATGATCGGTTAATTAGTTTAGGAGTGAATCTTATACATACAAATATATAAACATATACACATACTTAACTTTATATAAATAGAGAGATATAATTAGAGCATATATTAAGTGAATTCATGATGATCGGTTAATTAGTTTAGGAGTGAATCTTATACATAGAAATATATAAACATATACACATACCTAACTTTATATAAATAGAGATATATAATTAGAGCATATATTAAGTGAATTCATGATGATCGGTTAATTAGTTTAGGAGTGAATCCTATACATGCAAATATATAAAAATATACACATACCTAACTTTATATGAATAGAGATATATAATTAGAGCGTATATTAAGTGAATTCATGATGATCGGTTAATTAGTTTAGGAGTGAATCTTATACATACAAATATATAAACATATACACATACCTAACTTTATATAAATAAAGATATATAATTAGAGCATATATTAAGTGAATTCATTATGATCGGTTAATTAGTTTAGGAGTGAATCTTATACATAGAAATATATAAACATATACACATACCTAACTTTATATAAATAGAGATATATAATTAGAGTATATATTAAGTGAATTCATGATGATCAGTTAATTAGTTTAGGAGTGAATCTTATACATACAAATATATAAACATATACACATACCTAACTTTATATGAATAGAGATATATAATTAGAGTATATATTAAGTGAATTCATGATGATCAGTTAATTAGTTTAGGAGTGAATCTTATACATACAAATATATAAACATATACACATACCTAACTTTATATAAATAGAGATATATTCACTTAATATATTAAGTGAATTCATTATGATCGGTTAATTAGTTTAGGAGTGAATCTTATACATACAAATATACACATACCTAACTTTATATAAATAAATAAAGATATATAATTAGAGCATATATTAAGTGAATTCATTATGATCGGTTAATTAGTTTAGGAGTGAATCTTATACATACAAATATATAAACATATACACATACCTAACTTTATATAAATAGAGAGATATAATTAGAGCATATATTAAGTGAATTCATGATGATCGGTGGATTAGTTTAGGAGTGAATCTTATACATACAAATATATAAACATATACACATACCTAACTTTAAATAGAGATATATAATTAGAGCATATATTAAGTGAATTCATGATGATCGGTTAATTAGTTTAGGAGTGAATCTTATACATACAAATATATAAACATATACACATACCTAACTTTATATAAATAGAGATATATAATTAGAGCATATATTAAGTGAATTCATGATGATCGGTTAATTAGTTTAGGAGTGAATCCTATACACAGAAATATGTAAACATACACATCGCTAACTTTATATAAATCGAGATAATACACGCAAGAATTAGGATCGGTGTGTAGTGTCTGTTCTCTCTTCCTCCTCCTCCTCCTCCTCATCATCATCATCAGAGGAGGAGGAAGAGGAGGAGAATTCTTTCTAGACTGAGGCAGTTTTTTTTTCTCCTGATCCAGAGTGCTCCTTTTTTGGCAGGTGCTGGATTTTCACCCCCCCCCCTTAAAAACCTACCTTTTTTCTACCGTTGTTTTCGTGTGCAACTGGATAAATAGGAACACGCACGCGCATGCACGTACACACGCACACACACGCGCAGAGAAAGACAGACAGGAACTCACACATATACAGACACACACACACACAGACCTAAAAACAGACATAAGCACACTCACAGACTGACTGACACGTAAGGTTCACGCTCATACACCGTAAGGCAAGCACGTGCACACACGCACGAACGATTTATGCCTATGCGTCGGACACACGCACACAGCACAACTACAAATTTAACACAGCGCAGACGTTCGTCTGAGGCGAGGAGAGAGACACGCCTTTTGGCGACGAGCAAAGTGTAGTATCTGTTCCGATACTACACTTTATCTGTTCTGTCCTCGGTCAGTGAAGGAGAAATCTCGACACTTCTTTAGTTTAGCTGTGAATCAGAAATCAATTTTGGAGAGTTACATTCACTATAACCCAATTAACCGGAAGTAAAACTTATTTTTACCATTTATTTTTAAATGATGACTTTTCGTTTTATAAAGTTTTAAATTATATTAAAAAAAAATAATGTTGAGTGTTTGTTTGATTAAAAAAATCAGACAAACTCTTCGTTTTTATAAAGTTTTAAATGATACCCCCCCCCCCCTACAAAAAAAAAGAAATCACTTGACTATTCGTTGTATAAAATCTTACATTATTAAATAAAAAAAAACGCTGTTCGCTGTTATTATTGTTCGCTTTTTTTATTGTTTTGGATAAAAACTTCTCGTTCTATATTACTTCCGGTTGATTGTCTGCCCCTGTTTTCAAAATTGAAAACAAATAAATTCTGATTCACAGCTAAACTAAAGAAGTAAACAAATCTTTCTAGACTGAGGAATTTTCCATTTTTGTCCTAATCTAGAGTGCCCCTTTTTGGGGAGCTGGATTCTCTCCACATTAAAAACCGGCCGACCCTGTGTCTAACTCTGCCCTGACAGGGAGACAAGTAAATAGGCGGGGACACGTTTGAAAAACATTCCATGTTTCGGAATTTTTTTAGATGAGGGTTGATAATTTGTAGAATTTGGTACATTCGGACTACTGTTCTCATCTTGGGTGTTTTTATCACAACGTTTCGGCCGATGTAACCTTCGACCTTCTTCAGGTGTACCTTGTCGAAGAAGGTCGGAGGTTACATCGGCCGAAACGTTGTGATAAAAACACCCACAGTAGTCCGAATATACCAAATTTTATTCCAGTTTACAAAAGTGGAAACTCACCGACAATCCGATTGTGACTTTGCTGCTGTCGGGTCCTGAGGCGCCCCTACCAGGGAATTCCGACGGGGCTGCTCAGGCATTTTTTATAGGCCAGAGTGCGCTAATCCTAGTGCACTGGGTTTTTTTTAAACTTAACACCTGACCTTGTGTCTAACCTCCTGGGGGGGGGGGGGGTAAATAAAATAAGTGAAAACTCAAATTAAAATTTATATGCGAAACTGATACCAAACTTTAAGATAAGTTTTTTTTTTTTTTTAATTTTCTTTCAGTCAAGTTTTTCACGGTGTTTGTTCATACGTAATCGCCTAAAAATGTAGAATCTCGTTTGTTTGTTTGTTTCGGGGGAGGTGGGGAATTTTGCTGAGGGTGTTAATCTACAATAATAGCAGAATTTCTGCCCCCCCCCCCCACACCCTAACTGAAAACAAACGGATTATACACTTCGCAAATAAAAAAAAAAGTAATTTTTTTTACAAATTAGAGAGTGCAGGATACGGGGGAGGGGGGGATTCATTAGCCATTCGTTCAAGCGCTGTTCTTTTTATCCTTTCATTATTTGTCCACCACTTTCACATCAGCAATCACCACAATACCACATTTACTCTATGAGCTTAGAGCTACCTACTTAAAATACCCCAAAATGGTTTGAACATATACTATACTTTGATCCAAGCCTGAAGGCTGTGAAGAAGTCATGAAATGAACAGTCTATACTATTAGTAGCTCAGTATAAGTGAGGGTGCTTATCCAGATGAAGGGAGACATTCGAAAAATTAAAACAAAAAAAACTGAGGCATGTCTGTTTGATGTACGTACCTGTCACGGGCTGAATATGTCCTATACCAACAAATCACATAATCAAGTAGTTTTTATTTTATAAATAAACGAATTACGGGAAAATACGGCCGCCATTACGACATATCCCAGGGATAATCAAGGGAGATAACGTTAACTATTGCATACGGGGTTGATTTTGGGCATCGTTTCTGGCGGTGTGTGTGTGTGGGGGGGGGCATGACTAGAACGCGTACATTTATTAGTTTATGGGTAAAATTTAATTTTTATTTATAAAATAAAAAAAACTACTTGATTAATTTACGTGGTTTTTGGTATAGGATATATTTAGCCCGTGACAGGTACGTACATAAAACAGATATTCCTCAGTTTGTTTTATTTTTTTAATGTTTTTCTGAATGTCTCCCTTCATCTGGATAAGCACCTAAGTGAGTTTTATGGATCCGATTGGATTTGCCGATTCCATCGGAGTCCATGTTAACTTAACCATATTAGGACACTGACACACACACACATAAAGAGAGAGAAGGTCTGATAGAAGTATGACATACATGTTCAACACGTCATACAGAAAAAAAACATTGCGTAGTCAGAGAACGTAGAGAGAGAGAGAGAACGTAGAGAGAGAGGGAGAGAGAGACAAACAAAACAAAAAAACACGTGTACGACGATACACACACACACACACACACACACACGTACACACGTACACAAGAAATACGAAGTGGTCCAGGTTCCGTTTATACTCGTAATTTTAAGATGCCAGAAACCGGCTCCGATAAAGTCGGTCAATGTCGTGATCGTAATACCGAGATGTTAAGTGATTGATTCACGACAACACAGAAGTCGAGAGTTCAATTTACTTTCATACTTCCTTATATATTTTGCACGTGTGTTTAACTGATTGCAAGATTTATTGGCCATTTCTAACGACAGCTAACAGAACGAACAAAAAAAGGTAAAAATAAATGTTACCGAAGGCAATATATAAGTTACTCTTCTGGATACGTTTATTTGTGTTTTAAAGCGTTTTTTTCTTAGTTCAATTTACAAGTAGTGTCGAGGTGTCACGTGATCAAATACGGCCTTTTGTTATTTTCAATTCTTACATGGTGTCTCGACACTACTTTTAAATCGAACTAAAAAAAACGCTTTTAAATAAGTTGAACACACAAATAAACTTATCCAGGTAGGTAGAAGGAGAGTAACTTATCTTGCCTTTGGTAACATTTATTTGTTGCCTATTTGTTTGGTTTTTTTTTTACCCTTTTTTCGTTCTGTTAGCTGTCGTTATAAATGCCCGCCCGATTTATTATATATGCATTTGTTAGCGTCACTTTTACTTAGCCAAGCCAGCATATTGGACGACAATTCTGCCTAGAATTGATCGCGAATTTCAGCCTTAAGAGATAGTATATAATTTTTTAAGGTGGTTAGTGGAACAAGTCCGAGCGTGGTTGCCGATCGGATTAGAGTAAGCGTTTTATTATTATCCTTTAAGCCTGAAATTCGCGAACAAGTCCCGGCAAAATTGTCGTCCATCTTGAAAAGCACGCTGGTTTGGCTAAGTAAAAGTGACGATAACAAATGCATAGATAATAAATCTTACAATCAGTAAACACGTGTGGCAATTATATAGATAAGTAGAAAAGTACATTTCCTTGCGTTTGGTAACAGTTATTTGTTGTATTTTTTTCTCCACGCCCTTTTTTTGTTAACTATACTGCACAATCGTTCAACTATCGATTAAGCACTAACATCTTTTTTTTAAATAATTTTGAAAATTAATTTTAATTAATTTAATTTTTACGAGTTTATTTCGATACGTAACTTTATATAGCGTAAAGTGTTGAATTAAGAGTCGGACATCCATTTTTCACAGTGAAGATAACTCAATCGATTAAATCATGAGTTGGTATTATTGTAGATTAACACACCCCGTTTAATTACCTGCTCCCCACCACCACCACCACCAAAAAAGGTGAGATTCTACCCTTTTAGGCGATTACGTGCGAACACCTTGAAAAACTTGACGGGTATATGTTACGACGCTCAGCAGAGGCGCGAACGGGGTCCAAAAAAAGAACGAGAAAGAGTTTAAAAACATAAATTTGCAACAAGTAAAGTTGACTTATGTCTAGAATAGACAGTTTTCTACTTACCTATGTAATTTGTTTGTATTTTTACGTAGTATAAATGGCTTTTTATTAGATGTTAAAAAAAATTTCTTGTTTTTTAAAACATCTAGTTTCTCAAAGGAAAATGCCGGCCATTCCCTCTATATTATTACGTAGAGCGGCCATTTTGAATTCTTCGAAAACCGTGTATTGAACTTAAATTTCTAATAAATAGCACTGCAAACGGGTTTAAAATACAAACAAATAGCACATGCAAGTTTGAAACTAACTTTTACAGCTTACAGTTACTTTTATTTGTTGTATATTTGTTTTTTTAGCGTTTTTACTCTGCTGAGTCTCGTAAAAGATGCTCAACTTGACGCAAAGAAAATAAACAACAAAAAACTTAATTTAGAGTTAGTTATCAGTTTCGCATATAAATTTGACGTAAAATAATGCGCCGTTTCCGGGCCATTCTAGCGTTTTAGGGCAGTTAATTTTTTTTTTTTTTTTTTTTTTTGCTATGAGAGCGTTTTTTTTTGTTTTTTTTATTTTTTTATTTTACCCATTCGTCTAAGCATACTTTCTCGGGAGCGCTGGTATTTCCCTCTACCTTCCGGCCCGGTGCCACATTTTCCGTGGTGGAGAAAGAAATTAAACACGACCGACTGTCGAGGAAGTGACCTTAGGGAGAGTGTTAATCTCAATTGTCCCAGAGGGGAAATCGAGGGGATGGAAAGAGGAGGGGAGGGGCCATTGTTCGTGTAATACTCAGCCTTGACCGTCGCAAGGCGTTGCCTCCAGCCATAAACATGAACAATAAATTCTTGCTTTATCGGTGGTCAGTGGGTGCTTTTTAGGGCGTGAACCTTGGATAGCCCTAAACCCTCAGAATCTACGCACTTTATTTTATTTTAAAATTCCGGGCTTCCGCGATGTTCTCTGGGATTGTATTAAACTGGGTTAATATCAACTTTAAGGGAATCCTAAAAAAAAAAAATATCGTCGGCACTATTTCTAAACATCTTATTATTTGTTCCGATTTACTTGCCTTCTAACGAGGACAGAGTTAGATATAATGTCGGTTTTTAATGTAGAGAAAATCCAGCTCCCCCAAAAAGGTCACTCTGGATTGGAACAAAAATGTTAATTGCCTCAATCTAGAAAGATTTCCACTTCCCTCACTGAGGAAAGAAAAGATGAAGTGTAGTATTGTATTATTTATTTGGGTGCTTATACAGATGAGGGCACACATGAAAAATGCAGTTACCCAGGTGAAAATCGCATCTCCAAACAAATTATCCGGAAAACTCTTTGATATACTTATGTATACGGCAAAAATAAGTATCTACATAAAAAAATTCGCAAAAATTATTGAGTAGAATTTAAAAAATCAGTTTTATCGTATGTTGCCCACCGCCATTCATTTATTACTTATTTATATGACAGACTGAGTTATGTCCCCCTGACATCGCTTTAATCAATGGTGGATCCGTAAAATACGCTCAAACTGATTTGTATTTTTAACTAGCAGGGCTACCCGGTATGTGCATATTATATACGTACCTATTCCCGCCCAGGTGTGCATACTATATACGTAACTATCTCCGCCCCAGTGTGCATACATAAGAACTCATATTAATGCGCCCCTGTCGTATCAAAGAACCAAAATTATGTTTGTTCATGTTGTGTCACTATCATAAAAAATAACTCATTCAAGTAGCGTCACTATCATATCAAAGAACCCTGTGCAACTGCGCTTTTCATATGTGCACCTTTATTTGCTATATTGGAAAAATTTTACAATGTAAGAAATTGGGCACAACTTTTTGCTCCAAGGTCAAGGAACACAATGTTTTTTTTTATTGTTTTTTTACAAAATATATATAATATAATTTAATAATAAAAAACATTTGTGCAGTTTAGTAAACAGGGTCAGATAATCCACAGGAAGTAACGACCAATAGATTTAAACATTTCAATAAATTTGATGTGAACTATGTTAAAAAAAAAAAATTGCTGAGTCAAAAGCAAAAACTAATTATTTCACTTGAGCGCTGTTCTGCACAATTATGTGATTTGTAGAAATTTAAAAAATAATAATTAAAAAATGGTTGGTAAGAAAAGACCGCCTCCCATCCTTTAAAAAAATTGGGTAAAATTGTCGATTCCCAACCAAAATGGCGGACAATAAATCATCTACTTACTCATTTGTAAGGTCGGAAAAAAAAATCAGAAAACTGCAGACGATTTAGACGCATTGAGTCACAGAAACTAGGTACTCGCGATTTCTAGAAAATCTTCAATAATGAGCAATCGACAATTCCCCACCCCCACTATCCAACCACAATGATGTCATTTGCACGGTAACTGATAAAGCTGAACTACTTGCCCAGCATTTCGCCTTAAACTCCACTTTGGACTCTGCGAACCACTCCCTCCCAAATTTCCTATTGTGGACTGAAGCCACACTTGATGACCTGACTATCACCCAATCTCATGTCCGCGACATCATAAAAACCCTTGACCCCCTCCAAAGCATGTGGGCTTTATACAAGTAATAGTAATGAAGAATTGCTCTGCTGAACTGGCCGCTGTTCTCTCCAAACTCTACAACAAATGCCTTGCGGAATCTTGCTTCCGTGATAGCTAAAGAATTGCCTCTGTGATTCCAGTCTTCAAGAGTTCTGGAGATAGAACTGACGCTCAGAAGTATCGCCCCATCAATCTACTCCCGCTATTCGCTAAAATCCTGAATCAATCTTGAGATAGTCCGTCACTTTGTTAATGCTAAACTTCTTTCTGACCATCAGTATGGATTTAGGCAAGCACGGTCTACTGCGGATATCCTCACGGTCATCTCTGGTCACATATACCATACACTGGACAAGGCAGGTGAAGCTAGGGCGGTAGTGCTTTATATATCCAAAGCCTTTGACAAGGTCATATAAGGTTGTTTACTCACGTACAATTATTCCACAAAGAGAAAAACAAAAAAACGAACAATAAGGCTTGAAACAATTGTCAGAGAAAGAAAGAGAGAGTTAACAGATGACGATTAGAACGGAAATGACGCCGGCGTTACTGACATAGCGTTGCCACGAACGATAGCCAGGGAGATGCGTTGGAACAACCAGGCTGACTCACGGGGCTCGTGCCTAGACGTTGAAATCCTCCATCCAATGTCCTGAAAAAATTTAACAGTCTCGGGGCCAAGCACACCCGACGTTGCCACTGAAATTGGTTGGAAGACGAAACGGTCAGTGAGCGAGCTATATTTTCCGCGCTTCCTTGTTTCGGCGAGCAGAGCCACCGTGCCGGGCTTCACCGCGGATTCCGCAATCCTTGCTGGTGAAAAGGAGTCAGAACAAGTGGCGTCCCTGATCAGGTCTGGCATAAAGGTCTTCTCATAAAAATTAATTCATGTTATTACTGGACGAATATTTAATATAATTAGATCCTTCCTATCCAAAAGAAAGATCCAGGTTGTCCTCGATGACCGTTTATCCAGACAACATGACATAAATGCAGGTGTACCCCAGTGATTGATCCTTGGACCTTTTTTGTTCCTGATTCTCATAAACGACCTCCCTGATGACATTGTGTCTGAGATGGATATATTTGCTGACGACACCATGCTCTACTCTCGTCATGTGGGTAAAACGGACGCGCATATATTCGACGCAATAGCTAAATCCTGAGGAAGTGACATCTAGTCTGTAGTGGAATGGGGTCATAAATGGATGGTAACATTTAATGCTGCTAAAACAAATCTCCTTTTTTTCAACAACTACCAGAAACCTCTTCAACCACCTATTGCCATGGCAAATAACACCCTACCTGAGAGTCCAACGTTCAAACTCCTTGACCTCACATTCACAAGTAACATTAAGTTGCACAAATACATAGAAGACATTGCCAAGGCTGCTGCAAAGAAAGTGGGCTCCCTCTACCGTGCTAGTAAACTTCTCACACCTGACATTATCCTGTATCTCTACAAAGCCACCATCCACCCATGCATGGAGTATTGTTGTTACATCTGGGCTGGTGCACCATCCACCAGTCTCTCCCTCTTAGACATGGTCTAAGAAAGAGTATCTAATCTAATAGGTCCCTCACTATCCACCAAGCTCCAGCCCCTGTTCCATCGCCACAATGTTGCATCCTTGTGCTTGTTTTACAAATACTTCAATGAATTATGCTCTGATGAACTGGCTGCTCTGGTGCCCCCTCACTGTAAATACACTCCACCAACTCGACAATCAGCTAAATCCCATCCATTCACTATGGATGTCTCCAGATGCGGGAGAGCCTTTTACTTCAATAACTTCTTTTCTCGAGCTGCCAGCCCTTGGTACTCCCTCCCTGCTCCCTGTTTCATCCTAAATTGGGAGCTGTGCAGCGATATATATATAGTCTAAAAAAGCTTTGAGTCATTAAAAAAAAAAAAAAAAAAAAAAAATTAAAAAAAGTAAAATGCAGTTTAAATTCCCAGACAAACTAACTAAATCCAAGATATTGCAGACTTAACATTCGTTGGAAAATTAATAAATGAAAAAATCTAAGTAAAATAAAAAAATAAATAAATAAAAAATAAAAATAAAAGAGATGGGGTTAATTATCTAAGAGTGAAACAAAAACAGGAAACCTTAAGCGTCTAATATTAACACGGGATCATCAGCTGTTTACCATGTAACTGTTTCGGAGATTTAAAAACAGGACAGTTTTAATATTCATGGCTCTCCAATGGTACTGATTATACGACCATTTCCCCAATAATCAAGTGTCGAAATAATTCAGCTTAAAATATATATATATATATGTCTCGGAAGTATCTCAACCATTAAAACTATATAAGGAAAAAAAACCCCAAAAAAACCCTAAAGTCCCAAGTCGTTCAGTGGAAAATAACTCTTGTAAGTCAATTTAATTTTTACAGTTACTATATTAGTTTGCTTCTAA
>OY744545.1:67125966-67183466 GCA_963556195.1 Sepiola atlantica | reverse complement strand
CATTTATTTATAAAAAGTTTTAATTCACTTAGGGGGAATTTTAATTGCCTAAAATTACTTCATTTAACTTGCAAATGCCTATTTATCTCATTTGAATGCGAAACTAAGTGCAGAGCTAATCTCTTTTTCAATTTACCAGTTGAGGAGTCAGTTAGATATATTAAGCCATCCATTCGAGCAATGTTAATACTGTTATACTACAGTGTTTTGGTGAATGATGTTTAGTATTTATTTATAAACCGTTTAAGTTAACTCTAAGGTAAATTTTTAAGTTAAGTTTAATTGCCTAAAATTACTTCATTTAACTTGCAAATGCCTATTTATCTCATTTGAATGCGAAACTAAGTGCAGAGCTAATCTCTTTTTTAATTTACCAGTTGAGGAGTCAGTTAGATATATTAAGCCATCCATTCGAGCAATGTTAATACTGTTATACTACAGTGTTTTGGTGAATGATGTTTAGTATTTATTTATAAACCGTTTAAGTTAACTCTAAGGTAAATTTTTAAGTTAAGTTTAATTGCCTAAAATTACTTCATTTAACTTGCAAATGCCTATTTATCTCATTTGAATGCGAAACTAAGTGCAGAGCTAATCTCTTTTTTAATTTACCAGTTGAGGAGTCAGTTAGATATATTAAGCCATCCATTCGAGCAATGTTAATACTGTTATACTACAGTGATTTGGTGAATGACGTTTAGTATTTATTTATAAACCGTTTAAGTTAACTCTAAGGTAAATTTTTAAGTTAAGTTTAATTGCCTAAAATTACTTCATTTAACTTGCAAATGCCTATTTATCTCATTTGAATGCGAAACTAAGTGCAGAGCTAATCTCTTTTTCAATTTACCAGTTGAGGAGTCAGTTAGATATATTAAGCCATCCATTCGAGCAATGTTAATACTGTTATACTACAGTGATTTGGTGAATGACGTTTAGTATTTATTTATAAACCGTTTAAGTTAACTCTAAGGTAAATTTTTAAGTTAAGTTTAATTGCCTAAAATTACTTCATTTAACTTGCAAATGCCTATTTATCTCATTTGAATGCGAAACTAAGTGCAGAGCTAATCTCTTTTTTAATTTACCAGTTGAGGAGTCAGTTAGATATATTAAGCCATCCATTCGAGCAATGTTAATACTGTTATACTACAGTGTTTTGGTGAATGATGTTTAGTATTTATTTATAAACCGTTTAAGTTAACTCTAAGGTAAATTTTTAAGTTAAGTTTAATTGCCTAAAATTACTTCATTTAACTTGCAAATGCCTATTTATCTCATTTGAATGCGAAACTAAGTGCAGAGCTAATCTCTTTTTGAATTTACCAGTTGAGGAGTCAGTTAGATTATATTAAGCCATCCATTAGAGCAATGTTAATACTGTTATACTACAGTGTTTTGGTGAATGATGTTTAGTATTTATTTATAAACCGTTTAAGTTAACTCTAAGGTAAATTTAATTGCTCAGATTACTTCACTCAATTAATAAATGCAAAACTAAAAGCAGAGCTAATTCCTTTCAAACGCAACCGTTTGTGTGTATAGTTTTAGGGTGTGTATACTGTTAGGATGTCATCTTTATAAATTTGTTTGAGTTAACTATATTAATTAATGTATTAATGATGTTTTAAAACTAGACTAATTATAACTAGGTACTGTTTTTTTTGATTTTTTTTGGTGTGCTAATTTTGTACCGAAAAAATTCAAAATGGCGTCCTGAGGAGATTTTTTCCTCGTGTGAAGATTTTTTTTCTTTGTTTTTTTTCTTTGTTTTTTTCTTTGTTTTTTTGCCCACAATGACCCAGAGTGCGGTGTAGGTGTTTTTTTCAAGACTTTTCAATTTGAGAACTTTTCTTCTTTGTGGATTTTTCTGATGATCTTCAGGTGTAGCAGAGTCGATATTGATATAAAAATGTTGGTTGGCTCACCTCCAGGGAAACGAGTCGTGAATATACATATCACTGGAAAATGTGAAAAAATAAAAATTGAAAAAACCCCATGATTATTGGAATATAAAACGAATCTGTATTATTTATATATGCTCTGTTGTTACTGGTTGACAATCATCGAGCTGAATTTGAAGAGAACACGAATTAAAAGGTACTGATAGTATATGCTAATACATATATTGTCATAATCCATATATATATATATATATATATATATATATATATATATATATATATATATATATATATATATATATATATATATATATGTGTGTGTGTGTGTGGGGGGGGGGGAAATGAAAAAGGAAAAACCAAAAGACGTTTTTTATTTTATATATATTCATCAACGTTTCGTTTTTATTTGTAAGACTTCCTCAGGATAAGTCTTACAAATAAAGACGAAACGTTGATGAATATATATAAAATAAAAAACGTCTTTTGGTTTTTCCTTTTTCATTTCCCATATATATATATATATATATATATATATATATATATATATATATATATATATATAGATAGATAGATAGATAGATATGTATATAGATAGATATGTATATATATAAGCAGAATCTATAATGTACTCATGACTCGTGTGTTGTTTTCACTGAACTAGAATGTAGTACACTAACCGCGTGAATGTGAAGAATTTTGTTGTCCACGCCCCGAAATAATATGAAAAGTATATTGATTGGTTGGGTAAATTCCTATTTTTAATCAAGTAAATTATTTAAAGTGAAATGGGTTTTCGCGAATAGCTTTGTTTTACTCAAAACCATGTTTCAAAAAACAAAACAAACATAGATTAAAGCCAACAATTTATAGCCAGTTGACTCACCTTTTGGCTAGGAGCAAAGTGTAGTATCTGTTCTGATACTAAATTTCATCTTTTCTGTCCTCGGTCAGTGAATGAGAAATCCTTCTAGACTGAGGCAATTTAAATTTTTGTCCTAATCCAGAGTGCTCCTGTCCATATTAACAATCGACCTTGTGTCAAACTTTACTCTCGTGGGGAGGCAAGTAATGCATTAAATTATCGTTTGCTTGTAAAAAAAACAATGGCGTCCATGTCAAAGTTGTAGTTTTGAGAAACAGGAAATGTCATTCAGTTATCTCTCTTTTTGACCTGTTCCTTCGCGGTTAGTGAATTTTAGGCAAAAATAGGAAGTTACCGATTGGCTGCATATAAAAAAAAAGTAAGGTGATCGACCCGAAGACTCCCTTTTCATTTGTTACTAGACCACGATATAAGGGAGGGCGCCACTCCTTTCCTAAATACATTAAGTAAATTAATTACTAGAAAATTACATTAAATAGACTACACCACTTATCCTTGATCCTCACCTGAGTGTTTAGCAACGGGATATCAAGTACTATGTTTTTAGTCTTTCCTATGACTCGACTGAGGATTGAACCTTGGTCTCCCGGCCCATTAGCGAACACCATTGTGCCAAATGGACCGGTCAGGTTGTATGTAAATGTAGGTAATTTCCAAGTTTATGGCGTGAAAAACGAAGCGGCCTCTATTCCGAACCTCTGACGAAATTTCATTTTAAAAATAAAATAAATAGACCATTGGATTTTCGTAATCTTAACTACCCCCGCTCTCTCTCCCTCTCTTATTCTGGTAATTTATCTACTTAATATAATTTTTCTAGTAATTTATCTACTAAATTTATTTTTTCTGTTAATTTATCTACTAAATGTAATTTTTCTGGTAATTTATCTACTTAATGTAATTTTTCTGGTAATTTATCTACTTAATGTACTTTTTTCTGGTGATTTATCTACTAAATTTATGTTTTCTAGTAATTTATCTACTTAATGAAATTTTTCTGGTAATTTATCTACTTAATGTAATTTTTCTGGTAATTTATCTACTTAATGTAATTTTTCTGGTAATTTATCTACTTACTGTTATTTTTCTGATAATTTATCGATTCAATGTAATTTTAATAGAATTTCAGCAGAGGTTCGGAATAGAGGCCGCATAGTTTTTTACGCCCATAAACTAGAAATTGACCTATATATATATATATATATATATATATATATATATATATATATATATATATATATATATATATATATATAGGGTAGATTGTATGTTTCTCAAGAACTTATCTTTCAAACGTAGACCTGTTCTGCTACAACAGACACACGTACACATGGGACCAATAAATGCACGAAGCAAAAATCATCATCCATGAAATAAAATCTTTTGGCGGTTCCGGCTTGGCTTTATGTAATTCAGCAGTTGAGTGATTTTAGAGAGAGAGAGAGGGGGAGGGAGAGGGGGAGAGAGAACGAGAGAGAGAGAGAAAGAAAGAAAGTGAGAGGGGGAAGGAGAGAGAGAGTGGAGGGAAAGAGAGAGAGAGAAAGAGACGGGGAGGGAGGGAGAGAGAGAGGGAGAGGGGGTGAGAAAGAAAGTGTATACGTGTATCTATTTTTATCTCCTCCCCCTACGAGGGCAAAGCTGCATATTAGGTCGGTTTTTAATGTGCCCCCCCCCCCACACACACACACACAAAAAGGCCATTCTCGATTGGGAGAAAAAATTTTTTTCAAATAATCTATTTGTTTGAAAAAAAAAAAAAGAAATAGACACACGGCCCTCAAAAGTGTTCGGTGGTGGTGGTTTCTATCTTAGCCGTATCTTGAGCCGGGTACTACACGTTGATCCTCGCCCGAACACCAGATCTTTCGGTGTGAGGGATAGAGAAATTTGTTTTGTGTAAGAAAGAAAGTATATTTTCATTTTTTCTATATCTGTGCGGAAGGGAGGGGGGGGGGCATGTGTGTGTGAGAGGGGGGAGGGGAAAGGAGTGATGGGGGGGGGGCGTAAGAAATTGTGTCAATTTTTTCGCATTTAATTTATTTCAAACATATGTCGGTAATAATTACCGTCATGCGTTAGTTGAAAGGAAATAAAGTTGGGAAATTAGTCAAAAACAATCTATATTGCTTTTTCTACTTGTTTGTGACTTATTTGCGTTTTTTTTTTAAATAATAACATTTAAGTTATAAGCCTTTAAAGTTCGCGTACATACCGATTCTGAGCAAAGTCGCCATCCTTGTTTAGTCAGTTAGTAACGTAAACAAACTGACTAATTTCTTAGCGGATTATTATTATTATTATTATTATTATTATTATTGTTATTATTATTATTATTATTATTATTATTATTATTATTATTATTATTATTATGATGATGATGATGATGATGATGATGATGATGATGATGATGATGATGATGATGATGATGATGATGATGATGATGATGATGATGATGATGATGATGATGATGATGATGATGATGATGATGATGATGATGATGATGATGATGATGATGATGATGATGATGATGATGATGATGATGATGATGATGATGATGATGATGATGATGATGATGATGATGATGATGATGATGATGATGATGATGATGATGATGATGATGATGATGATGATGATGATGATGATGATGATGATGATGATGATGATGATGATGATGATGATGATGATGATGATGATGATGATGATGATGATGATGATGATGTACTCACTAGGAGTTCTCACATAGGTCATCATCAGTGATTGCTCACCGACAACAACCAGTGATGTTCCCTGGAGTCTGAGTGACAGCAAGCCTCCCCAGATTTCCAGTACTCTCCACCTCTTTCAAGAACTATTGCAAATGACTTTGTGTTGTCGCAACAGCCGCTTACCATTGATTTCTCGCTGGCAACACCCATTGGTCTTCGCTGCGATTTGAGTGGCAACAAGCCTCCCGAAGTCCTCAGTACCCTCTGCACTCTTCCAGCGGAGGTCGGCTTAGTGCTATCCCTTCTCGGCCTTTCCATCCTTTTTCACCCTTCATAATTATTTTGGCTAGTATCAGCCCATTATTTTTTTGGGGGGGGGGGGGGCACAGTCTCTAACATTTCTAGCAGTTTTAGTTCCCTTGGTTTCGTGTGGTGTTCCTTCCATTTTTTTTTATTTTACTTATGTTAAAATTTCCATGTGGCTGGTTAGTGTTCGTGGTGTATGTGGGTTGGTTTCCGCATTCGAGGATTTTCCTTAACATCATTTCCTTGCCATCATCATTTTATTAGTTTGAAAAAAAACACCGCCACCACCACAACAAACAAACAAACAAACTTGCCCAAACAGAATACAAGAACAGACATGACTGCGTGGGGAAAGAAGCACATTGGGAACTGTGCAAACGATTGAATTTCGAATATGCAGACAAATGGTACAAAACATAAACCAGACACAGTACTGGAAAACAAAACGAAAAACACAAAATCCTCTGGGATGTGGATGTACAAACAGATAAACTTATACAAACAAGGAGACCTGATGTTATAATAATCAACAAGAAGGAAATATCTTGCAAAATTTACGATCATCTTTTTCACAATTTTATAGATATTTTTTTTTGTTTCAAATATTAATTTGTTTTCTTTTTCTTGCGAATTAAATTGTATTTTTGCGGATTTGTTTTCTGATTTTTGTAGATTTTTCTTATATTTACATTTTTATTTGACAAATATCTTGAATCATGATTAAAGATTAGCGTTTTAAGCAATTAAAAAAAAAAACTCACTTAATTCTACCAGTAACCCTAAGTCCGGTTGGTGACTACTCTCTTTCTTTCTCGGTCCGTTCGTTTTTTATTTTTTCTATTTTTTCGGGAAGGCGTTGTATCTCGGTTATTGGTAGAGTATGTTTGTTTTGTAAGAAGCAAATAATAAAATTGTTACTTCTGCAGTTTACGAACTGTGCTGAAATAATAACGTTATTATTTAGAAAACCCATTCTTAACGCAGGGGGGGGGGGCTTTGTTAACTATTCTGTACTTTCACATAACAATTTAATAAACTAAAGACACAGTAAAAAATTAATTTAATTTGAAAATATTATCTAAAAAAAATAGCACGGTCTGTAAACTACAGAAGTACAATGAAATTAAACAGGGTTTATTAAAAATGAAATTTATTACAAATAATGGCGTATCCAATAAAGAATATTTTCGGATAATTTGCAAACATCAGAAGACAGATTAATATTTGCAAAATAAAATTTGGTGCTTCTGCTGTTTCGCCCCGATATGTTAAGCTCCTCTTAAAAAATAAAAAATAGCTAAAGAAATGTATAAACTTTGTTATGTTTATTTACTCCTCTGCAGGAGTTAGGCACAAGGCCAGTTTTATCTTACTCCCACAAGTAAGATGTGACCACAGGTCGGGTCAAGTAAGTGGGGTTTGAAAAGCCAGCGCCCGAGAAAGTGAGCACTCTGGCCATTAAAAATTGCCTGGGCAGCCCCGTCGGCATTCCCCGGTAGGGGCGCCTCAGGCAGTAAGCAATAAACTTACTCCTCCCCAAAGAGGGGAGGCGAAGCCTGGGAGGGTGGACCTCCTAGAACTGCACAGGACAAACCCACAGACAGGTGGAATCAAGCCCCGAAGGACAAGACGACACCCGTCTATAGGGTGCAGTATCCATCGGAACAGATACTACACTTACTTCCTAGCGTGCCAGGTAAGTATAAACTTTGTTATGTACTTACGTGGTAGCTGAAAAGAAGACTGTACACCAAAAATTACGCAAGTTCATCCAGTATTTGTTAAATAAAAAAACGAGTTTATCATTTGGTAGCCATTTTTGTTAAACCAGTAAACAAAATTTAAATTATCTCCCTTGTCTATTTCATAAGTGAAAATGTCTACCGATACGTAAGATCGTTTTTTTTTCTTTCTTTTTCTTATAATTTAATAAATACTGGATGAATTTGCGTATTTTTTTCTGTACAATCGTATTTTCAGCTAACACGTAAGTACATAACAAAGTTTATACATTTCTTTAAATATTTTAATGTCATTGTTAAACTACAGAAGCACCTAAAAAATTTTTTTAAATCTGCAGAAATCAGATAAAAAAATGAATACGGTGAATTGATTAATTAGCCTTTTTTTATCACTTGCAAACTCAGACAAAACTAATCGATACAATTTGGTAAGTCATTTTTGGAACTAACTGCTTCAATCTGCAAATATTAAATAACAAAATTTCGATGCGACCTATTATTTATTTATTTATTTATTTATTTATTTGTTTGTTTATTTATTTGTTTATTTATTTATTTATTTATTTATTTATTTAAGAGTTGTCTACCTTTTCTCGTCTGAGTAACAAATAGAATTTCCTTCTTATAATTAACCGACTTTTTATCTGTATAAAAATCACACGGATTATCTCCCTTTCCTCACTCCCTGATTTGCCTCTTCCAACAATGACGGTGAACACGTCTCGTTTTAAAGCAAACGCAGGGCATTTTTAACAACAACTAACAGAACAAAAAAGGGGTCAAAAAAATAAATAGGCAACAAATAAATGTTACCAAAGGCAAAATAAGTTACTCTTCTATTAACCTGGATATGTTTATTTGTGTTTTAACTTATTCTAAAGCGTGTTTTTGTGTTCAAAACAAACCTGATGTCGGTTTGGTTTGGTTTGGTTTGGTTTGTTTTACGGCATAGCAACCACCTATGGGTTATGTAATGCCGAAAACCTGGTGTCAACCTGTTCAGTTAGAACGGACATAAAAATGGCCGAAATTACACAGTTTCGATAATCGCTCAAACAACGAAAATTAAGCAAAATACTGGTGGTTTTACACTTTAGCGGATACTTTAAATAAAACGGGTATAGCAGCAGAGGCGCGAACGGGGTCCAAAAAAAGAACGAGAAAGGGTTTAAAAACATAAATTTGCAACAAGTGAAGTTGACCTACGACGAGAATAGATATTTTTCTACTTACCTATGTAATTTGTTTTTATTTTTACCTATTATAAATGGGTTTTCATTAGATGTAAAAAAAAAAAAATTCTTGTTTTTTTTCCCACCGTTTTCACAAAAACAATATGGCGCTCCAGGTGCATTTGTTAGTAATCCCCCCCCCCCCAAATCGGCCATGTTTTTTTTCGAAGTTACGGTGTCAAAACTATTGATTTCTAATAAATAGCACTTCAAACAGGTTTAAAATACAAACAAATAGCACATGCAAGTTTGAAACTAACTTTTACAGCTTACAGTTACTTTTATTTGTTGTAAATTTGTTTTTTTAGCGTTTTTACTCTGCTGAGTCTCGTAAAAGATGCCCAATAAAACAAATAGAGGAATATCTGTTTGATGTAGTACCTGTCAGGGGTTGAATAAATCCTATACCAAAAATCACGTAAATTAATCAAGTAGTTTTTTTTTTTATGAAAAAAAATTAAATTTTAGCCATGTACGAAGAGGACAGCCATTTTGAAAGTTTCCAAAGTTTTAAAAGGGGGAAAAGTTAAATGTATCTCATTTTGCCTTATATAGTACGTCTGTGTTATCTTTCAGAAATTGTGTTTAAAAAACATTGTTTGTCAATTAAAAAAAATGGGGAAAGTTAAATGTATCTCTCGACGTCACGTGATCAAATGGAGCGATTTTTGAAGTTACAGTGATCCCCTTTTAAAACTTTCAAAATGGCTGACCTCTTCGTACATGGCTAAAAATTATTTTTTTTTTTATAAAAAAAACAAAAAAACTACTTGATTAATTTACGTGCTTTTTTGTGACAGGTACGAACATCAAACAGATATTCCTTAGTTTGTTTTATTTAAAGTATCCGCTAAAGTGTAAAAGCACCAAAATACTGGTAGAACATTACATTTTATCACGATTGGTGACATTTATTGGATGTGTTTCTAACATTATTTTGTTTATTTTTCGATTTTTCATCGATTATCAAGAGGTCCCGTGCAGGGCTCATAAACAGCCATTTTGGTTTTCGTTCAAACTGAACAGGTGGACACCAGGTTTGTTTTGAACAAACAAAAAAAAACGCTTTAAGATAAGTTAAATACACACAAAAAAAAAACTTATCCAGGTTAGTGTTTTTTTTTTGTTTTTTTTACCCCTTTTTCGTTCTGTCGTGAGAAATGCCCCAAACTCATCATGAAAATTTCAATCTTCTTTACAACTGCCAAAACACGTCTTCTTAATTTTTAAACAGTACTTGTAAGGAATGGACACCCATGAGGATTTCAGTTATTATAGAGTCAGTTCCGAGTATTGACGGAGAATCACGAGTCAGTCCCGGAAATGACCGAAACAGTTTACGATTTGAAAGTTGCAGGAAAAAAAAAGTAAATAAGCAGACGACATTAAGCATGCGATTAGTTAGTGTTAGGTTTAAATATATTTTTTTACTCCTCAAAAAAAAATAAAGTTGAAAAAAAAAACCCTACAAAAAGGTGGCTTTCTCAAAGCGTAAACTGCTTCGGTAATTTCCGAGGCTGACTTGGGGTTCTCCGTCAATACTTAGAACTGACTACATAAGGACTGAAATCCTCTGGGTTCCCATTCCTTACAAGTGCCGTCTAGTTATTGTCTAACGAATTTAGGAAAATTCGGCAACGGAAAAAAAATTGGCAAAGTAAGAAAAATCGGCAATTATGGAATAAATATCGATTGAAAATAGATTCTAGAACCTTTCTTGCGGGGGGGGGGGGGTATAGTTGTAGGTACGGGCTTCCCCCCTCTCCAATATAGACTTCTTCTTTTATTATCTTTTTGGTACTTGTGCAGTTTACAACCGGGCTATATTTTATATAAGATTTTCAAGTTAAATTCAATATTTACGATATCTTTTGTTTATTAAATTGTTAGGGGAAAATACAGAATAGTTAACAAAGCCCCCCCCCTCTCCCCGTGTTAAAGAATGGCTTTCTCAATAATCTTATTATTTCAACCCGGTCCGTAATTAAGTTACGGGATTAAATCCATCATAATGCATTTAGGTTTCTTCGTCAACAAGTCAGCCATTTTAATATTTTGTTAATAGTTTTAAAAAATGTCAACTTCGATGGAAACTGTAACATGTCCAAAAAGGATGTAACTTTGCATTATATATATATATATATATTTAGATTTAGATTTTTTACTTATAAAATAGATCATTTAGTGAAGACCTGGGTTGTTCCAATAAAAACAAGCTCGACGATACTCGATTACAGAGTACAGAGCATTTATATGTGATTTTATGAAGGCTTACCAAAGCATTCCTTTCAGGACACCAATGATCACCATTAAAGATATTTTTTCTTACAAATATTATTTATTCAAATTAAATGTTTTTTCCTACACGTGTTTCACTACCAAGCAGTTACTTGCTTGGCAGATCATCAGGGAAATTAAATGTCTGGAATACTGGTTTCAACTGCCGACAATACACAATGTGGCGTTGCAATAGTTGAGGTCACTTAAGAAGAGAAGAGGAAAAAAAATAAAAATAAAAGTTAAAATTAAAAAAACAAGGAAGAACAACGATAAAAAAGAGAAAAGTCCTAGAAAAGACATAGAAAAGTAGCTCGTGCCTTATTTCTTCCACCAAGCCAACAAGCAAATAATCGGTCCCAAATACATTAAAAAAAAAAAAAAAAAACGGAACAATGTGCGATAATACACTTTCACGTCGGCCGGCACAATGATGAATAAATCCCCCCCCCCCCCACAAAAAAAACCAAAAGAACTAAATCATTCAAGATACCGCTCACAAGTTACCATTCCAATCCAATCTTTTCTAGGACTTTCCTTTTTTTTTTCGTTGTTCTTCCTTGTTTTTTAATTTTAACTTTTATTTCTAAAATCACACACATATATATATATATATATATATATATATATATATATATATATATATATATATATATATAGTTTCTCTTTTGAAAGAGTGACAGAAGTGAGAGTGAGAGATACCATCACCATATAAAATAAGAGCCAGGGATCAGACAACATACAGTGAGAGAGGATGAGAGAAATAGACAGTAACTTAGTAAGACATGGGTCACTTGGTAAGTTAATTGTAAATTTCGACTAATTAGAACAATTAAGATATATATATATATATATATATATATATATATATATATATATATATATATATATATTTTTTTTTTTTCAAATATAACTCAATTTTTGTAATCTGCGCGATTAGCGATGAAAATGTTATTCCAAACCGAACAGTGATCCAACCGACTGACGGACAAAGTCTCTTATAAAAATGCAAGGACTCAATAAAATAAAAATTTAAAAAAAAATGAAACTAAATTATTATTTCATGTTATTTGATCTCGAATCAAATCATTTTCTTCAGATGCCAACACCCAACAAATTTGGATGATTTCGCAAAAAGGTACAAAAAAAAAAGAAAAGAAAAAAAAGAAAAGAAAAAAAAGAAAAGAAAAAAGAGAAACATTAAAATGAGGAAAATCGTCTGAATTGTTGAAATGTTTTCATTTTGGAAAAAGATTAATTCGGATTTTTTTCTTCTTTTTTTTCTTTTTTTGCATATTAATTCTTGTGTGGCAAAAAAATTTGAACATCACTAAGTTATGAGGTCAGCGTTTTTATTGTTTTATTTTTATCATTTTTTTTTTTAGTTTTGCCGTCTCTAAAAGTTGCAATAATGTTATCCATTGCCGACGCTACCTATCTCTGAACCCAACAACCATCGAAGGGATTTTTTTTTTCTTTTTTACTATCAGGGCCACTACTCATCAAGGCCAATAACCACTCGAGGATGAGGTTTTTAATGATTGAGAGATGAGGAACATTATGGAAGTACTAACATTGATCAATGGTATGAACTGTGTTTAATTGCTTACGGGGCGGTCCGTGACTTGACCGGTCAAGGATACGTCCTCAAAAATCAGTCCAACTGTAGCCTAGCTTGTGTTGGGCTCAGATATGGTTCTGTTCAGTCCTAGGAGGCCCATCCTCCCAGGCTTTATCTTCTCTTTTTGAGAAGAGATTAGTTTATTGTTAATCGCCTCAGGCGCCCCTACCGGGGAATGCCGATGAGGCATTTCAGGCAGGTCTTGTAGACCAGAATTCATTTCACTTAGTGCACTGACTTTTCAAAACCCCACCTGACCTTGTGACACAAACCCTGACTCTAACCCTAAACCCTAACCTAAACCCTAACCTAAACCCTAACCCTAACCCCTAACCCTAACCTGACCTTGTGACAGGCGGTAAATAATCGACCCATGACAAGCATTTGTTGACATTGGATTTAAAGCCGACCAAGTTGTAATTAGCAGGAAATCAGTCCTGCAGTAACGTGTTCCACAGGCGGGAAGCCCTTGCAAAGAAGCTATGTCCATTGAAATTCTGCCTGACACCAGGTACATGGAGGGAGAAAAGTAAGACCGTAGACCGGTACCGTCTTTGCCTTCGGGCCTTGATTCCTCCGGTCTGCGGTACTGTCCTGTGCAGTTCTAGGAGGTCCACCCTCCCAGGCTTTGCCTTCTCACCCTTTGAGAAAGAGGTTAGTTTATTGCTGCTTGCCTGATGTGCCCTTACCGGAGAATGCTGACGGGGCTGCCCAGGCATTTTGTTGTAGGCCAGAGTGCTCTTCCGTTAGGGCGCTGGCTTTTCAATCCCACTTTCCTGACCTTGTGTCACATTTACCGCTGTGGAAAGGAGATAAATACCACTAGGAGGAACCAAAGATTCGAGCTCAGTTGAGCATCTTCCGTGGAAATGACGATAGAGCAGAGAGAGACTAGCAACGTCTCTTCTCTGAGAAAGTCGTTGGAGGGAAGAGAAGAGATCATCCCATCCACTATCGATTTTGTACTCTGAAGGCAAGTAAGAGTGCACAGTGCGGCACCTCCCCAGATGTGGCAACGGTACCTCCCCATCTTTGAACGTATCTGTCGGGTTTCACTGACCTCTGTCGTTGTATCAGTTTTCTTCCCACTTAAAATTTTATTTTTAAAAGTAAAACCATATTTAAAAAAAAACAACAAACAAAAACAATGTTACTGCGCATGTGTGTTTTGTTTACAAAGTCTCCTATTTGGGTCCTCCGCTCCGTATGTGTGGGGGTAGAGGTGGGTTATTATGCTAGGCATGTTATGTTTTCGAGTCCTTGAGACCCTCCTGCCCCAACCCGGACAGCTGACACGGAAAACGACAGAAACTGCTTTTGGACTGTCACAGGGCTCAAAGTTCAAATGTGAAATGGATGGGACTCGACCTGAAGCAACAGAAACAACGTGACCAAGATAGCATCCTGTGAAGTTTTTTTGAATGGGAGTTTTTGAAAAAGTCAGTGAGGGAAGAGGTTTTTGTCAGTGAGCAAACAAAACGGACGTGAAGTAATGTGAGCATAGCAAGATTATGCGTGAGTGTGTGAAATTAATGCCAAAAACGGTATTTTCCACATAAGGATAAGGTAGTGGAAAATTCCATTTGAACGAAAAGTTTAGAATTAGAAGTACGTGTCCGAAGAGAGAAAGATGGAGAGAGAGAGAGAGAAAGAGAGAGAGAAAGAGAGTTTGGGACAGCTGCTCCCATCCTCCTGTTGACGATGCGTTAAGGGTATTATGTATGTATACTGCATACTGAAGAGAAAAATTAAAACAACCGAAAGTACTGTTCAACCCCATATGATTTTGTGCTGTTATTTTAAATAACTTTTACAACAACGGGGACGACTGCAACAAGAAGAGAGAGAAAGAAAGAAACAGAGAGACGTCAGTATCTACTGAGCAACAACTTACGACGTGTCAACAAAACCAGATTTCAGATGTCTACTACAAGATGCCGGTCAGAAATAGTTTGTTATTGTCTGCAATCGAAGAATCCATTGAAACGTTTAGCTATGTGTCATATTGTATTGAAGTTGGTATTGACACATAACCGAAAAGCTGATCAAATCTCTTGTTATTTTCGAGAGAGAGAAAGATGGAGAGGAAGAGAAAAAGAAGAGAGAAAGATGGAGAGAGAATGAGAGAGAGAAAGAGTTTGTTCCCATCCTCCTGTGGAGGATGCGTTAAATGTATTATGTATGTATACTGCATTCGTCTGTCACGCTTAAGTTAAAAAAAGTAGTTCTATAGGTCTGTCACACTCAAGTTAAAAATAGCAGTTTTATAGGTCTATCATGCTTACGTTTAAAATAGCATTTCCAGAGTGTAAATAGCATTTCCAGAGTGAAAATAGCATTTCCAGAGTGTAAATAGCATTTCCAGAGTGTAAATAGCATTTCCAGAGTGAAAATAGCATTTCCAGAGTGTAAATAGCATTTCCAGAGTGAAAATAGCATTTCCAGAGTGTAAATAGCATTTCCAGAGTGAAAATAGCATTTCCAGAGTGTAAATAGCATTTCCAGAGTGAAAATAGCATTTCCAGAGTGTAAATAGCATTTCCAGAGTGAAAATAGCATTTCCAGAGTGAAAATAGCATTTCCAGAGTGTAAATAGCATTTCCAGAGTGAAAATAGCATTTCCAGAGTGTAAATAGCATTTCCAGAGTGAAAATAGCATTTCCAGAGTAAAAATAGCATTTCCAGAGTGTACACACATCGCTATAAGATAATCGCTCTGTTAGTCTGTCACACTTTAGTTTTTCAATGGCCGCTTCTTCATCCTTCTCCATTCACTGAATCTAATTGATTATCAACAACCAAACTCCTATGAATCCCTCATCATTCTCTCATTAATTTCGTTTCATTCCACCCCCACCCCCACACACACACTTGTACTTCCCTTCACCCTCACCCGTCTCGTTTGCAGACTTTCATTTCCTCTCCTGTTTTTTTCTCTCCCCAAAAATATCTCTAAGATCCAGTAATCTAAGTGAAGCCATCTTTCTGCATCCAATGAGGCCCGATTCTCTCTCCTCTTAAAACCAATACCCCCCCCCCCGACATCCCATGTGCCGCCAGAAGATGAGGTCGACATCACACGGCATCTCTCAAGTGCTCTCTGTAAATAGTTGCACATTTGGGCAAAATCTCCCTCCCTCTCTCTCTCATATATATATATATATATATATATATATATATATATATATATATATATATATATATATATATAATAATGGTAATAATCCAGGTAAAAAATATCCACAGTTTTGTTTTGTTTTTAGATTTTTTAGATTTTTAATTTTTAACGGCCCTAATTGTTGAAATGTTAAATTTCTTTTCTTCTTCTTCTCTTTCTTTATCCCTCCATTTCATTCTCTCCAAATATGATCTGAGGTTAAGATCGGATTCTAACTCTTCCTGATGAGATCTCAGTTTATAGTAACTGTTGATCGATAACATCGACATGCCAGTGTCGCAGATTTTGTACATGTCTTTGTAAATAAAATTATCATATATATATATATATATATATATATAACTTTTGTAAGTTGGTAGGAAAAATCCCAGCAGAGTGCTCAATTAATTGAGAAAATCAAAATTAAGAGCGTAATATTTATTTATTATTTGATACAGAAAACCAGTACAACATCAGTACCATCGGTTTCAAGCTCAGAAGGTGTTAACCTCCTGGCTATCCTCAGCTTTGTTGTCACTTGATAGAGAAAATGGAAAAGCTGAAGATAGCCGGGAGGTCAACACCATCTGAGTTTGAAACCAATGGTACTGATGTTGTACTGGTTTTCTGTACAGAATAATACGTATATATATATATATATATATATATATATATATATATATATATATATATATATATATATATATATGTGTGTGTGTGTATGTATATATAGAACACATTACTCAATAAGTTCCGTACCTAATTAATGAAACAACAACTTTTAGGCATAATTCGACTTTATTCATCAACATAGTCTCCTTCTAGAGTGATGCACTGATTCTAATTCGATACCGTTTTTAGTAGAACGATTTTTGTCTTTAGCCTTAGAATGCATCCGCGTTTCCGATATCACTTTTTCATTGGAGCCAAATCTTCTTTTTTCTTCTGCGTCTGTGGTTGTTTTTTGGCGTTTTTTTCCTTTCAAACGCACCTATAATGCAACGTAATATTCGCTCCTGATGGTTCTTTCCTTTCTCGAAGTAATCGATAAACAAAATTGCACCCTTGCGCATTCCAAAATACGGAGGCCAAAACCTTGCCTGCTGATGTTTGCATTTTTGTCACTTTTGGACGGCTTTCAACTGCTGCTCTCCATTCAGCTGAATGCCGATTTGACTCAGGAGTAAAGTGAAAACAGCTTCTTGCTGTGTTGAAACAATTGCTAACGACGCTCTGAAAACGTCGACGCATTGTTTTTGATCGAATGTGAGAAAACGCGGCACCGACTTTGAACACAGCTTTCTCACTGAGAAAAATGGTGAATACGCTGTCTTCTGATATTTTCAACTCCTCAGCTATACCCATGCAACTTCAATTTACTATCGGCCAAAACAAGTTTGTTGACTTTTTTTTTTAATGTTTTCTGACTTTTTAAAAATGTTTTTTGACCGTTTTTAATGTTTTCTGACTATTTTTAATGTTTTTTGACTTTTAAAAAATCCTTTCTGACTTTTTTTAATGTTTTCTGACTTTTTTGTTTAATGTTTTCTGACTATTTTTAATGTTTTCTGACTTTTAAAAAATCCTTTCTGACTTTTTTTTAATGTTTTCTGACTTTTTTCATGTTTTCCTGGGCAACTGCCGAATTTGGGCGACCTCAGCATTCAGCATCATTTGTGTCTGTACGACCGCATTTAAAGTCAGTACACCACCTCTTAACCGTTGCTTCTGCCGGAGCAGAGTCCGAATAACACTTATAAAACCGGTACTTTCACAGATTAGGACCCACGTTAAATTTCACCCTAACCCTAAATACTAACTCTAACCCCAACCCCCGCCCTGACCCTTACCCTAACGACGGGGCCAAAGTTAGTGTGGGTCCTAATCTGTGAAAGCACCATAAAGCCATTACTTTGCTTGACCAGTATTTTCTCCCATCAGAAAGCAATGCTTTATCAACACACGCAATTCAGATGTTTTCATTGTTTTGAAAATTGGCAAAAGTAGCCAGTTCACTTAAATAACTGTAATTTGTAAACTAATAATCCGATTTGACTCAAATTTTGCCGTTTGAAGGTTAGTACTATATAAAAATCATTTTTTTTTTTAAAAACATATTTCACCCCAAACAAGGCAGGCCGCCACTGTAGACGTAAGGGGCTACTGAGAATTAGGATGTAGGTTTTGAGGATCATCCTAAGTTGGGAGCTGTGTCGCAAGATGTCTGATTTGTAGCGCCATCTATATGTTACGCCCGGTACTTATTGAGTGATGTGTTGTATAAATATGTATTTATCTTACGCGTCCCACGTCCCACTAATAAAATGCCTATTCGAAATATAATAATAATAATAACTACAATGGTTTTGAAGCTTTCTTTAAATAAATGTCTGCCTATTTTCTAGAGGCGGGATACTCAAGAGATGTGGACCTGCAGCTCGTGAATGCTCTGCATAAGTAGAGAATCGCCCTTATAAAATGTCATGTTCCTATGTCTACTAACCTGAATGTAGTTAGTTAACACACGTTTCGTATCAGTATAGATAAGCCGCACCCAAAGAACATTCAGCATAAATCTAACCAATCACTGACGAGCTTTTTAACCACATGACCTTTCGTTTGAATTGACTGGCAATATTACATCCTAGCAAAGAAAATGGCAAACAAGAAAATCAAGATGGATCCCCAGAAAAATCAACAAAGGACATTTGCAGCCAGCTGTCTTGTAGGTTTTTATATTCGTTAAATTTGTGTTCGTTATTGTGCTTTTTTTTGTGGGTGTGAAAATAATTAATTAATTTGTCTTTTTTATATATATACTAAAAAGCAAAAGAAATGATTTCTTCAATCTTGAACTATATATAACCCTAACCCTAACCCTTTCTTAGCATGACTGGCAAAAACGAAAGGTGTCTTTTATCTCTCTGTGTCTCTCTGCTTGCCTGTATGTTCTTGTTTCATCGCATACCTGTGCTCACGTCACCTGCTAAGCCATTTACCAAAATCCCCCCCCCCCCCCATCTTTCCGCTTGCCTTCAGGTAGAACAGAAGTATTTATTCCACCCAATCAATTATTTTGGCAAAAAAACAAGAATAATAAGGTGTTACACTTCATTTTTCACTAATGTTACAGCGAGGGAGGGGGGGGGGCTCTTGTTATATTAGACAATTGCTAATAACATAATTATTCCCCTAGAGAATATCTATCTGATAGTATATATATATATATATATATATATATATATATATATATATATATATATATATATATATATATATATGATAATTTTTATTTTTATTTACACAGACATGTACAAAACCTGCGACACTGGCATGTCGATGTTATCGATCAACAGTTACTATAAATAGATTCTCTCCAAATATGATCTGAGGTTAAGATCGGATTCTAACTCTTCCTGATAAGATCTCAGTTTATAGTAACTGTTGATCGATAACATCGACATGCCAGTGTCGCAGATTTTGTACATGTCTGTGTAAATAAAATAAAAAATATCATATATAAGCTCTATTTTGATATTGAGCACTTTTTATAAACCCGGTTAAAATTCTCTGGATTACCACCCTGTGGATATTTTTTACCTGGATTATTACCATTATTATATATATATATATATATATATATATATATATATATATATATATATATATATATATATATATATATATATATATATATGTGTGTGTGTGTGTGTGTGTTTTCCTATGTTTTGCCGTTATTCAATAACTTTCAAATCTTCATTTTTTCTGAAGACGTTCGTTGATTCGAATGAAACCGTTTGATGATTTCTTCTTGTGTTTGATTGTTTTTTTCCTTTTGTCTTTTTCATACATCCTGTATCCACGGTATTTCATTTTATGATATATCGTGTATTTTATCCTCATATATCGTATGCCATATAATCGTTGGATTTGAATTCTTGGAACAATATTCGCATTTTGTTGATCTTGAATCTCTTCTCTTATATATATATATATATATATATATATATATATATATATATATATATATATATATATATATTATATATATATCCTACTAGACACCATCCTCGAGTGTTTTCGGTCTCTCTGTGCAAGGGTTTGTCAGGACAACCTGACATGAGGATACTTCACCCTACAAGTAAACCCTGACCAAATATTCAAAATAACATAGTATTCACAGCACAAATAAGATCGCCTCAGCACGGCTATACACTTGCTCATACGAGGAATAGTGCACCTTCTCCTAGTGATGTTACCTCAAGTAACAACACTTAGCTGGATACTCCACCAGACTAGATGAATTATTGTCCTGGAATTTGGTATAACTAAGAAACCACAAGAAAGATATAATATAACATAGTTAACTGGTCAATTGGGGGAGGAAAATTAATGTTCTTAACTTTGTGGATGTGTGCTTCTAATCTTGTTATTCCTCCCCCCCCTCCCCGCTGTGCAGAGTGGATGATTTAATCGTTTTGTGACGTCATCCATTATGTCACTTCATTCATGGATGGCTCTGCTCTTGAGGCGAAATCGACGCTGAAACTTCTTGGTCTTTCTCTCCCATCAAATCTTTCTTGGAGTTCATACATTAGATCCATTGCTCTTTCTGCTTCTCGCAAAGTCGGTTCTCTCTATTGCTTCTCACACTTGAGGCTATTTTCTATCTCTACAAATCTACAATCAGACCATGTATGGAGTACTGTTGTCATATTTGGGCTGGTGAATTTCTGTCCCATTTGAGGGTTCTTGATTTGCAGAAACGTGTCTTTAATTTGATTTGCCCTACCCTTTCTTCTTTTCTACACCCCCTCTCTCACAGACGTGATGTTGCTAGTCTCAGTCGTTTCTATAAATACTATTATTGTGAAACAGTGATTTCAGCCGACACAATCTGCCCTTTTATGACGCACCAATATGCATCAGAGAGATCAGGCCCTACGTAGAAACAGGTGGAGATCTAGGAACTAGTACATATTTCGACTGTCCAAACATTGGCCAGTATGAGCGCCGGAGAGTCTGAGAACGGTTCTTAGGTTGTCAGTAGTAATTACCGCTACACAATGAATCACATTTTCCATATGCCTAACAGGCCCTGTTAATCACGAATACTGGGGGGGGGGATCGAAAGCGTGTCGCAGCGACCCTTTTCGATAAGCGTGGACACGTGAAGACAAGAGAGAGAGAGAGAGAGAGAGAGTATGAGTTGGACGTTTTTCGTTTTGTTGTGGAAACGAGAAGACAGAAAACCAGCAGTTAGAAATTGGAATTCAAAAAAGACGGACGTGCCCGAACCGGAGCTGAAGCATGGGCCAGCCAGGCTGGGGGTCGCGCGAAAGGCCCCTCGTTTGAATGGCGTTGACCGTGCTGTTCCCACACACACACCGTTTTCAGTAGACAAGTTACAGCTTAATTAACCACTTGGAAATCGTAAAGGGAGTTCCACACACACACCGTTTCTCCAAACATAGATTAAGTTACAACTTATTTAACAACTGGGAAATCGTAAATAGAGATTCACACACGCATACAGAGAGACAAGAGTGTTTAGTAAACAAGCCATTATCGAAAAACAGGCTTTGAGTTAAAGTTTAAAACCAATTGTCTATCTTGTTAAATAATCATTGCTTATGAAAAGACCTAACTGAATTGTTGACTTATTTCTGTTGTCGATTTGTTTTGTTTGTGTAACATTGCCTTCACAGCGGACCAGCGAAGCAAACATCCCGACCTAGAGGAGATTCGAACCATTTTTCTTTTTACTGCCACTATAGACGACATCACGAGCCAAAGAAAGGGTGTTCACAGTCAGGAAGGATTCCTGCGCCGAGGACACCGTTTCGTTATATTATGACATGTGTTCTTCAGAATTATGTGATCTATTCCCTGCTTCCTTTGTTCCAGCTCGTTTGACTTGTTGGTCTAGTGGTCTCCATCAATTCGCTGTTTTGATACCTTATTGTAATACAGCTTCCTATTCCAGTAGCTTATTTCCAAGAATCTCTTCCTGATGACTGTTTTCCTCCTACCTATAATCTTGGTCTTTTCAAGACTATGGGCATCTCATGTCTTTGCGATAATCATATGTTGTTCTTTTTAGCTCTTTACATCAAGTAGCTTCATGCCTTGTCTGGAGCGATTCCCATAAAAAAAAAGTGAAGATAAAAATGTGCAATGTTCTAATTTTTTGTCCTAATCCAGAATTCCGTTTTTTGAAGCGTTGCATTTTCTTGGCATTAAAAACCGACTTTGTGTCAAATAAATAGGGACCATGAATACTCACCGTCAGGGTGGCTGCATAGGGGGTCTATAATGAAGCAAATGTAGTGTGTGATGCATGATGTAATTTCTACAGTTTAATACCAAACAACTGCATACATAGAGTAAATTTTACTTTAGGATAACAACACATAAGAAAAATAAAATAAAATAAAATAATTACATAAAAAACTAAACTAGGCCAACAACTAAAAATAGAAATAGAAAAAGCATGCAAGAGTGAGTTATCCCTATAGAAAACAGAAAAAAAGAATAGGAAGTAAAAGTCAGCCGAACCTTTGTTCGTGAGAAGCCCTGCCATTGGCTAATGGACACATTAAACTGTGAGAGGGAATAACAAAGAATCTGATTGGTTAGCTAGCTAGACTAAACACCACGTGTATATCGAAAAACATCTGGTAACACCAATTCTTTGCATTTTAGCCTGGCGATTCCCTACGGGGATGAAACGTTGAAGCCTCTGTGTAGCTTAATTGCCATAAATATATTTTCATAACTTACTATATATATATATACCTAACTTTTTAAATATACATATATATTAGGTAAGTGTGTATATATATATATATATATATATATATATATATATATATATATATATATATATATATATATGGGAAGAGAAGGATGAAGGTAATCCGACGTGATGGGAAAATGAAAAAGGAAAACCAAAAAATGGATGTTTTTTATGTGTACATCAACGTTTCGTCTTTATTTATAAGACTTCATAAGGATGATAATATAGAGAAAAAATGTCATGCAAGTATAGATACATGTAGGGTAGACATATTGGGAGGAAAAATAAAATGAAATAATGGCCACTACTGGGTGGACGTCCGTACTTGTTGGAGAATAAAAATAAATGTAGAAGAAAATATATATATATTAATATTTATAAAAAAATATTAAATATTTATTACCTACAGACATTGATGTTTCATGCTTATGCAATCTTCAATGCAGGAAGCTAATTCCCAACGGTCAACGGGCGCGAACTCTGATCACAAATCGCCACTGATTCGCAGTCAAGAGAGTTACCAGTCGGCCACCAGAAATTAGCTTGGAATTTTAGGAGGAATTTAACTTTGTAAATACCAAGTCGGCGAGTATTCACAGCAAGCGGCGAAGAGTGATCAACAACAACAACAACAACAAATAGTGTTGGATCTCACAATGAAGTGCCAAGTTATATTGAAAAGAAATCAATAAAGTGCTCGATTGCAGAGAAGTGAGAGCTAATATAATTTATTTGAAAACTATATGTTATATAATTTAGAAACGTACTGCAGTTTTATCCAGATGGGCTGACATTTTACATTTAAAAAACGATGAGAAAAAAAAAAAAAAATATATATATATATATATATATATATATATATATATATATATATATGACTATTTTTATTTACACAGACATGTACAAAATCTGTGACACTGGCATGTCGATGTTATCGATCAACAGCTATTATAAACTGAGATCTCATCAGGCAGAGTTAGAATCCGATCTTAACCTTAGATCATATTTGGAAAGAACCACATATGATCTAAGGTTAAGATCGGATTCTAACTCTGCCTGATGAGATCTCAGTTTATAATAGCTGTTGATCGATAACATCGACATGCCAATGTCGCAGATTTTGTACATGTCTGTGAAAATAAAAATAATCATATATAAAAGCTCTATTTGATATTGAGCACTTTTTATAAACCCGGTTGAAATTCTTCGTCTGTGGATGTTTTACCTGGATTATTATATATATATATATATATATATATATATATATATATATATATATATATCCCCATTTTTCATGTGAGTTTTATTTTTTTCATTTATTTCGGCAATCTGTTAATTTTTGTCAAGACTTCTTAAACTTTTCCCACCTTCCTTTCTTCTGTCTTTGAAATAATGTGTTTTCCTATTAACATTAAATGAACTACTGCTCTGATGTTCAGCGATGTTAACGTGACTTTGCTGTGAAACGCGCGTAAGATATAGAAAAGGTATTAAATTTGGAAAAAATAAATACATTTTAAAAAGAATTTTGTTTGAAGAAGAAATACAGGTATTCACTGGAATACGAAAATAAAGAAATTGTAAATATACAAGAAAATTATGGTTTTGGATTGACTGTTTCTATGGTCATTGGAATGCAACTATAAAGTTTGTAAACTTTCAACTGATGATGATGATGATGATGATGATGATGATGATGATGATGATGACGATGACGACGACGACGACGACGATGATGATGATGATCATCATCATCATCCGACGTGCGTAAAGGATTTTATTCCTATCAGTAAGCAATGTTGCAGCACTGACAGAGACGCACAAATATATATATATATATGTATATATATATATATATATATATATATATATATATATATATATATATATATATATATATATATATATATATATACTGATGAGAGCCATAAGCTTGAAACGCTAGCGTCTGTAGGTATAAATAATTTAATATTTATTAATAAATATTATACTAAGCCCCTTTAAGAAATTAAAGTTGAGCACTCTCGGGGATGTTAAAAATAGACTCTAATGCAAAGCTCTAATGCAAAGTTCCAAATACGTTCGTCGAACACTCGCGACTAGTCTTCTATCTGTGCCCGCTTCTAGGTACATATAGATTTCAATTTCCCTTAATTATGTGACAGTTTCCGTTGGCCGAGTGGATATGGCGCCTGCTTGCAGATTCTAGGCTGACTCTGTGAATCGGGTTCTGCGCCTCCCGACCGTCTGAAATTGTTACTTTCCTGCACTGATGAGAGCAATAAGCTTGAAACGCTAGCGTCTGTAGGTATTAATAATTTAATATTTATTAATAAATATTATATATATATATATATATATATATATAAGTAAATTTTGCGTACAACAAAATCGTAGGATAAATTTCAGAGGAAGCATTTTTTTTTTTAATCAATGAAACGGGCGGGTGGAAACAAAAAGAAAATTGCTGAAATTTTCCTTAAGGCCTTATCGTCTGACCCTCTAAGAGGAAACGTCAGAATGATAAATTAAAAACTAAGAAAATCAAATGAGATATGAGGGGAAAAATTGTTTAAGTTGGAGAAAACGATTGAGAGAGAAAAAAAAAAGAAAAGAATTAAAGTTCTGCTACCGATTGATGATGATCGTATTTTAACAGTCGAAATATTTCGGTAGAACTTTTCAATATGTGTTTTCGAGTTTATTTTTGCTTGTTGTTGATTTGCTTATCCTTTATTCCAGTTTTATTTATATATATATATATATATATATATATATATATATATATATATATATATATATATATATGGCTGATTAGTTTGATCGTACACATGTGAGTGTCTGCTCTAAAATTTTTGTTTGTTCTTTTGTTTATTTTCACCTTAAAATGAAACTGATGTATGATGTGGGTGTTTTTCAAGACACTCTAATCTGAGAACTCTTATTATTTGTGAACTTTTTCTGATGATTTTGTAGTGTTGCAGAGACGATATTGACATACAAATGTTGCTTGGCACAAAACAAATGAAACGGACCGTTAAATATATCTCACAGAAATTTGGAATTTTTGGAAATGTGAAAAAAAATAAAAACAAAAATAAAAGTAATAAAACAAACCATGGTTATTGGAATATAATAAATAACTGTTCTCTCTCTCTCTCTCTCTCTCTCTCTCTCTCTATATATATATATATATATATATATATATATATATATATATATATATATATATATATGTAAAAATATATATATATATATATAGTTACCTAACTGTATGACTGCTACATATTTATATTTTTGTTCTCTGATGAGGCTGATTCCCCGGAGACACTAATTGGTAATTGCAATATTTTGATTCTTATCGGTTCAAGTCCATCAGTCTTTGAAGCCAGGAATCAGATTCCCAGCTCATTTTACCGATTCTTAAACACTGGTTGGCTGCCCGTCCCCGCTTCATCTCTGTGTACCTGTATTTCTATAACTGCCTTTAGTAATTGATACCAATTTACAATCCTACCTGTAACCGGGCTGAATTGTGTTCGTGAATGCGTGGCGGCGTCCGTCTTGTGTGGGGGTCGGCTATTGATACGGAGTCAACAAAGCTCGAGGACTTAAGACCATGGCACACCGTTCCAATGATCCGTCCCAGGCGTCCAACAAAAGGTAGGAGCTTTTGGATGTATATTTTCGATTTGGTGCCATTTTTTTTTTTTTTCCTCAGTGTTCTTCAATTATTTACACTAGGGACGGGTAACGACAGTGAAATCATTTTTGTTGTTGTTGTTGTTGTTTTTAAACCCCCCCCCCCCCCAATTTTTTTTTACCCCGATTGGAGGAAAAAAGTCCATCAAAAAAATCAGAGAATTATCCCATCTTTATGAAATTTTCAGTACGTATAAATAAATATTAATATTAAGTATTTATTTTATTTAAAAAAAAACAAATTGTGTTTCTGTATTACAGGACCGAAAAAAAATATCTTTAATTTTGAAGAGTCAAATGACAGGGGGAGATAATTCAAAGTGTTCCCCCAGGATTTATCTTCAAAGGGATTTTTCCGTTCTGCATTTTAATTAACTTTAAGTAAAGTAAAAAAAAATATATACACGTAAAAGGATTATTTATGAATCAACCAATCACAACGCTTTATGATATTCGGTACCAATAAAAAGTAAAAAGATTTATTGAAATAAATAAAACATCACAGAAAGTAAAAAATAGAAAAATACGTCAATGAAAGGAAAAATTAGTCCGAAGATTTAGAACTATATATAAAAAGTGTTGTTTTTTGGTTTGTTTTTTTCCGGCGGGTACATTGATTTACTTGGTGCTTTTACATTGCAGGACCGAAAACAAAGTGTTCCCTCAGGATTTATCTTCAAAGGGATTTTACCGCTATGCATTTTAATTAACTTAAAGTAAAGTAGAAATATATATATATATATATATATATATATATATATATATATATATATATATATATATATATATATATATATATATACGTAAAAGGATTATTTAGGAATCAAATACATCCATTTTGAAGTAAATAATTTCTTTTAAAAACATTATCAACCAATATCAAAATTAAGAAATTATATATCTAATAATATATATATATATATATATATATATATATATATATATATATATATATATATATATATATATATATATATATATATAGAGAGAGAGAGAGAGAGAGAGAGAGAGAGAGAGAGAGAGAAGTTGACCTTCGAGTCAAAACATGGCGTGTGTTCTTTCCAAACATTCAACTCAGACTATAGATTTCGAAGTTTGTACACATATGGAAAACATGACAATAAATCATATCTAGTTTTTCATGGACATTTTTTCCTTAACTCATATTGCGATAATTAAAATAAACGAACGTGTGTTTTTATGATGCGTATAAATTAAATTAGCTGTTTGGAGTATGGACCACCATTTTAGACTTTAGCGTAGAAAACGGACAGACCAACCGATGGACAGATAGAGTCTTTTGGGTGCTTTTAGTATTACAGGGCCGAAAATCCTTTTTTTATCTTTACTTTTAAAGAGTCAAATGACAGGGGGAGATAATTCGAAGTGTTCTCCTAGGATTTATCTTCAAAAGTATTTTACCGTTATGCATTTTAATTAACTTAAAGTAAAGTAAACAAAATTATACACGTAAAAATATTATTTAGGAATCAATCAATCAATCACAACGCTTTATGGCATTTGGCACCAATAAAAAGTAAAAAGATTTATTGAAATAAATGTTTCCATTTCATTTACATATTTTTCTAGTTTTTATATTCTGTGATGCTTCATTTATTTCATGATTCTAGACAATTCCACAAGTGTACATCCTCCGTTAAAAATGGCGGAAAAAATTATACTTCGCCAGTGTTCGCGTGAATATTCAGATTCATATAAAATAACCTCTGAATTGGTGAAATTTAAAAAAAAAAAAGAAGAAAGAGAGAAAGAAAACTGGGAAGTTTACAAAAAAGAAAAATGAAAGAAAAACGCCTTTGATATGTCAAGAGCGATTGCACTGGGAGCGAAGTCCTGACTATAGATTCACTGATCCTGTCAGCACATTAACTGTTGTTCTTGCAGGACGAAATCCATATTGCTTGTCACTGAGTAGGTTGTTTTTGCTGAGGTGGTTGACAACTACTTGATTTATCACAGATTCAAGCAACTTACTCATGACGCACAGGAGACTGATTGGTCTGTGCTGAGACGCAGAAGACCGATTTCCAGTATTTTTAAATACTAGGCAGACTGACGGAGTTTTCCAAGGTGATGGGAAGCATTTATCTTTTAAGCAACGATTGAACAGCTTTGTAAGGTTAGGAGCTAGTTCCGGTTGCAGCTTTTTAAGTACTATGATTGGAATGTTGTCAGGGCCAGTTGCTTTGCTGGTATCAAGGTTCTTGTAAAGTTTGGCAACATCTTGGACAGATATGTAGATGTTGCTCAGAGTGTTTACAGTCATGACGGGAAATTCAGAAAGTAGGCGGCTCTGATCGCAAAGGATGGAATTTGCCACTAATTTCTTTGCTAAAGGTTTGCCTTCATCGGATGCTGAGGAAATCACATCAGGTCCATTGATGTTGGTTGGAATCGAAGTCTCACAAACTCCCCGAAACTCGTGGGGACCAAGCTTCTGCTTCGCCACTCTAGACTTAACGGATTGGACATACGACTAGCGCGTTTTTTTTATGACCCTTTTGCAGTGGTTGCGCGCAGTCCTAAAAGCGACTTTGGTTTCACAACATCTATTTTGTTGAAAGCAATTGATATTGTGATTTCTGCGAGCAATAACGGTGGCGCCACATTTTCTTTTAGTATCATTTTTCAATGCGTCCAGTTTAGGGTTATGGTTAGTGTTGTGAAGTTGCCCAACAGTAAATAATAAATAAAGGAAGTCAAGTCGAGGGTTGGTTTAACAAGTGTATTAACAAAGTAAGAAAGTGACTAGCTCTTGGCTAGACAGTTACAAGACTGTGCTTTGTCTTCTCTCTGTCTCTGGTGACTCGCACTATTTATAGTGACAACCGGTGTAGTTTCTCCTGTGTAAGAACGGCCGGTGTAACAGTTAGGGTAGTACACCAGTTAATATGAATTGTAGAGAATGTTTGTCTTTTTAACCGGAACTCTGGTGACCCATTTTTTCTTCTTCATCTAAAACAAACCCAGTCAGATGAATATAGGTGCAGCAACGCTACTACAAAATGGCGTTTTCCAACAAGCACTTAATCACCCCGAACTCAGAACACTTATCTAATATATAAAGTACAGCCAGTGTTTTGATGCGCGTGTGTTTTTTTCTTATACGTCATAGACTAGCGCAATACAACTTCAATATTTAATTCTGTTTCAACATAAAAATCTGATTTTAATCCGGTTATATAAGTTTGAAAGTTGGTCTGTTACGATAAAGTATCAAATAAGATTCTCTTTGGTCTGTCACACTTCAGTTTTAAATAGCATTTCCTTTGGTCTGTCACACTTCAGTTTGAAATAGCATTTCCTTTGGTCTGTCAAAATACAGTTTGAAATAGCATTTCCTTTGGTCTGTCACAATACAATTGGAAATAGCATTTCCTTTGGTCTGTCACAATACAGTTTGAAATAGCATTTCCTTTAGTCTGTCACAATACAGTTTGAAATAGCATTTCCTTTGGTCTGTCATACTTAGGTTTAAAATAGCATTTCCTTTGGTCTGTCACACTTCAGTTTGAAATAGCATTTTCTTTGGTCAGTCACACTTGAGTTTGAAATAGCATTTTCCTTTGGTCTGTCACATTTAAGTTTGAAATAGCATTTTCCTTTGGTCTGTCACAATTCAGTTTGAAATAGCATTTCCTTTGGTCTTTCACAATTCAGTTTGAAATAGCATTTCCTTTGGTCTGTCACACTTCAGTTTTAAATAGCATTTCTTTTACTCTGTCACAATTCAGTTTGAAATAGCATTTCCTTTGGTCTGTCACACTTCAGTTTGAAATAGCATTTCCTTTGGTCTGTCAAAATACAGTTTGAAATAGCATTTCCTTTGGTCTGTCACAATACAATTTGAAATAGCATTACCTTTGGTCTGTCACAATTAAGTTTGAAATAGCATTTTCTTTGGTCTGTCACAATTAAGTTTGAAATAGCATTTCCTTTGGTCTGTCATACTTAGGTTTAAAATAGCATTTCCTTTGGTCTGTCACAATTCAGTTTGAAATAGCATTTCCTTTGGTCTGTCACAATTCAGTTTGAAATAGCATTTTCTTTGGTCTGTGACAATTCAGTTTGAAATAGCATTTCCTTTGGTCTGTCACAATTCAGTTTGAAATAGCATTTCCTTTGGTCTGTGACAATTCAGTTTGAAATAGCATTTCCTTTGGTCTGTCACAATTCAGTTTGAAATAGCATTTTCTTTTGGTCTTTCACAATTCAGTTTGAAATAGCATTTCCTTTGGTCTGTCACACTTCAGTTTGAAATAGCATTTCCTTTGGTCTGTCACACTTCAGTTTGAAATAGCATTTCCTTTGGTCTGTCAAAATACAGTTTGAAATAGCATTTCCTTTGGTCTGTCACAATACAATTTGAAATAGCATTACCTTTGGTCTGTCACAATTCAGTTTGAAATAGCATTTTCTTTGGTCTGTCACAATTAAGTTTGAAATAGCATTTCCTTTGGTCTGTCATACTTAGGTTTAAAATAGCATTTCCTTTGGTCTGTCACAATTCAGTTTGAAATAGCATTTCCTTTGGTCTGTCACAATTCAGTTTGAAATAGCATTTCCTTTGGTCTGTCACAATTCAGTTTGAAATAGCATTTCCTTTGGTCTGTCACAATTCACTTTGAAATAGCATTTCCTTTGGTCTGTCACAATTCAGTTTGAAATAGCATTTCCTTTGGCCTGTCACAATTCAGTTTGAAATAGCATTTCCTTTGGTCTGTCACAATTCAGTTTGAAATTGCATTTCCTTTGGTCTGTCACAATTCAGTTTGAAATTGCATTTTCCTTTGGTCTGTCATACGTAAGTTTAAAATAGCATTACATCATTAAACGCTCATATTTGTAGATTAAATAAATCACATCTGCTGTCAGTTTTTTCGTTTTTCTTTGTAAGATGTTTTGAAAAATATCTGAATATTCCCTTGTTTCATGTCGATTGATACGGATACAGTTTCTGTCCATCTCCAGAAATGGCTATAAAGACAAGTCAGGTTACCTAAGGGAATCATCAAACCTCATGAAAAATGATGCCGGCTCTGTTACAGAAATTGGAGATAAACTGTGTTCCATCACCTGTCAGTTCTGAAATATAGAAGAGTTTCATTACAAAACCTACAACAGTTTTATTTCTTAATAACTTTTTTTACTTAATAACTTTTATTACTTAATTAGAAGAGTTTTATTACTTAATAACTTTTATTACTTAATAACTTTTATTACTTAATAACTCTTATTACTTAATTAGAAGGGTTTTATTACTTAATAACTTTTATTACTTAATTAGAAGAGTTTTTTTACTAAAAAACTTTTATTACTTAATTAGAAGAGTTTTATTACTTAATAACTTTTATTACTTAATTAGAAGAGTTTTATTACTAAACAACTTTTATTACTTAATCAGAAGAGTTTTATTACTAAACAACTTTTATTACTTAATTAGAAGAGTTCTATTACTAAACAACTTTTATTACTTAATTAGAAAACTTTTATTACTAAACAACTTTTATTACTTAATTAGAAGAGTTTATTACTTAATAACTTTTATTACTTAATTACAAGGGTTTTATTACTAAATAACTTTTATTACTTAATTAGAAGAGTTTTATTACTAAATAACTTTTATTACTTAATTAGAAAGGGTTTTATTACTTAATAACTTTTATTACTTAATTAGAAGGGTTTTATTACTTAATAACTTTTATTACTTAATTAGAAGAGTTTTATTACTTAATAACTTTTATTACTTAATTGGAAGAGTTTTATTACTAAATAACTTTTATTACTTAATTAGAAAAAAATTACTACTAAATAACTTTTATTAATTAGAAAAGTTTTATTACTTAATAACTTTTATTACTTAATCAGAAGAGTTTTATTACTAAATAACTTTTATTACTTAATTAGAAGAGTTTTAATACTAAATAACTTTTATTACTTAATTAGATGAGTTTTATTACTTAATAACTTTTATTACTTAATTAGAAGAGTTTTATTACTAAATAACTTTTATTACTTAATTAGAAAAGTTTTATTACTTAATAACGTTTATTACTTAATCAGAAGAGTTTTATTACTTAATAACGTTTATTACTTAATTAGAAAAGTTTTATTACTTAATAACGTTTATTACTTAATTAGAAGAGTTTTATTACTAAAAAACCTTTATTACTTAATTAGAAGAGTTTTATTACTAAATAACTTTTATTACTTAATTTGAAGAGTTATTTTACTAAATAACTTTTATTACTTAATTAGAATAGTTTTATTACTAAATAACTTTTATTACTTAATTAGAAGAGTTTTATTACGAAATAACTTTTATTATTTAATTAGAAGAGTTTTATTACTAAACAACTTTTATTACTTAATTAGAAGAGTTTTATTACTTAATAACTTTTATTACTTAATTAGAAGAGTTTTATTACTTAATACCTTTTATTACTTAATTAGAAGAGATTTATTACTTAATAACTTTTATTACTTAATTAGAAGAGTTTTATTACTAAATAACTTTTATTACTTAATTAGAAGAGTTTTATTACTAAATAACTTTTATTACTTAATTAGAAGAGTTTTATTACTAAACAACTTTTATTACTTAATTAGAAGAGTTTTATTACTTAATATCTTTTATTACTTAATTAGAAGAGTTTTATTACTTAATAACTGTTATTACTTAATTAGAAGAGTTTTATTACTAAATAACTTTTATTACTTAACTAGAAGAGTTTTATTACTAAACAACTTTTATTACTTAATTAGAAGAGTTTTATTACTTAATAACTTTTATTACTTAATTAGAAGAGTTTTATTACTTAATAACTGTTATTACTTAATTAGAAGAGTTTTATTACTAAATAACTGTTATTACTTAATTAGAAGAGTTTTATTACTAAATAACTTTTATTACTTAATTAGAAGAGTTTTATTACTTAATAACTTTTATTACTTAATTAGATGAATTTTATTACTAAATAACTGTTATTACTTAATTTGAAGAGTTTTATTACTTAATAACTTTTATTACTTAATTAGAAGAGTTTTATTACTAAATAACTTTTATTACTTAATTAGAAGAGTTTTATTACTAAATAACTTTTATTACTTAATTAGAAGAGTTTTATTACTAAATAACTTTTATTACTTAATTAGAAGAGTTTTATTACTAAACAACTTTTATTACTTAATTAGAAGAGTTTTATTACTAACAAGCTTTTATTACTTAATTAGAAGGGTTTTATTACTTAATAACTCTTATTACTTAATTAGAAGAGTTTTATTACTAAACAACTTTTATTACTTAATTAGAAGAGTTTTATTACTTAATAACTTTTATTACTTAATTAGAAGAGTTTTATTACTTAATAACTTTTATTACTTAATTAGAAGAGGTTTATTACTTAATACCTTTTATTACTTAATTAGAAGAGATTTATTACTTAATAACTTTTATTACTTAATTAGAAAACTTACATTACTAAACAATTTTTATTACTTAATTAGAAGAGTTTTATTACTTAATATTTTTTATTACTTAATTAGAAGAGTTTTATTACTAAATAACTTTTATTACTTAATTAGAAGAGTTTTATTACTAAACAACTTTTATTACTTAATTAGAAAACTTTCATTACTAAACAATTTTTATTACTTAATTAGAAGAGTTTTATTACTTAATATTTTTTATTACTTAATTAGAAGAGTTTTATTACTAAATAACTTTTATTACTTAATTAGAAGAGTTTTATTACTAAATAACTTTTATTACTTAATTAGAACAGTTTTATTACTAAATAACTTTTATTACTTAATCAGAAGAGTTTTATTACTAAATAACTTTTATTACTTAATTAGAAGAGTTTTATTACTTAATAACTTTTATTACTTAATTAGAAGAGTTTTATTACTTAATAACTTTTATTACTTAATTAGAAGAGGTTTATTACTTAATACCTTTTATTACTTAATTAGAAGAGATTTATTACTTAATAACTTTTATTACTTAATTAGAAAACTTTCATTACTAAACAATTTTTATTACTTAATTAGAAGAGTTTTATTACTTAATATTTTTTATTACTTAATTAGAAGAGTTTTATTACTAAATAACTTTTATTACTTAATTAGAAGAGTTTTATTACTAAACAACTTTTATTACTTAATTAGAAAACTTTCATTACTAAACAATTTTTATTACTTAATTAGAAGAGTTTTATTACTTAATATTTTTTATTACTTAATTAGAAGAGTTTTATTACTAAATAACTTTTATTACTTAATTAGAAGAGTTTTATTACTAAATAACTTTTATTACTTAATTAGAACAGTTTTATTACTAAATAACTTTTATTACTTAATCAGAAGAGTTTTATTACTAAATAACTTTTATTACTTAATTAGAAGAGTTTTATTACTTAATATCTTTTATTACTTAATTAGAAGAGTTTTATTACTAAATAACTTTTATTACTTAATTAGAAGAGTTTTATTACGAAATAACGTTTATTACTTAATTAGAAGAGTTTTATTACTTAACAACTTTTATTACTTAATTAGAAGAGTTTTATTACTTAATAAAAGCTTTGAAGAAAAAGTCTATGATTCCTGCATTGGAATTTCTCGTCAAAACTGAAGTAATTACACCTATGATTATACAAAAGTTGAGTTTATCAACAATTGTTCCCCGAAGGCTTTTTTTTCTTATATATTTTAATCATACAAAATACATGCTAAAATATTCCTTAATTTTGGGATTGAGTTATGTTTAGAAAAAAACAATTTTAATTGTTTTAATTAGTCATAAACTGCAGCTATCTCTCCAAGTGACCCATTACTTATTAAGTGTCTGCCTATCACTCTCGACGTCCCGCCTCTCTCTCTCTCTCTCTCTCTCTCTCTCTCTCTTTCTGTGTTTATCAAATGTAATAAAGAAAGGACAGAATAAAAAGATGGCATAGTCCATTATAAAGAAAAGGGGATATCACCACAGTTAACCCGTAGTTGGATAGAAAGAAAAAAAAGAAAGAAAAAAAAGAAAGAAAAAAGAGAAGGAAAGACATATATATAACGAGAGCAAAGAGGCTGATTTTGTCTTTTTTATTTATTTATTTTTATGTATTTAACTGGCTTTGCAAACTCACGTTTTCCCAATTCCAACAATCTAACCCAAGCTCAACGGGTGACCCAACTGGTCAAATTTTATTTTTCTACTATTACTATAGAAGTGAAATGTTTCGAATCCACTATATAAAAGAAATAAAAGATCTCAATTACACAAATAGGCGGGAATCCTAAGGTTTAACTACTTTACCAGGGAGTAAAATGAAAGGTCAAACCGTCAAAAATGCGTAATGTAATTTCTACATGTGTAACACGGGAACACACTGTTTTCATATCTCTCACTGCATTGTATTGTCCTCGTGATCCGGGGGGGGGGGGGGAATCTAATTTGTACTTCAAATATTATTTTTGAATATCTGGTCAGGGTTTATTTGTAGATGAAGCATCCTCATGCCAGGTTGTTCTGACAAACCCCTGTGTCATATAGGCATTCAAATTCTCTCCAGTAGGCATTCAAATTCTCTCTTGTAGGCATTCAAATTCTCTCTTGTAGGCATTCAAATTCTCTCCTGTAGGCATTCAAATTCTCTCTTGTAAGCATTCAAATTCTCTCCAGTAGGCATTCAAATTCTTCTGTGTAACCTCTATGTGGGACCAAACGTGGAATATGACTAACGCATTGTAAATAAATAAAAATAATTAACCTTTAGCCTCTAAGCCACCTATGCCACCACCCAGTAGAAAACAAGTAATGTTTATAAAATGGTGTGGTAGGCCGTCAATCAAGCTTTTCATCCTCTCGCTGGAAGAGGTGCTCGGGGGTCATACGCGCCGGCCTTGCCACTATTGTTTCCAATTTGTTCTAGTCTTTCTTCCAGGTTTTCCGAGAATGTTCCCAGGGCTCCTACAATTACTGGTACTACCGTAGTTTTCAGTTACCACAAGCCTCACAGCTCTCTGACAACTCCCAGGTATTTACTTAGTTTTTTTCTCCGTCTCCGTCAGCTGCACCCAGTGAAGAACGTAATTCCCATGAATCAGCATGTAACGTCGTTTTTTTTTGTTGTTGACCTGCTTGATTCTGCGCTGTTGGCATTGGTTTCCCCGATTCTTTTTAAAATCAGGTACTCATGGAAGGGACCACATTAAGGTTGCCAGCATCCATGACAAAAAAAACATAGTGTTAAGAAACAACTTCACCACCGTCACTTCCCAGTTTCAACCTGTGATTATCTGGGATGGGATTCCCCCTGTTGTTTTAGTATTATCATGCCTGGTTTTCTACCTTGGATGGGTTTGTCTGTTTGTACGTAAAAGTCGCAGACTATGTTCTGCCTTTTATTTTCCAATGCTGCCTTCGGTTTGGGTTTGCACCATTTGTTTGTCTGTTCATCGTGCAGTCGTTTGCACTGTTCCTAATGGACTACCTTCCCAACCCAGTCATGTCTACTTTCATACTCCCTTTGAGCCAGCTTGCTGCATTCACTTATGATGTAGTTTATTGTTTCGTCTCTTTGTCCACAGAGTCTACATTTGCTGTTGTTGTTGTTATTATTATTATTGTTATTATTATTATTATTATTATTATTATTATTATTATTATTATTATTATTATTATTATTATTATTATCAATTCACAAACAGTTCTCACACAGGTCATCATCAATGATTTTTCACTTATAATAACCGGTGATGTTCCCTGGAGTCCGAGTGACAACAAGTCTCCCCAGATTTCCAGTACTTTCCATCTCTTTCGATAATCATTGCAAATGACTTTGCATCAACGCAACAGCCGCTTACCATTGATTTTTCACTGGCAACAGCCGTCGGTCTTCCCTGGGATTTGGGTAGCAAAAAGGTCCCAGTATTATTATTATTATTATTATTATTATTATTATTATTATATTATTATTATTATTATTATTATTATTATATTATTATTATTATTAATATTATTATTATTATTATTAATATTATTATTATTATTATTATCATTATCATTATCATTATTATTATTAATATTATTATTAATAATATTATTACTATTATTATTATCATCATTATTATTAATATTATTATTATTATCATTATTATTATTAATATTATTATTATTAATATTATTATTATTATTATTATCATTATTAATATTATTATTATTATTATCATTATTATTAATATTATTATTAATAATAATAATAATAATAATAATAATAATAATAATAATAATAATAATAATAATAATAATAATATTATTATTATTACTATTATTATTAATAATATTATTATTATTATCATTATTATCATTATTATTAATAATATTATTATTATTATCATTATTATTATTATCATTATTAATAATATTATTATTATCATTATTATTAATATTATTATTATTATTATTATTATTATTGGGACCTAGTGGAAATTACACGGTGCTTTTTACATCAATCTGTATAATTTACTCTAAATAATAAATAATAAATAATATTCTCTTTGAAATAAAAAATGTCCGTTAGTGTCAATACTATTAAGATATAAACGACTCTTTCTTCTTCCTTAAAAATAATTTTCATTGTCAGCTAAAAATTCATTAAATAAATAAAACTCTTTCTTCTTTATTTATTTATTTAAAAGTTATTTATTTAAAATTGTAACAATTTAATCTTTTTTAAAACAATAAATATTCTACTGCAAAAATAATTTTCATTTGTCAGCTAAAAATTCATTAAATAAATAAAACTGTTTCTAACTTTAAAATTCTTAGCAAATCCTCACGTATTAAAAGATTTACATTTTGGAGGCGATTTACATGCAATTATTTAGAAACAACATTCACACCTTAACAAAATGTGCTATAGTTAAATAACAATTTGATTCAATTAATAATTCAATAACCAAACGATACCGTAATAATTACAATTAACTTTCAAAATCCTATTTTAAATAAATAATAATAATGATTTGGCAAAAAAAACAAAAAAAACAAATGCTATGCCATATTTTATGTATATTTTTAAATTAAAAAAAAATAAAATCGGGCAATGTCGGACAGGGACAGCTAGTCTTAATATCAAGTAAGTATTCTAGTATGTCTCTGCTAGATCTCTATTTACTTGCTCCCCACGAGGGCAGAGTTAGACACAAGATCGTTTTTTAATCTGGGGAAAATACAGCTCCCCGAAAAGGTGCACTCTGGACCTGGCCAAAAAATTTAAATTGCCTCGGTCTAGAAGTACCTCCCCTTCACCGCCCGATGACAGAAAAGACGAAGTGCAGCACCAGGACAGACACTACACTTTGATCCCAACCAAAAGGCCAAGATGTTGATTCTCCATTGAAAAAATTCACAATTCCATAAATTGAACAATAGTAAAATTATGATTAATTCAAAAAAATAAAAAGGTGGTTGTGATGGGATACCTGACTCCCCTCAATCACTAAATAAATGAACTAGTCTGGAAAATAAATACGACTACGAACAGTAGTATGGGGGATTCGATTGTATTCTGTTAAATATTATTGGATTACCTGTAGTTACCTCTCTCTTTTTCACCCTTTCCCACTCTCTCTCTCTCTCTCTCTCTCTCTCTCTCTCGCTTTTCCTCTCTCTTTTCCCCCTTTTTTACTCTCTTCCTCTCTCTCCTCTTTCATTTCTCTCTTCTCTCTCTTTCTTTATCTCTCTCTCGCTTTTCCTCTCTCTCTCCTCTTTCATCTCTCTCTCTCTCTCTCACTTTTCCTCTCTCTTTTCCCCCTTTCTCACTCTCTTCCTCTCTCTCCTCTTTCATCTCTCTCTCTCTCTTTCTTTATCTCTCTCTCGCTTTTCCTCTCTCTCTCTCTCTCTCTCTTCCTATCTACATCAATATATCCTCAAACTAAAATATGTGTTAGCAACGTTGCGATTATAGAAGAATTGACGCAAAGTAAATAAATATACGTATGTTGTGATGGGACACCTGACTCCCCTCAGTCACTAAATAAGTGAACTCGTCTGGACAATAAATACGACTATGAACAGTGGTATGGAGGATCCGATTGTATTCTGTTAAAATCCTATTGGATTACTTGTAGTTACTATTGTTTGTACAAGATATATACGTTAGAATAAACCGTACTATTTTAAGACCTTTACACTCTGGTCAATTTTGTTATTTATAACTACTTACCAAGTTATATCATTATCCAACATCATTTGATTTGTTTTTGTTATTTTTTTTCATCGTGGGTAAGCCATTGTGAGCATACATATATCGGTCATTATTACTGCTTATTTAATGTTACTAGACTGGGCCAGTGTTCAGCAGAGCTGTAGAAAGTCGTAATGTATTATGCTGCTTTTTGTTGCTATATGATAGATTTTGCATATGTAATGTTACTAAACAAACTATTTATTCAATCCGCAGGGCTGGGAATAAACAAAAAATACCACAAAGTAAAAAAAAATAAACAGCACCTAGTATTCCCAAATGGTTACCCGTTTAGTATTGGCCAAGCTCAACGTTGCTTAACTTTGGTGATCTAACGAGAACTGGTGTGTCAACGTGATTATGCCGTATAAATACTTGTAAAAGGGAGATTGCTTCATTTCTCTTTTTTCGTCATTCCAAACTGGTGCCTCCGACATTTTTTAATGCACGTAGTCCGACCGTGATCACATTGCTTCGACGACAACAACATTATATGTCGTAACTTTTCGATCGAACATCTCTTAATAAGTGAATGTCGAGCTAAGGAGTTATTGATTCAGGCTGTGTACGTCAGCGTTGAGCTTAAACGTGATTGTGAATGAGTTACGTGACCCTTTGGACCCCCCCTCCTGTATACGCCCGTAGGCTAGGCAATATTTAATAAGTGACAACAGAGACATGAAGTCGTGCCCAGGGGACTGATGAGGTTTTTAGAGATAACTAGTAATAATATGGTCTCTCCGGTCGCATATTTTTGCTAGCATGGGAGAGGATGGTATTATAACGAACGAACATATACTACACTGACCCCCGCCTCTAAAAGGAAGAAGTAATGCCTGGGAGGATAATATCATGACGAACGAACATATACTACACTACCCCCCCCCCCAAAAAAAAAGGACGAGGGAATTCGTGGGAGGATTGTTAACAAAACACTACTACCCCCCCCCCCCCCCCCCGAAAAAAGGAGGTAAGGCCTGGGAGGATGTTATCATAACCACAGAACAGATACTATAATACCCGGCCCCTCCTTTCCAAAAAAAGGAGGAGGTAATGCCCTGGAAGATGGTATCATGACAACAGAACATATACTACATTACACACCCTCTGAATCCTGACTTGAGCAGTGAACGATAGTACATTAGTCTGAACTAGTATAGTAAACTGAATTGGGTATTAAAAGATAGTACATTAGTCTGAACTAGTATAGTAAACTGAATTGGGTATTAAAAGATAGTACATTAGTCTGAACTAGTATATTAAACTGAATTGGGTATTAAAAGATAGTACATTAGTCTGAACTAGTATATTAAACTGAATTGGGTATTAAAAGATAGTACATTAGTCTGAACTAGTATATTAAACTGAATTGGGTATTAAAAGATAGTACATTAGTCTGAACTAGTATATTAAACTGAATTGGGTATTAAAAGATAGTACATTAGTCTGAACTAGTATATTAAACTGAATTGGGTATTAAAAGATAGTACATTAGTCTGAACTAGTATATTAAACTGAATTGGGTATTAAAAGATAGTACATTAGTCTGAACTAGTATATTAAACTGAATTGGGTATTAAACGATAGTACATTAGTCTGAACTAGTATATTAAACTGAATTGGGTATTAAAAGATAGTACATTAGTCTGAACTAGTATATTAAACTGAATTGGGTATTAAAAGATAGTACATTAGTCTGAACTAGTATAGTAAACTGAATTGGGTATTAAAAGATAGTACATTAGTCTAAACTAGTATATTAAACTGAATTGGGTATTACACGATAGTACATTAGTCTGAACTAGTATATTAAACTGAATTGGGTATTAAAAGATAGTACATTAGTCTGAACTAGTATATTAAACTGAATTGGGTATTAAAAGATAGTACATTAGTCTGAACTAGTATAGTAAACTGAATTGGGTATTAAAAGATAGTACATTAGTCTGAACTAGTATATTAAACTGAATTGGGTATTAAAAGATAGTACATTAGTCTGAACTAGTATATTAAACTGAATTGGGTATTAAAAGATAGTACATTAGTCTGAACTAGTATAGTAAACTGAATTGGGTATTAAAAGATAGTACATTAGTCTGAACTAGTATATTAAACTGAATTGGGTATTAAAAGATAGTACATTAGTCTGAACTAGTATAGTAAACTGAATTGGGTATTAAAAGATAGTACATTAGTCTGAACTAGTATATTAAACTGAATTGGGTATTAAAAGATAGTACATTAGTCTGAACTAGTATATTAAACTGAATTGGGTATTAAACGATAGTACATTAGTCTGAACTAGTATATTAAACTGAATTGGGTATTAAACGATAGTACATTAGTCTGAACTAGTATATTAAACTGAATTGGGTATTAAACGATAGTACATTAGTCTGAACTAGTATATTAAACTGAATTGGTATTAAACGATAGTACATTAGTCTGAACTAGTATATTAAACTGAATTGGGTATTAAAAGATAGTACATTAGTCTGAACTAGTATATTAAACTGAATTGGGTATTAAAAGATAGTACATTAGTCTGAACTAGTATATTAAACTGAATTGGGTATTAAACGATAGTACATTAGTCTGAACTAGTATATTAAACTGAATTGGGTATTAAAAGATAGTACATTAGTCTGAACTAGTATATTAAACTGAATTGGGTATTAAAAGATAGTACATTAGTCTGAACTAGTATATTAAACTGAATTGGGTATTAAAAGATAGTACATTAGTCTGAACTAGTATATTAAACTGAATTGGGTATTAAAAGATAGTACATTAGTCTGAACTAGTATATTAAACTGAATTGGGTATTAAAAGATAGTACATTAGTCTGAACTAGTATAGTAAACTGAATTGGGTATTAAAAGATAGTACATTAGTCTGAACTAGTATATTAAACTGAATTGGGTATTAAAAGATAGTACATTAGTCTGAACTAGTATATTAAACTGAATTGGGTATTAAAAGATAGTACATTAGTCTGAACTAGTATATTAAACTGAATTGGGTATTAAAAGATAGTACATTAGTCTGAACTAGTATATTAAACTGAATTGGGTATTAAACGATAGTACATTAGTCTGAACTAGTATATTAAACTGAATTGGGTATTAAAAGATAGTACATTAGTCTGAACTAGTATATTAAACTGAATTGGGTATTAAAAGATAGTACATTAGTCTGAACTAGTATAGTAAACTGAATTGGGTATTAAAAGATAGTACATTAGTCTGAACTAGTATATTAAACTGAATTGGGTATTAAAAGATAGTACATTAGTCTGAACTAGTATATTAAACTGAATTGGGTATCAAAAGATAGTACATTAGTCTGAACTAGTATATTAAACTGAATTGGGCATTAAAAGATAGTACATTAGTCTGAACTAGTATATTAAACTGAATTGGGTATTAAAAGATAGTACATTAGTCTGAACTAGTATATTAAACTGAATTGGGTATTAAAAGATAGTACATTAGTCTGAACTAGTATATTAAACTGAATTGGGTATTAAACGATAGTACATTAGTCTGAACTAGTATATTAAACTGAATTGGGTATTAAAAGATAGTACATTAGTCTGAACTAGTATAGTAAACTGAATTGGGTATTAAAAGATAGTACATTAGTCTGAACTAGTATATTAAACTGAATTGGGTATTAAAAGATAGTACATTAGTCTGAACTAGTATATTAAACTGAATTGGGTATTAAAAGATAGTACATTAGTCTGAACTAGTATATTAAACTGAATTGGGTATTAAACGATAGTACATTAGTCTAAACTAGTATATTAAACTGAATTGGGTATTAAAAGATAGTACATTAGTCTGAACTAGTATATTAAACTGAATTGGGTATTAAAAGATAGTACATTAGTCTGAACTAGTATATTAAACTGAATTGGGTATTAAAAGATAGTACATTAGTCTGAACTAGTATAGTAAACTGAATTGGGTATTAAAAGATAGTACATTAGTCTGAACTAGTATATTAAACTGAATTGGGTATTAAAAGATAGTACATTAGTCTGAACTAGTATATTAAACTGAATTGGGTATTAAAAGATAGTACATTAGTCTGAACTAGTATATTAAACTGAATTGGGTATTAAACGATAGTACATTAGTCTGAACTAGTTTATTAAACTGAATTGGGTATTAAAAGATAGTACATTAGTCTTAACTAGTATATTAAACTGAATTGGGTATTAAAAGATAGTACATTAGTCTGAACTAGTATATTAAACTGAATTGGGTATTAAAAGATAGTACATTAGTCTGAACTAGTATATTAAACTGAATTGGGTATTAAACGATAGTACATTAGTCTGAACTAGTATATTAAACTGAATTGGGTATTAAAAGATAGTACATTAGTCTGAACTAGTATATTAAACTGAATTGGGTATTAAACGATAGTACATTAGTCTGAACTAGTATATTAAACTGAATTGGGTATTAAAAGATAGTACATTAGTCTGAACTAGTATATTAAACTGAATTGGGTATTAAAAGATAGTACATTAGTCTGAACTAGTATATTAAACTGAATTGGGTATTAAACGATAGTACATTAGTCTGAACTAGTATATTAAACTGAATTGGGTATTAAAAGATAGTACATTAGTCTGAACTAGTATAGTAAACTGAATTGGGTATTAAAAGATAGTACATTAGTCTGAACTAGTATAGTAAACTGAATTGGGTATTAAACGATAGTACATTAGTCTGAACTAGTATATTAAACTGAATTGGGTATTAAAAGATAGTACATTAGTCTGAACTAGTATATTAAACTGAATTGGGTATTAAAAGATAGTACATTAGTCTGAACTAGTATAGTAAACTGAATTGGGTATTAAAAGATAGTACATTAGTCTGAACTAGTATATTAAACTGAATTGGGTATTAAAAGATAGTACATTAGTCTGAACTAGTATATTAAACTGAATTGGGTATTAAAAGATAGTACATTAGTCTGAACTAGTATATTAAACTGAATTGGGTATTAAAAGATAGTACATTAGTCTGAACTAGTATATTAAACTGAATTGGGTATTAAAAGATAGTACATTAGTCTGAACTAGTATAGTAAACTGAATTGGGTATTAAACGATAGTACATTAGTCTCAACTAGTATATTAAACTGAATTGGGTATTAAACGATAGTACATTAGTCTGAACTAGTATATTAAACTGAATTGGGTATTAAAAGATAGTACATTAGTCTGAACTAGTATATTAAACTGAATTGGGTATTAAAAGATAGTACATTAGTCTGAACTAGTATATTAAACTGAATTGGGTATTAAAAGATAGTACATTAGTCTGAACTAGTATATTAAACTGAATTGGGTATTAAAAGATAGTACATTAGTCTGAACTAGTATATTAAACTGAATTGGGTATTAAACGATAGTACATTAGTCTGAACTAGTATATTAAACTGAATTGGGTATTAAACGATAGTACATTAGTCTGAACTAGTATATTAAACTGAATTGGGTATTAAAAGATAGTACATTAGTCTGAACTAGTATATTAAACTGAATTGGGTATTAAAAGATAGTACATTAGTCTGAACTAGTATAGTAAACTGAATTGGGTATTAAAAGATAGTACATTAGTCTGAACTAGTATATTAAACTGAATTGGGTATTAAAAGATAGTACATTAGTCTGAACTAGTATATTAAACTGAATTGGGTATTAAAAGATAGTACATTAGTCTGAACTAGTATATTAAATTGAATTGGGTATTAAAAGATAGTACATTAGTCTGAACTAGTATATTAAACTGAATTGGGTATTAAAAGATAGTACATTAGTCTGAACTAGTATAGTAAACTGAATTGGGTATTAAAAGATAGTACATTAGTCTGAACTAGTATATTAAACTGAATTGGGTATTAAACGATAGTACATTAGTCTGAACTAGTATATTAAACTGAATTGGGTATTAAAAGATAGTACATTAGTCTGAACTAGTATAGTAAACTGAATTGGGTATTAAAAGATAGCACATTAGTCTGAACTAGTATATTAAACTGAATTGGGTATTAAAAGATAGTACATTTGTCTGAACTAGTATAGTAAACTGAATTGGGTATTAAAAGATAGTACATTAGTCTGAACTAGTATAGTAAACTGAATTGGGTATTAAAAGATAGTACATTAGTCTGAACAAGTATATTAAACTGAATTGGGTATTAAACGATAGTACATTAGTATGAACTAGTATATTAAACTGAATTGGGTATTAAAAGATAGTACATTAGTCTGAACTAGTATAGTAAACTGAATTGGGTATTAAAAGATAGTACATTAGTCTGAACTAGTATATTAAACTGGATTGGGTATTAAAAGATAGTACATTAGTCTGAACTAGTATATTAAACTGGATTGGGTATTAAAAGATAGTACATTAGTCTGAACTAGTATAGTAAACTGAATTGGGTATTAAAAGATAGTACATTAGTCTGAACTAGTATATTAAACTGAATTGGGTATTAAAAGATAGTACATTAGTCTGAACTAGTATAGTAAACTGAATTGGGTATTAAAAGATAGTACATTAGTCTGAACTAGTATAGTAAACTGAATTGGGTATTAAAAGATAGTACATTAGTCTGAACTAGTATATTAAACTGAATTGGGTATTAAAAGATAGTACATTAGTCTGAACTAGTATATTAAACTGAATTGGGTATTAAAAGATAGTACATTAGTCTGAACTAGTATAGTAAACTGAATTGGGTATTAAACGATAGTACATTAGTCTGAACTAGTATATTAAACTGAATTGGGTATTAAAAGATAGTACATTAGTCTGAACTAGTATATTAAACTGAATTGGGTATTAAACGATAGTACATTAGTCTGAACTAGTATATTAAACTGAATTGGGTATTAAAAGATAGTACATTAGTCTGAACTAGTATATTAAACTGAATTGGGTATTATAAGATAGTACATTAGTCTGAACTAGTATATTAAACTGAATTGGGTATTAAAAGATAGTACATTAGTCTGAACTAGTATATTAAACTGAATTGGGTATTAAAAGATAGTACATTAGTCTGAACTAGTATATTAAACTGAATTGGGTATTAAAAGATAGTACATTAGTCTGAACTAGTATAGTAAACTGAATTGGGTATTAAAAGATAGTACATTAGTCTGAACTATTATAGTAAACTTAATTGAGTATTAAAATATAGTACACAAGTACAATAAAGGTGATAGTATAGCTTCGGATTCAGACAGACATATACCAAATCTTAATTAATACTAGATTTGTTACCAGTAATAAACACCCATGGGGCGTTCTTTTCTGGCCACACCCCGCATTAAGCCAGACCTTCTGTTACACCCAGCCCTGGTGGGGAGGCCGGTAAATAATAATATGAAAGAACTATTTCAAGATATCAAAGTGGATGTAATCCTATCTTTTTTAACACCATAAAACTATACTAACAAAAACATATAAAACCAACAATGAAAATATTTACACTTTTCAAAGCGCTTTTAACCCTTTTCCCTGTTTAAACATAATGAAATAATATTTTTACCCTTGTTGAACCAGAGTTATCTCCCTTGGGGATATTTGGTTTTAACATAAAAAAGTGCTACTGTCATGAGAGTTTTTTTTTTACTCTTGTTCCCCACATTGTGGCAAATTCTAAAACGAGACCCTCCTCTCTCTCTCTCTCTGTCTATCTCTCTCTCTCTGTCTCTCTCTCTTTCTCTCTCTCCTTCTCTCTCTCTCTCATTGGCACAACTTCCAAAGTAGTCAGACGTTGTCCGACTTGCTCTCATTCTAAGCATGCCTTTTAAACCCTAACAGCTGTGCCTATTAGGTTATCGTTCTGATGGAGTCAACCGACTCTCAGACTATGGTCAAAGAACCAGACGATACTTTGTTGTATGTTATTCTCAGAGTGGTGTATCGCCACCATTGAGACATTGAGATATTTTTGTATGTAATCACATTTACATCTTCCATGCATTTGCATACGCTTTCATGTTTGCCTCTCCAATAACACGTGCATTTTCTTATTGTTATGGAACAATTGTACTTCTTGTTTAGATCTCATTTTTTAGTTACTTTCTTTGTGTACCTGCATGTATTACATGTCTTTAACCGTCCTTTACTGTTTGTCGCTGACAAATTGTAAATAAACTAAATGTTGTTGTCAACCAACTATTTTTTAAATCTGATTTTTCATCAACTTTCTAACTGCATCTGTATCTTTGTTCTTTCTTTGATTTAATATTTTTATTATATTTTATATAAATAGAGATTTTGTTCGCTTCCCATCCATCATACGTCACAATTCTTTTGTCTTTTAGTGCTCACATTCCATGAGCGATATTTTTGACAAAGGGGAAGAATTGCTGTTTTCTGGGTCAAAATCTATCCATATAACACTTGAAATAGTATTTTTTTAGCTCCTTACATCAAGTGAGGTCATGCCTTGTCTGGAGCGATTTCCATAAAAGAAGAACAACCTAATATATACATTGCGGAATTTGTCTCATTTCGAAATATCCGAGATCTTAATTACTTTTACAAATGGAGAATATTGTATTAATAGTAAATAATAAATTCCCAACAAATAAAGCCGATGCTATGACCGGAAATTGAAACCTTGAGATCTTCAGTCTGACGTTCTACCACCTGAGCTATTTGGACTTTCTTCTAAAAAAATTATAGCGTTGGCGTGACATCATAGATTTATGATTTACGTTATGTTTCAAAACGTAAGCGATAATAAAAAAAATGAATAAGTAAATATAGCGTTGGAGATTATTTTGATAGTGCAAAGCAATTTATTTTGCTTTAATTACGTATTGGTGTTAAAATCAATTTAATATTTAATATATAATAAGAAAAGTAAATAAAAATTATTTGAGAAACCTCATGAGAAAAATACTCATGTTTTTTCGTTACAAAATATCTGGAACGAGAGTAGTTTTAAATCTTAAAAGAAAGCGTTTTTATTTCAATCAAATTTCATGTCTTTCTTTTCGATTTTTTTTTTTTTTTAATAATTTATTTATTTTACTTTAACTACGCATTGTCAATTTAATATTTAATATATAATAAGAAATGTAAATATTTATTTTTTTTGAGAAACCCTCATAAGAAAAATTTTTTTTTTTCGTTACAAAATATCTGGAACGAGAGTATTTTTAATCTTAAAAGAAAGCGTTTTTATTCCAATCAAATTTCATGTTTTTCTTTTCGATTTATTTTTTTATTTTTTAATAATTTATTTAGTTTGCTTTAACTACGTATTGTCAATTCAATATTTAATATATAATAAGAAACGTAAATAAAAATTCTTTGGAAAAACCTCATGAGAAAAATGTTTTTTTTTCCTTACAAAATGTTTGGAACGAGAGTATTTTTAATCTTAAACGAAAGCGTTTTTATCTGAATAAAATTTCGTGTTTTTCTTTTCGATTTATTTTTTAAATAATTTATTTATTTTGCTTTAACTACGTATTGTCAATTTAATATTTAATTATAGTAGAATTTGGACGCGTAGGGCCTATTAATTAATTCTAGTCTTTTTACAATCAATTTTTTAAATTCCATTTTGTAACTGGGTTCATAATGGTCCTGTTATATTTTTAATTCAATTTTTTCATTATTTTTTTGTTGTTAAATTCTGTTCTTTTTATTCACCTTTCAAACTGGACGCATTTTTATTAGTGTCATAGCCTCGTTATCTTTTAATTTACTATGTTTATTCTACATGTTTGATCCGATTTTTAATTCCATTTTCAAACTGGATGCATCTTTATCAGTGTTGTGTGGCCTTGTTATTTTTAATTGGCCAAAGTGTAGTATAGTTAACAGCCGGGAAATCGAAAATAGGCTTACGGTACCACTAACCCTAAGTCCGGGGGTGGTTTCCAGTCGAATTAGGGTAAGCTTTTTTTTTTATCTTTAAAGCTTGAAATTAGCGATTACCTAAAAAAAAAAAGACCGCCATTTTTTCTTATGCATTCAGCTAAGTGAAACTAAAGAAACAAATTTTACAGTTTCAAAATTTTAAAACTATGCAGGTCGTTTGGTAAAAAAATATTTGGTGTATATTTTATTTATTTTCGATTTATCGACTGTTAACTATATTACACTTTTACGTTTAAATTTAATATTTTCGTGTTATTCAGCTCCTAAAAAATCATCACCCCAAAAAATTATATAGCCATCCCTTAAAAAACGTATATATTCATCCCCTAAAAAAATGTATATATTCATTCACCAAAAATGCTTATATATTCATCCCCTTAAAAAATTTATATATTCATCCCCTAAAAAAACTGATATATTTATCCCTTAAAAACTTATATATTCATCCCCTAAAAAACTTATATATTCATCCTCTTAAATAACTTATATATTCATCCCTTAAAAAAATTATATATTCATCCCTTAAAAAATTTATATATTCATCCCCTAAAAAAACTGATATATTTATCCCTTAAAAAAACTTATATATTCATCCTCTTAAAAAATTTATATATCCATCCCCTAAAAAAACTGATATATTTATCCCTTAAAAAAACTTATATATTCATCCCTTAAAAAACTTATATATTCATCCCTTAAAAAACTTATATATTCATCCCTTAAAAAACTTATATATTTATCCTCTTAAAAAAACTTATATATTCATCACCTTAAAAAAATTATATATTCATCCTTTAAAAAACCTATATATTCATCCTCTTAAAAAACTTATATATTCATCCCCTAAAAACTTATATCCCTTAAAAAAACTTATACATTCATCACCTTAAAAAATTTATATATTCATCCCCTAAAAAAATTTATATATTCATCCCCTAAAAAAACTTATATATTCATCCTCTTAAAAACGTATATATTCATCCCTTAAAAAACTTATATATTCATCCTTTAAAAAACGTATATATTCATCCGCTAAAATACTTATATATTCATCCCTTAAAAAACGTATATATTCATCCCTTAAAAAACTTATATATTTATCCCCTAAAAAAAACTTATAACTTCATCCCCTAAATATAAAGCCAAATAATAAGTAGATCATTTATTTTCATAAATCTCTCCTAGCCTATTTTTTACTCATCCCTGACCCCGCCCGTGTATGAATGCTCACCGAGGCAGTGTCGAATAATAATCCAAGTATTTGCACTAAGCGTAATATGCAAGTACTCTAATCTAAAATGCGAAATGGGGAGTTTAACGTGCAATCAGATACGTAACATTTGAGAAGATGGTCTCATCAATTTGAACAAAAATATCTAAAATGGCTAAAATATCAACTAGTATGCAATTCATTCACAAATAAACGATTCACCTGAGCCGCAAAAATATATACCAAGATATTGAGTTTCAGTAGTGGATTGAGCGGGCTTACGTTTCAAGTGAAAATTATTTACACTTGATCATGTACTGGCCGCTGTCATGCACCTGTACAGCACATCATTTGCACCATTGGCAAACGACTGCATGCACGACAATATAATATATAAACGCATAGTAGTGTTAGAATATACGTTGTTTTAATTGACAGCTGATGTATTAAACATATATCCCACACATATCCATCATTAGAACGAAATGCTAAGACCAAAGCTATGGTTAACACATTTATTTACAGTTGACAATTATGAAAGACAAGCAACGTACATCGTACAAAACAATTAAAGATATTCAGTTCTTACACGTTTTTTGTATTTTATTTCACAGCTCATGTATTAAACATATATCCCAAACATATCCATCATTAGAACGAAATGCTAAGACCAAAACTATGGTTAACACATTTATTTACAGTTGACAATAAAATCTTTGGCACATACAATCAAGGAGTTGGACCCGGACATCACCAGGGCATCACCAGACCTCTGCACACCGCTGCTTCTGCATCCATGGAATGCTGCATGTACGAGCAGATTAAATCTGTACATCGGTGATCTTCGCGTGATAAAGGTGCATGTAAGGATAGTTGTCAAGACATGCAAGGAATGACAGTTCGTTGGCAGCTGGAGGACAACACATGACTGACATAAGAATACAGAGAGGCTTTTTTCAGGGAGACTCTCTATCACCACTACTGTTTATCATCGACATAATGCCACTCAATAACATACTCAGTAATGCCGGACACAAGTTCACAGACAAAGAAGAAAGAATAAACCACCTCATGTATATGGACGACCTGAAGCTATTTGCAAAAAAAAAAATAAATAAAGGAACTGGAAAAGCTAATAAATACAGCCAGAATCTTCAGTCAGAACATTCAAATGGAATTCAGAATGGAAAATCGTGCATTACTGGAGATGAAAAAGGGGAAAACTCAAGACAGCGGAGGGTATGAAACTACCCAACCAAGAAAAGATAAGAGCAATTGGTGAACATGATACCGATAAATATTTGAGAGTTCTGGAAACAGACACCATCAAATAAAACAAAGAATAAAGAAGATTGGAAAGGAATACCTGTGAAGAGCAAGAAAACTCTTTGAAACCAAATTATATGATAGACACCAGGTAAACGGAATAAATACCCAGGCATTATCCCTAGCATTTTGGGCACTTCATACATAGGCTGGACGAAAGAACAACTCGGGCACCTGGGTCAGAAAACTAGGAAACAAATGACCATGTACAATGCATTACACCCAAAGGATGATACTGACGAACTCTATATAAAAAGGAGAGAAGAGGGAAGAAGACTGGTAAGTATAGAAGACTGTGTGGATGACTCAAAAAGAACTGCAAAAATAATTAACCCACAACAGAAACTTAACTTTTAGTTTTAGTCCATATTTTCCACGTCTGCTCACTTCAAAATCCATTGCAGAACTCTCTCGAAACTATCGCTTCTTTGTGTGCGAACAACAAGTTATGTCATCGCGTCTCGATCTATCGGTCTCTATTCTGACCTTTATTGACCTCAAATGCTTTGTTCCTTTGATCTTAATTTCACCTGTCTGTTACTCGCTCGTGGGAACACAGGTTCGTTTCCCCAAAGTTTGTGTCAGCCCGACATGCACTTAGCCAGATAATTGTGACCTCAGTCACAATCCATACTAGCTGAAGTACACCTTCTCTCTTCATAATATAACAAATGCAGCACACTAGCCCCAAAAGAATATAAAGATAGACACGGCTGTGTAGATGACACAAATAAAAGAACTGGAAAAATACATAACCCAGAACAAAAACAAGCTGATCATCACAGCAAGAGACAATGCCAAAATAAACAAAACAGAGGAATTCTTCTTCTTTTTGCTTCTTTTCTTCTTCTTCTTCTTCTTCTTCTTCTTTTTCTTTTTTTCTTCTTCTTCTTTTTCTTTTTTTTCTTCTTCTTCTTTTTTCTTTTTTTTTTCTTCTTCTTTTTTTCTTCTTCTTTTTCTTCTTCTTTTTCTTCTTCTTTTTGCTTCTCTTCTTCTTCTTCTTCTTTTCTTTTTTTTCTTCTTTTTCTTCGTTTTGCTTCTCTTCTTCTTTTCTTCTTCTTTTTTTCTTCCTCTTCTTCTTTTCTTCTTCTTCTTTTTCTTTTTTCTTCTTCTTCTTCTTTTTCTTCTTCTTCTTCTTTTTTCATTTTTCTTTTCTTTTGTCTTCTTCTTTTTTCTTTTCTTCTTCTTCTTCTTCTTCTTTTTTCTCTTCTTCTTCTTCTTCTTCTTCTTCTTCTTCTTCTTCTTCTTCTTCTTCTTCTTCTTCTTCTTCTTCCAGTTTATGTGTTGAATCAGACCACAATTAATCCTCTGATTAGGGTGGGACCTGATTTCAAACGCAAGAAAAGAAAAAGAAGAAGAAGAAAAAGAAGAAGAAGAGAAGCAGCTACATGTACGATTCATAAGACTCACCAAAGAAGAGATGAACGAAAATACCTAGACATGGCTATGTAAAGGACACGTGAACAGAGAAACGGAATCGCTACTGACAGCCGCGTACAGCAAATGCAATCAGAACAAACTATATTAAAGCTAAAATAGACAAAAGCCATGAAAACAGCAAATGTAGACTCAGTCAAAAATAGCGACGAAACAGTAAATCACATAATAAGTGAATGCAGCAAACTAGCCCCCCCCCCCCAAAGAATACGAAAATAATCACGGCTGTATGGGAAAGGTAGTCCACTGGGAACTGTGCAAACATCTGCACTTTGAGAATGCAGACGAATAGTACAGACATAAACCGGAAAATGAAAAGCACAAAATCTTCTGGGACATGAAAATACAGATGTGATAATAGTCAACAAGAAGGAAAATACCTGCCAAATCGTATATTTCGCCGTCCCAGCAGTTCACAGGGTGAAGATCAAAGAGGTAGAAAAACTGAAAGGAATATGGAACATGATGACAATCACTGTAATACTAATAGTTATAGGAACACTCGGAACAGTCCCGAAAACCTGGAAAAAAGACGAAGAGAAATTGGAATAAAAAGGGACGATTGAAACTATATAACGAAAACCTGGAAAAATGATGAGGAGAAATTGGAATAAAAAGGGAAGATTAAAACTATATAACGGCAATGATAAAAATAGTCGAAATTTTAAGGAAAATCCTCGAATGCAGAAACCAACCCACACAACCAACGAACGCTAACCAACCACAGATTATTCAAAATAGAAATAGAACAAAACCTAAAATGAACATCACACGAGCCCGAGGGAACTAAAACTGCCATAAATCTCATGAACTGACACCTCTATATGTGGTGACACCAGCCTCGGCTGTCACCACACAAAATGGTCGGGAAGGGTCAAGGAGGATGGAAAGACCGAAGAGGGAAAGCACCTACCAGACCTTCACTAAAAGGGTGTGGAGAGTATCGGAATCTTGGGGAGACTTATTGCGACTCAAATTCCAGGGCAGACCAACGGTTGTTGCTAGTGTAAACGGCTGTTGCGATAACATAGAATGATTTTCAGCATTTATCGAAAGAGGTAGAGAGTGCTGGAAATCTGGGGAGACTTGTTGTCACTCAGATTCCAAGGGAACATCATTACAGTGAGCAATAACTGATAACGATTTGTGTGAAAACGCCTAGTGAGTACCCCCACTCTACTCCCCACCTCTCCTCCCCCTCCCTTTCCCCACCTCTCCTCCCCCTCCCTTTCCCCCTCCCCAAAAATAGTGCCAGCCTAGGCTGACACCACACAAAATATTTTTAGAGGGTCAAGGAATATGAGAAGACCGAGGAAGGACAGCACAAACCAGACCTCCACTGGATGTGCAGAGAGTGCTGGGACTCCCAGAGAAGACCAATGGTCCTTACCAGCGAGAAATCAATGGTAAACGGCTGTTGCGATACTGCAAGGTTATTTGCGGTGGCTATCGAAAAGAGGTGGAGAATACTGGAAATCTGGGGAGACTTGTTGTCACTCAGACTCCAGGGAATACCACCGGTTGTTGTCGGTAAGCAATCACTGATGATAACCTGTGTGAGAACTCCTAGTGAGTACAAATAATAATAATAATAATAATAAGAAGAAGAAGAAGAAGAAGAAGAAGAAGAAGAAGAAGAAGAAAGACTGGGAGAAATTGGAATCAAAAAGATCACTGAGACCATACAAAGGACGGCAATGATGAAACAAGCTGTAATCTTAAGGAAAATCCTCGAATGCGGAAACCAACCAGTATAAGCTATGTGGGTGCTTCTATATTACAGGGCCGAAAAATAAAATCTATCTTTAATTCTGAAGAGTCAAATGACAGGGTGAGATAATTCAAAGTGTTCCCCTGGGATTTATCTTCAAAGGAATTTTACCCTTATGCATTTTAATTAACTTAAAGTAAAGTTTTTAAAATATATACGTAAAATGTTTTTTTATGAATCAAACAATCACAATGCTTTGTGGTATTCGGCGCCAATGAAAATTTTTAAGATTTATTGAAATAAATTAAGCATCACAAAAAGTTTTTGACGTTGTTGGCATAAGTCGCAGGTCATGGCCGCAGATGCAGGTCTCTGCACCTGAAATTAATCTGCGCGCTTGCAAGAATTTTGGTTAAATATAAAATATCTTGCAAGAAGTCTATTAGTTTGTCATTATCTCTGGTTAAATATAAAATATCTTGCAAGAAGTCTATTAGTTTGTCATTATCTCTGGTTAAATATAAAATATCTTGCAAGAAGTCTATTAGTTTGTCATTATCTCTGGTTAAATATAAAATATCTTGCAAGAAGTCTATTAGTTTGTCATTATCTCTGGTTAAATATAAAATATCTTGCAAGAAGTCTATTAGTTTGTCATTATCTCTGGTTAAATATAAAATATCTTGCAAGAAGTCTATTAGTTTGTCATTATCTCTGGTTAAATATAAAATATCTTGCAAGAAGTCTATTAGTTTGTCATTATCTCTGGTTAAATATAAAATATCTTGCAAGAAGTCTATTAGTTTGTCATTATCTCTGGTTAAATATAAAATATCTTGCAAGAAGTCTATTAGTTTGTCATTATCTCTGGTTAAATATAAAATATCTTGCAAGAAGTCTATTAGTTTGTCATTATCTCTGGTTAAATATAAAATATCTTGCAAGAAGTCTATTAGTTTGTCATTATCTCTGGTTAAATATAAAATATCTTGCAAGAAGTCTATTAGTTTGTCATTATCTCTGGTTAAATATAAAATATCTTGCAAGAAGTCTATTAGTTTGTCATTATCTCTGGTTAAATATAAAATATCTTGCAAGAAGTCTATTAGTTTGTCATTATCTCTGGTTAAATATAAAATATCTTGCAAGAAGTCTATTAGTTTGTCATTATCTCTGGTTAAATATAAAATATCTTGCAAGAAGTCTATTAGTTTGTCATTATCTCTGGTTAAATATAAAATATCTTGCAAGAAGTCTATTAGTTTGTCATTATCTCTGGTTAAATATAAAATATCTTGCAAGAAGTCTATTAGTTTGTCATTACATCTGGTTAAATATAAAATATCTTGCAAGAAGTCTATTAGTTTGTCATTATCTCTGGTTAAATATAAAATATCTTGCAAGAAGTCTATTAGTTTGTCATTATCTCTGGTTAAATATAAAATATCTTGCAAGAAGTCTATTAGTTTGTCATTATCTCTGGTTAAATATAAAATATCTTGCAAGAAGTCTATTAGTTTGTCATTATCTCTGGTTAAATATAAAATATCTTGCAAGAAGTCTATTAGTTTGTCATTATCTCTGGTTAAATATAAAATATCTTGCAAGAAGTCTATTAGTTTGTCATTATCTCTGGTTAAATATAAAATATCTTGCAAGAAGTCTATTAGTTTGTCATTATCTCTGGTTAAATATAAAATATCTTGCAAGAAGTCTATTAGTTTGTCATTATCTCTGGTTAAATATAAAATATCTTGCAAGAAGTCTATTAGTTTGTCATTATCTCTGGTTAAATATAAAATATCTTGCAAGAAGTCTATTAGTTTGTCATTATCTCTGGTTAAATATAAAATATCTTGCAAGAAGTCTATTAGTTTGTCATTATCTCTGGTTAAATATAAAATATCTTGCAAGAAGTCTATTAGTTTGTCATTATCTCTGGTTAAATATAAAATATCTTGCAAGAAGTCTATTAGTTTGTCATTATCTCTGGTTAAATATAAAATATCTTGCAAGAAGTCTATTAGTTTGTCATTATCTCTGGTTAAATATAAAATATCTTGCAAGAAGTCTATTAGTTTGTCATTATCTCTGGTTAAATATAAAATATCTTGCAAGAAGTCTATTAGTTTGTCATTATCTCTGGTTAAATATAAAATATCTTGCAAGAAGTCTATTAGTTTGTCATTATCTCTGGTTAAATATAAAATATCTTGCAAGAAGTCTATTAGTTTGTCATTATCTCTGGTTAAATATAAAATATCTTGCAAGAAGTCTAT
>OY744545.1:67100966-67120966 GCA_963556195.1 Sepiola atlantica | reverse complement strand
GGTTCGTCTGACTTGCTATTTGCTTTCTCGCTTTCCCTCAACACTTGAAAAGGAGACACGCTTTTTACTAGCTAACTTTTGTGTGACGGGACGGATTTATATATATACAAATACATACGCATTGGTCTTTATTATAGAGTGGAGGAGTTTCAAAAAATTTCAAACGATTTCAAAAGATTCAAAAAAATTTCAAAAGATTCCAAAAGATTTCAAAAGATTCAAAAAGATTCCAAAAGATTTCAAAAGATTCCAAAAGATTTCAAAAGATTTCAAAAAATTCCAAAAATTTCAACAGATTCCAAAAGATTCCAAAAGATTCCAAAAAATTTCAAAAGATTCCAAAAGATTTCATTATAAAATTTAGAAAAAAATTAGTTTTTATTTATTAATAAATAAATACTAATTTTTTTCTAAAACCGAAATAATAATTTTCTTTTCACTTAAGTGAAAAGAAAATTATTATTTCGGTTTTACAAGTAGAAGTATTTTTTTTCTATTTTTTGTTTATATACTGATGAGTCATCACTTATCAAGGCCGAAGGCCACTTGAGGATAAGGACTAATGAGATTGTCAGTTGGGCGATGAACAATACTATGAGAGGATTGAAAAGAAAAAAATTTGATTACTTGTTGACATTGGACTTGAAGACGACCATGTTGTAGTCTGCAGGGAAGAAGTCCCGTCGTAAGTAATTGTAAATAATTGTAAATCCTAATGGCACATCTAAGAAATTCATAAAAATCTTTGAGAATTTTATATTTTAGATTTTTGTATTAAATTTAAAAAAGCTTTTATTAGTATACCACTTTTTTTGTAAACCATTTTTATTAGTATACCATTTTTTGTATACCATTTTTATTAGTATACCATTTTTTGTAAATCATTTTTATTAGTATACCATTTTTTGTATACCATTTTTATGAGTATACCATTTTTTGTATACCATTTTTATTAGTATACCAGTTTTTGCATACCATTTTTATTAGTATACCATTTTTTGTATACCATTTTTATTAGTATACCATTTTTATTAGTATACTATTTTTAGTATACCATTATTTGTATACCATTTATATTAGTATACCATTTTTATTAGTACACCATTTTTATTAGTATACCATTTTTATGTATACCATTGTGTGTATACCATTTTTATTAGTATACCATTTTTATTAGTATACCATTTTTTAGTATACCATTTTTATTAGTATACAATTTTTATTAGTATACCATTTTTTAGTATACCATTTTCTGTGTACAATTTTTATTAGTATACCATTTTTATCAGTATACCATTTTTTTAGTATACCATTTTTTTAGTATACCATTATTTAGTATACCATTTTTTGTATACCATTTTTATTAGTATACCATTTTATTAGTATACCATTTTTATTAGTATACCATTTTTGTATACCATTTTTATTAGTATACCATTTTTTGTATACCATTTTTATTAGTATACCATTATTTATATACCATTTTTATTAGTATACCATTTTTATCAGCATACCATTTTTTTAGTATACCATTTTTAGTATACCCTTTTTAGTATGCCATTTTTATTAGTATACCATTTTTTAGTATACCATTATTTGTATACTATTTTTTGTATACCATTTTCATTAGTATACCATTTTATTAGTATACCATTTTTATGAGTATACCATTTGTTGTATACCATTTTTATTAGTATACCATTTTTATTAGTATACCATTTTTTAGTATACCATTATTTGTATACCATTTTTATTAGTATACCATTTTTATTAGTATACCATTTTTTAGTATACCATTTTTATTAGTATACAATTTTTATTAGTATACCATTTTTTAGTATACCATTTTTATTAGTATACCATTTTTATTAGTATACCATTTTTTAGTGTACCATTTTTGTATACCATTTTTATTAGTATACCATTTTTAGTCTACCATTATTTGTATACCATTTTTATTAGTATACCATTTTTATTAGTATACAATTTTTTAGTATACTATTTTTGTATACCATTTTTATTAGTATACCATTTTTATTAGTATACCATTTTTTAGTATACCATTTTTGTATACCATTTTTATTAGTATACCATTTTTATTAGTATACCATTTTTAGTATACCATTATTTGTATACCATTTTTATTAGTACACCATTTTTTCGTATACCATTTTTGTATACCATTTTTATTAGTATACCATTTTTATTAGTATACTATTTTTTAGTATAGCATTTTTGTATACCATTTTTATTAGTATACTATTTTTATTAGTATACCATTTTTTAGTATACCATTATTTGTATACCATTTTTATTAGTATACCATTTTTAGTATACCATTATTTGTATACCATTTTTATTAGTATACCATTTTTATTTGTATACCATTTTTTGTATACCATTTTATTAGTATACTATTTTTATTAGTATACAATTTTTGTAGTAAATTTATTTTGCATACCACTTTTATTAGTATACCATTTTATTAGTATAACATTTTTTTCGTATACCATTTTTTCACATATCAAAAAAAAAACATAACATTTCTGTGAAATATATTTTTTACGGTCCGTTTTATTTGTGGGGAGCCAAACGACATTTTTATGTAAATATCGTCTCTGCAACACTACAAAATCATTAGAAATAAATATATCCCACAGAAATGTTATGTTTTTTGTGAAATGTGAAAAAATTAAAATAATAAAATAAAAACATGGTTATTGGAATATAAAATGGACCTGACCTATATATATATATATAAAGGAAAATCTAAAAATATTATTTATGTATCCATCAACGTTTCGTCTTTATTATAAGACTTCCTCGGGATGATTGTCTGAAGAAAAAACAAACACAAGTACCAAATGTTTTAAACAGAGGTGGTGTCGGGTGTGAGCTTAATATATATATATATATATATATATATTATATATATATATATTATATATATATATATATATATATATATATATATATATATTTTTTTTTTTTTTTTCTTTTTTTTTTTTTTTTTTTTTGACGTGGTTGTCCATACATCTGAGGAGACCTAATTAAAGGGGTCGAAATAAGTTATTATGTGTACAACCTTAATGTGTGTATAGTTTTTCTTTTTATAATTCTGTTTTGCTCTGTTTGAATTACATTGAGCTCTGTTATTCAGATTCTCTACACAAAATTGAAATCCACACACTATACATATATATATATATATATATATATATATACCTTGCTCTGAGCAATTGAATTGAAATTTGATTTGGCTTTTGCTTCTCTAATTCCTTTCCATTCTTCTTCATATATATATATATATATATATATATATATATATATATATATATATATATATATATTGGACCAAGGAAACAGACAGCTGACATAAAACGTAATTTACGACAATTGATGACAACTGATATCGTTTATGATAAGTTATGACTCCTTAATATTTGGTAAGTTATCCATTGGCATCAGTTCTTGAGAGTGTCTATGCATGCTTAAGTTTGAAATATCATTTTCGTTGCTCGTTCAAGCTTAAGTTTCAAATAGGCATTATTTTATTATTTTATTAAAATTCAATTTTTGTTCCTAAAGTCAAACACCACAAGGTCAACCATTGCAAAAGTCCTTCAATCAGTGTGTCAAATTCTTTAATAATCTTTGGAAGAAAGTGAGCGACGCAAGTGACATTTAAAAGTGCATGCACACACACACACACACACACGCGCACGTGCATACTTACACAAGTATGAAGCATGCAACATAATACTTATTCTGATCATAGCATTATCTTATGCAACGGCATTTCTCAGTAAACAATATCAAATGATCTCATACTTTAGATAAATGAAGTGTCTGATGAATTGATGGCTTATATAATGAACACACGTGTAAATATTAACTCACATGTACACATATATTATTCAGCCCTCAGCGGGGGATGGGGGTGAGGGGTCGGGGGTAGGGGTGCTAAATATGTATAAGAATAGAAATAGACATAGCGGTATATACATCAATATATGCTTGTCCCCATAGATGGGATCTGTTAGTCGCACAATCAATGCCATAAAACATCATCTGAGTGTATTTCTCTTAACATCTAGTTTAGGGCTTAAATGTCACCATCACCATCACCATCAACATCATATATATATATATATATTGTGTGTATTTAGGCAGCATTTTTTCATTAAGGCATGTTTTATTAAAGACGACAGAAATCTTCTGTTTAGTGATTCCTTTTTTTATTTTTTCCATTCGTCTAATGATCTTTTTGACGTGTAGATGGAATGAATTGATGAAGGATCCATGTGTTTGACTAACGTTTTCGATTCTCTCTTTTTTTTTTTTAAGAAATTCCATTCTTTCACTCGCTTTTTATTCATTTTTGCCATAAAAGACCTGAAGATGATTCCGGAGAGAATCGAAAACGTTAGTCAAACACATGGATCCTTCATCAATTCATTCCATCTACACGTCAAAAAGATCATTAGACGAATGGAAAAAATAAAAAAAGGAATCACTAAACAGAAGATTTCTGTCGTCTTTAATAAAACATGCCTTAATATATATATATATATATATATATATATATATATATATATATATATATATATATATATATATATATTTATATATATATATATATATTAGTATTTCATGTATCCACATAAAATTTAATAAGGAGATATATTTTTTTATGTATCAATTTTCAGTATTTACTTCAACAGTGCTCGATACGTAAGTAGAGCTAGGTAGTAAGCTATGAAAATATATTTATGGCAATTAAGCTTAATTGCAATAAATATATTTTCATAGCTTACTATATATATATATATATATATATATATATATATATATATATATATATATATATAAGAAAAACAGTAATGATGAAAAAAAATGTCCACTTCAAGAAATGTAATAACATAGAAACGGTTTGCAACAACATATTGAACATATATATATATATATATATATATATATATATATATATATATATATATAATAAAAACCGAAATGATTCAAATAAAATTGGACAATTTACAATATTTATTAATTAATCAAGGGTCCATTCTCCCGCCAAAACTACCAAACAAAATAATAATAAAAAACCCTAAAGAAACATATAGTGAAAAGAAGGCAATTGCGAAGATTGAAAACGCTTGTAATGGCCGATAAAAGAACTCTCGGATCCATACTCCACGAATTACCACCAAAGATCCGGAAACTTGCTCGCCGAGTTGAGACAGTAATTAAAAAAATTACACATAATATACATTTTTTTTGGGGGGGGGGGGTCATTTTATTATGAACTGATTTTTAATTTGGACTACTGATTCTTACATACCTCGGATCTTGGATTTTACGGATTACGACTCACTGTTCACCTTATCCCTGCTTCTTCTATTTGATCCCTTGAATATTGACATTTTATATTTTTCCGCACAAATTTTATTGAAGATGTTTTTTTTTTTGCTCACAGTATTTTATATTTTCAAATTCATGCTAACCAGTAATACAAGTTTTGCTGTTATTTTCATCTGATGAAAAGAACTCATTTTTGAAAATCCATGGATTAAGGAAAAGAATATTTTTTTTAGATTCCTTAACTTGGTTGATGAATTAATAAATATTGTATTTTATCCAACTTTTATTTTCATCATTCATTTTCTTATACACACACACACACACACACACACACACATACATATATATATATATATATATATATATATATATATATATATATATATATATATATATATATATATATATAATTAAAGGGTCGGCATAATTTATAATGTATACAACCTTAATGTGTGTATAGTTTTTTTTTCCTTTTTATAATTCTGTTTTGCTCTGTTTAAAGGTACATTGAGCTCTTTTATTCGGATTCCCAACGCAATATTAAAATCTACACTATATATATACAGGGTGGGCAAAAATAAGGGTCCTATTTTAAAAATTCATAACTTTTTTATTTATTGATTTTTTTTTTTTTTTTTTAGAATAAGTAAAGGACCCCTTCCGAAGCAAGCATGAGCCGTATTAGCCCTAAGGAACGTACCCTCATTTAGAAAACATTATTTTTGCTTAAAAAACTCAAAACAGTGTAAAAAACAATACTTTAGTTTTTGTAAGTTTTAAGAAGTGTTTTTCGGCTAAAATTTGTTTTGTTTATTTCAAAAAATCTCGGAAGGGTCAGTCTACACACACATAAAGTTTGGTGAGTTTAACTTTTATTTTGTGGAAGTTATTCAAATTCAAGTTATTCAAATTTAAAGATAGGACCCTTATTTTGGCCCACCCTGTATATATATATATATATATATATATATATATATATATATATATATATAATGAATATATAAATGAATGATGAAAATAAAAATTGGATTAATTTAAGATTAATTGTCTTAATAGTGCAGCCCTGTTTGGAATTACAAAGTTTGTTTTCACTAGCGATTATGCATAGTTCCGCTCGAGCGATAAGTGTTCCGCTCGGGTAAATGTACGTTAATTTCAATTACTGTCTGTGGCGATTTCTCGTGGCCGCGTAGGCATAGATGTTAGCATCGTGATTCTAGACCTAATCTACGAACTGCGTTTGAGCCCATGCGACCGCCTGCAACCGCCACTCCTGCACTGATGAGGGTAGAAAACCCGAAACGATATCGTCTGTAAGTACAAAAAACTTTAATATTTAAAAATATTTACAGTATATATATATATATATATTAAGAAATGTTGTTCTTGTTTAGAAAGCATTGTTTATATGGCAATATGAATTATTTAAAATTATAATGAGCAATTAGAACGCCATACAAGGGATTTTAGTTTTATTAACTTTTTTTTTTCAATTTAACTTTCGAAGATATCCTTCATCATCAGAATTTCAAATAAATATATATTAAATATACCTTTTTTTAAATTTTTAAACAATAAATCAAATATTTCGGACAACCTTTTTCAATGATAAAAAGATTCCGACATTGTTATTATATATTTTGTTAAATATTACTCCACACCAAACGTTGGGCTACTCTATATTTTTGGCTAAGATCAAAGTGTAGTATCTGTTCCGATGGATACTGCACCCCATAGACTGGCATTGTCTTGGCCTTTAGGGCTTGATTTACGCCGGTCTATGGGTCTGTCCTGTGCAGTTCTAGGAGGTCCACCCTCACAGGCTTCGCCTCCCCTCTTTGGGGAGGAGTAAGTTTATTGCTTACTGCCTGAGGCGCCCCTACGGGGGAATGCCGATGGGGCTGCCCAGGCAATTTTTAAACCCCACTTTCCCGACCCGACCTTGGGTCACATCTTACTTGTGGGAGTAAGATAAAAACTGGCCTTGTGCCTAACTCCTGGAGAGGAGTAAATCAATACTCTCTCTCTCTCTCTCTCTCTCTCTCTCTCTCTCTATATATATATATATATATATATATATATATATATATATATATATATATAAATAAACACTTTTGTTTAATAGGATGCCAGGATTTTTTTTTTTTTCATACAAAAGATCAAATATTTTGGACGATCACCCGTCCTTTTTAAATATTTCTCCACACCAAACGCTCCCAACTGACGACACTCTTCCGCTGTAATGTGGAGACGGTGTAATGTCAAGATCATGTGATGGTGGTGGTAGCACAAATAGTTGTGAATATAAGCGCCGATTATATTAAAAAAAGAATATAATAACAATGTCGGATTCTTATTATCATTGAAAAAGGACGGATGATCGTCTGAAATATTTGATTTATTGTATAAAAAATTAAAATAAATCTTGGCATCTTATCGATTTTTTAAACAAAATTGTATTTCATTTCAAAAATGCCTTCTAATGTGAAAACATTTTATTATATATATATATATATATATATATATATATATATATATATATATATATATGTATATATGTATATATATATATATATATATATATATATATATATATATATATATATATATATATATATATATATATATATATATATATATATAGCTCTCCAAATATGATCTGAGGTTAAGATCGGATTCTAACTCTTCCAGATGAGATCTCAGTTTATAGTAACTGTTGATCGATAACATCGACATGCCAGTGTGACAGATTTTGTACATGTCTGTGTAAATAAAAATTATCATATATATATATATATATATATATATATATATATATATATATATATATATATATATATATATATAGTCTAAAGAAGCTTTGAGTTATTTTAAACAAAAAGACAAAAAAAAAGAAAAAAAAAAAGGAAAATGCAGTTTAAATTCCCAGAGAAACTATCTAAATCCAAAATAGTGTAGACTTAACATTTGTTGGAAAATTCATAAATAAATAATATATAATAGTAAGTAAATAAAATAAAAAGGGGGATTAAGTATCTAACAGTGAAACAAAAGCAGGAGACCTTAACGTAAGCATCTAATATTAACACGGGGATCTTCAGCTGTTTACCATGTAACTGTTTCGGAGATTTAAAAACAGGACAGTTATATGCATGCCTCTCCAATGGTACAGATAAAACTACAATTTCCCCAATAATCAAGTGTCGAAATAATTCAGCTTAAAATGTTACTTATATATACATAAATAAATAATAATAAAATAATAATAATAATAATAATAATAATAATAATAATATACTACCCTTAAGACTACCGTGTGATATGGTCATTTGCATATCAAATAAAATTCTTTATAACAATAGTAATACTAATAATAATAATAATAATAATAATAATAAAATACTATCTAAACACTACACCTACGAATCATTCTACGATATGGCAGCTAGAAATAAAATTATATAGGAATTAAGGTTGCATTAAAAAAATAATAATAAAAAATTTAAAAAAAAAAAAAAAAAAAAAAAAAAAAATCTTTAGTACCTTTGGTACCAGAAAGGCAAATAGATAAGAGGAAGGAAACCTAGCCATACAGATCTAAATACCCAATATATAGTCTAAAGAAGCTTTGAGTTATTTTAAACAAAAAGACAAAAAAAAAGAAAAAAGAAAAGGAAAATGCAGTTTAAATTCCCAGAGAAAATATCTAAATCCAAAATAGTGTAGACTTAACATTTGTTGGAAAATTCATAAATAAATAATATATAATAGTAAGTAAATAAAATAAAAAGGGGGATTAAGTATCTAACAGTGAAACAAAAGCAGGAGACCTTAACGTAAGCATCTAATATATATATATATATATATATATATATATATATATATGGTAAAATGAAAAAGGAAAACCAAAAAAACTGGATGTTTTTTTATGTGTACATCAACGTTTCGTCTTTATTTATAAGACTTCATCAGGATGATGATATAGGGAAAAGATATCATGCAAGCACGGATACATGTAGGGTAGACATGTTGGGAAGAAAAATAAAATAAAATGAAAAATAATAGCAGCGTTTAGCTGGACGTCCGTACTTGTTAGAGAATGAAAAATGAGTGGGAGAAAAAAGGGGAAGGGTGGAGGGAGCAAGGACTACTGTGGCTGGCGATGAGAGAGAGAGGTGGGGGATGAGCAGGGGTAAAATGGACTATTTTAAAACGCTCTCTGGGACTATGGCTTTCGCCCATCCACCGAGATCACAGCCCCCCCTCCCTCTCTGCCCATCCCCATTTCCCTGCACACACCCCACACACACAAACGTTCCAACTCACTCTTCCCCTTCGGTCTCGACCGCAGCCATCTGGTCAGACACCCCCTCCCCCTTTTCCCCCAATCTCTCTCTGCCATCCATTTTACCCCTGCTCATCCCCCACCTCTCTCTCTCATCGCCAGCCACAGTAGTCCTTGCTCCCTCCACCCTTCCCCTTTTTTCTCCCACTCATTTTTCATTCTCTAACAAGTACGGACGTCCAGCTAAACGCTGCTATTATTTTTCATTTTATTTTATTTTTCTTCCCAACATGTCTACCCTACATGTATCCGTGCTTGCATGATATCTTTTCCCTATATCATCATCCTGATGAAGTCTTATAAATAAAGACGAAACGTTGATGTACACATAAAAAAACATCCAGTTTTTTTTGGTTTTCCTTTTTCATTTTACCATCACGTCGGATTACCTTCATCCTTCTCTTCCCATATATATATATATATATATATATATATATAATCTCAATATTATTGAGGCGTTAGTCATTAACAATTCTCGACCTAGCCTGTGTCGACAAAAGATTTTGAAGCATCAGTTAGAGATCTTTAATGATTCAAATCCACCATAACGTTGAGAGATTTACGTTTTTTTTGTTGTTTTTTTTTCTCTCTCAATTGTTTTCTCTATCTTAAACCATTTTTCCCCTCATATCTCATTTGATTTTCTTAGTTTTTAATTTATCATTCTGACGTTTCCTCTTAGAGGGTCAGACGATAAGGCCGTAAGGAAAATTTTAGCAATTTTCTTTTTTTTCCCACCCACCCATTTCCTCTTAAATTTATTCTACGATTTTGTTGTACGCGAAATTTATGTGTAAAGTTCATGTGTACAAGCCAGTATGTGGATGTGTGTGAAGTTCATGTGTACAAGCCAGTATGTGGATGTGTGTGAAGTTCATGTGTACAAGCCAGTATGTGGATGTGTGTGAAGTTCATGTGTACAAGCCAGTATGTGGATGTGTGTGAAGTTCAAGCCGCATGCATACATGCATACAATCTGATCGGCAATTGTGTGTAGTGTCACCACCGGTGTTCTGATCTGGCCTGTCCTAATGATGACGGTGCTTGCTGAGTGCCATTGCCACCGGCTGTAGCTCGGAGACAAATCTCAAATGTGGTTGAGGCGTCTGTCTGTTTGTTGGCTGAGTGTCTGTCTCCGTGTGGCACCACAGCTTCTCTGTTTATATCGGAGATGACCAGCTCCAAATTGGTCTGTTGTCAAGCGGGGGAGGGGAAGTTATAATGCAAAAATTTAATCAATTTTGGGGTTACCTGGAATTCAAGCATGAAGATGTGACTCGTTTTGTTCCGATTTCGTTTTTAGAATTCTCTCATTTTCTCTGGAGCCTGGTTTTACACAAACATATAATGATGTGTTTTTGGAAGCGTGTCTTATTTTCTTATATTTTTGTTTTTGCTGGAGATGGGGCATCCTACCGAATGCCAGACATTCATCCGCTATTTCAGACACCCCAGCCGAGAGATCTTTTTAAGATTCTAACCGTCCTTTAAGTGCAATTGTTTGTATCTCTCTTGCACTTGGTTCATCGGGTATATTCACCAGGTAGTTTTTGAAATTCTTTTTCATTAGTGCTGTTGCTCCTATAATTACTGGTATGATGGAGATTTTCCTAAGATTCCAGTTTCTTTTAATGTCATACATAAGACTTTGGTATTTTGTAATCTTTTCCCTTTCTGCTCTGTTTAATCCTGCATCATTAGGGACACTGATTTCAACTAGGGTTGCTGCTTTCTCCCTTTTGTCCCATATCACTATGTCAGGTTTAACAGCTCCGTTTTCTAGATATGTAGCTGTAGGGATTGCATAGTCATAGTGGATGGTGTATAACTTATTTCCAACCGTTCTTTCTGGTATATGCTCCCAGGACTTACTGCTACACTGGATATTCAAGTCATTTGTTTTAGTGCCTCCTATTGGCTCTAAAATATAGGATTCAAATCTTATAAGATAGATGCTTGCATCTAAAATGATATTTCAAACTTAGGCATGACAGACCAACGAAAATGTTATTTATTTATGTGTGACAGACCAACGACAATGTTATTTATGCGTGACAGACGAACTTTTTATAGAGATATTGAGACACATCTATTCTTAATATGGTGCGTGTGTGTATGTGTGTGTGTGCAGTGCACATATGTGTGTGTGTGTGTGTGTGTGCTTGCCTGTATGTACTTGCATGCATTTATGTGTAGACTTACACGACTATATATGCATACACCCCCCATACACAAACATTCCAACTTACTTTTCCCCTTCAATCTTGACCGCAGCCATCTGGTCAAACACCTCCCTCCTCCCTCTCCTCCACTCCCTCTCCTCCACTCCCTCTCTGCCATCCACTTTACCCCTGCTCATCCCCCACCTCTTTCTCTTACCACCAGCCACAGTAGTCCTTGCTCACCCCATCTTTCCATTTTTTCCCCACTCATTTTCTTCAACATTCATTTTTATTCTCCAACAAGTACGGACGTCCACCCAGTAGTGGCCATTATTTTATTTTATTTTTCCTCCCAATATGTCTACCCTACATGTATCTGTACTTGCATGACATTTTTTCTCTATATTATCATCCTGATGAAGTCTTATAAATAAAGACGAAACGTTGATGTACACATAAAAAACATCCATTTTTTGGTTTTCCTTTTTCATTTTCCCATATATATATATATATATATATATATATATATATATATATATATATGAGAGAGAGAGAGAGAGAGATTAAAATAATACTTAAATTAAAGATATGAATAATATATCTTTAATTAGTGAACTATCAGAATAAAGACAAAGCTCAATATATTGAGCATTAATAATAATAATAATGGATTGAGCGAAAAAATAAAATGAGAAATTATTCAAAGTTTAGTATATATCTGAGGAGAATTTTTTTTTTTAATCTATGGATTAAGGACTTTACAGTACTTTTGGTTTGAACTTTTATATGTAATAAAGTTTGATTAATTTCTCATTTTATTCTTTCATTCTATCCATTAATATATATATATATATATATATATATATATATATATATATATATATATATCTCACAATTAATGGCATAATAAAATCACCAACAAAAAATATATTTTGCTCTGAATTTTCATTGAGCACTCTCATAAACTCGGTTTCAACGTCCTTCGGATTTATACCCCCTGGATATTTGTAACAAGTTAATTATATGAGCTAAGGACTTAAGGATACTTTGCTTGAACTTTGAATTCTAATAAAATTTGATTGACACCTTATTTTATTACTTCATTTTATATTATAATATTAATGCTCTATCCAGTATATTGAGCTTCAGTTTTTATCCGGATGTTTCACTAATTATAAGATATTAGTTGACGCTTATATCTTTTGTTGGATTGCTTCATACATATATATATATATATATATATATATATATATATATATATATATATATAATAAGAGATGTTGTCCTTGGTTAGAAAGCATTGTTTACATGGAAATATCAATTATTAAAAATAATAATAAGCAATTAGAACGCCATACAATGCATTTTAGTTTTATTAACTTTTTTTTTCAATTTAATTTTCGAAGATATACTTCCTCATCAGAATTACTGAATTTCAAATAAAGATATATAAAAATACCTTCCATTTTTTTTTCCTTTTATCTTGTTTTTTTGGTGTTATCAGTTCGATGTTGATGAACGAATGTTGATGAGAGTCTTTTTTTGGGGGGACTGCACATGGCAGTGCAAATTGTAATAAGAGGTGTTGTCCTTGGTTAGAAAGCATTGTTTACATGGAAATATTAATTATTAAAAATAATAATAAGCAATTAGAACGCCATACAATGCATTTTAGTTGATGATGAAGTATATATTCGAAAATTAAATTGAAAAAAAAAGTTAATAAAACTAAAATGCATTGTATGGCGTTCTAATTGCTTATTATTATTTTTAATAATTAATATATATATATATATATGTATATAATGAAGAAGAATGGAAAGGAATTAGAGAAGCAAAAGTCAAATCAAAATTCAATTCAATTGCTCAGAGCAAGGTATATTCCGCAAAAAAGGCAATTTATTCGAGTTAAATTTTCCTTAAGCCAGGCATACGGGCAGAATTTTGCCCTGTGTTTCTTCCCCCTACAACTTTTATTTTATTTTTTCAAATTTTAAATCTTGGTCTTTGCCAACTTATCTATCCCAGCGACTTCCTCTGATGATAAGATTTTGATCTTTGAAAAGCCTGGCTTAAGGAAAATTTAACTTGAATAAATTGCCTTTTTTTGCGGAATATACCTTGCTCTGAGCAATTGAATTGAATTATGATTTGACTTTTGCTTCTCTAATTCCTTTCCATTCTTCTTCATTCTACCTGCTCTATCCTGGATATTGAGCTATATACTCTTCACAATAGGTTTCACTTTTCCTAAAAGTTCGCTTTTAGTACACCACTTTATATATGTATATATATATATATTAATATATAAATGTAGTAAAACCTTCAGTGTTTAAGCTCAATAGATATTAATGTATAATTCTAGAGCATTCATAAAATTTTTTTTTAGTTCCCATAACGTCCGGGGACATTCTTAGAGAGTAAGGCAGATGCTCTATCTGTCGTAATTTTTCTGTTGACATGACAGAACCTGATAGTGCCCATATCCTCTCCAGGCCACATACAGCGCCTGGTGTTCCCAAACGGTCACCCATTTAGTACTGACCAGGCTCAACGTTGCTTAACTTCGGTGATCTAACGGGAACCGGTGTGTCAACGTGATTATGCCGTATTCCAACAACGACATCTTTATTTTCCATATCTGTTTTGGGACAAACAAAAAAATCGATCTAAAAGAATGTATGAAAGATTTTAAAAAATGAAACCGCTATTTGTTCCTCTCCCCCTCCCCCCGTGAGATATTAGTGCTCTTGTTGTGTACCCCTGAGAATGCCAAGCTGTTAAGATACTCTCCCTAATCACATTATCACCCATAATAAATTTAATATGCATGGCTTAAATAACATATCATAAAACTTGAATATTATATATCCTATTTATAAATAGTTGCACACGTGTTGGGAATATCTTATTCCCAAACACGTTACAATAATGTCTGTGTGTGTGTGTTTTTTTTTATATCAACAATACTACAGATGAAAAAAATGTAACGTCGTTAACATTTACATGTAACGTTTATTACAGATCCCAACGTTATATTAGTAACGCCGACAGGACATGAACAGCATGTTACAGACGATATGAAAAGCATGTTACAGACGATATGAAAAACACATGAATGTGTAAACAACAAAAATAGACAAACGTGGATTCTAAATTAAGGAATACATCTGTTCCATTTTAAAAAAGGAAGACACGGGTTCCTTAGACCACTTTTCATTGGAATTCCTTCCATGCTCCTTGTTTCCCCGACTGTATCGACATCAACATGCAAAAATTTCAATATAATGTGAACAAACATCTTGCTGTTGCACAATTCCCCATGTATGACGCTCCCCCCCCCCCCTATAAATCTGACCCCTATTAAAGTATCCCCCTTACATCTCGGTGGCAATAGGCTTTTCTTGGAGGTAAATGAAAGTAAGAAAAGGTTTTTAAGTTTAAAAAAAAACGGTTGAATAAAAATGTACGGATGCGCAAAATGTGGGTGTATGCTTGTGTATGCATGCGTGTGTGTGTATGTGTGTGCGGGCTTACACATTTGTGTGTGTGTGTGTGTGTGTGTGCGTATGGGCTTATGCATGGCTGCGCGTATGCGTACGAGCTTACGCATTTGTGTGTGTGAGTGTATGGGCTTACACATTTGTGTGTGTGTGTATGGGCTTACACATTTGTGTGTGTGAGTGTGTGTGTGTGTATGTGTATGAGCTTACGCATTTGTGTGTGTGTGCGTATGGCCTTACACATTTGTGTGTGTGTGTATGCGTACGAGCTTACGCATTTGTGTGTGTGTGCGTATTGGCTTACACATTTGTGTGTGTGTGTGAGTGTGTGTGTGTATGGGCTTACACATTTGTGCGTATGTGTACATGTGCGTATGGACTTATGCATTTGTGTGCGTGTGCGTATGGGCTAACGCAATTGTGCGTGTGTGTGTGTGTATGGGCTTACACATTTGTGTCTGCATGTGTGTGTGTGCATATGCATATGTTCTTACGCATTTCTGTGTGTGCGTATGGGCTTATGCATGTGTGCGTGTGAGCATTTGTGGGTATGTGAAGTATCCAGTCTGATTGAATGTCGAGCTATAAATATCCAGCCCAACATGTTTCTGGACGTTGAAATGTAATCCAGTCACACGATCGCACACGATAAGTGATGCGAATCTTTTGTCTTCAAGATGCGGAGCAGATAACAATGTCATTCATGCCAGCAGGTTGAATCAATATCCAACCTGCTGGCTCCCTGCCATACCCGACACAGATCATGCAACTAGAATGCCTACCCAGCATTGCCCGGTCATGAATTAGTATTTACCTCTCTCCCACGCGGCGGGAAGATGTGACACAAGGTCGGAAGGTGTGAGTGTGAAAAACCAGCGCCCCAGGAAGCGGAGCACTCTGACCATCAAAAAAATGCCTGGACAGCCCCGCCGGCATTCCCCGGTAGGGACGCCTCAGGCGATTAGCAATAAACTAATCCTTTCTCAAAGGGTGAGAAGGTAAAGCCTGGGAGAATGGACCCCCTAAAAAATAGTACAACCTTAAGATCAAGGAACCTTGGTCATGAATTAAGACCTCTGTGTACTCCTGCTCCTAACCCTGAACCCCATATTACTATTTTTACCTCTGCCAAGGAGGTTATGTTTTCAGTCGGGTTTATTTGTTGGTTTCTCACTTTGTTTGTTTGTTTGTTTGTTGGTTTGTATGTATGTATGTATGTATGTTTGTTTTTTTATTTGTTTGTTTGTTTGTTTGTTTATTTGTTTATTTGTTTGTTTGTTTGGTTGTTTATTTGTTTGTTTGTTTGGTTGTTTGTCAATTTTATTGATCACCGAATCTTGCAGTCAGGATGTAAAGAAGTTTGGTGAACTGTTGTCACCTTGTCTGGCACCTTTTTTATATTGATCTTTTCACTATCCTGTTGGAGTTTTAAAGTTGCTGTCACTCTGTCGTAAAGATCCCGATACATGTTGACGTAAACACTGTTGATTCCTTGACATTTTCAAAGCTGTGAACATCGGGGTGAATTCGATGGCGTAAAAGACGAAACAAAGTGGTATACCGTGATCGTTAGCTTTCTCTTAGAGTTGGCTTACAACTTTAATTTGGTCCATGGTGGAAAATCCTGGTCGGAAACCAGCTTGTTCTCTGGGTAGGTTTCTGTCAAGTGTATTTTATATCCTTTTGAGGAAAATTTGGGAAAATACTTTGTAAACAACAGAAAGTAGGTTTATTGGCAGTTTTTAATATCTTTCAAGTTTCCTTTCTTGTTGAGAATGGTAACTGACGCATTCTTCCAGTTGCTAGGCATTTTGCCTTTATTATTTTATTTGTTGTATAGGCTGGTGAGAATCTCTGCGATTAGTTCACTCCATCTTGGAGACTGCCTGCCGTAATTCCATCATCACCTGGAGATTGCAGACTGTATTTCGGGCTTTAGTATTGGAGAGGGTAGCGTAGCAGCCCTCTCTCTCTCTGTCTGTAAAAGGTTGATCTTGGGATCTCCTAGTTGTGCAGAGCTCGGTGTAGAACTCTTCACATCTTCCGATTAACCGGTTCAAGTCAGTTGTGAGGGTGCCATCGTCTTCCTTCAATGTGATGATTTTGTTTCACCCCCCGCCCCCGAGATATTGTTTCTTCTTAATAGCTTTAAGACCTTTGTTCTCTCTCAAAGCTTTTAGCTGGTTCTCCTCATTGCAAGCCCTTATTTCTTTATTCATTCGGCTACGTTGCTTAACTTTGGTTTCATGGAACTATCAAATTAAGAGATTAGTCTTTCGCAAGAACCTTACGTCGTACTCCCACATACAGTGACTAGTATTCAAAAATGGTCACCCATCTGGTACTGACTAGGTTCAACGTTGCTTAACTTCGGTAATCTGATGAGAACCGGTGTGTCAACGTGATTATGCCGTATATATATATATATATATATATATATATATAAGTATAGTAGGATCAAATATAAACCAAAAGTAAACTTTTAGTAGATGGAACCTATAGTGAAAAGGTTAAGCTCAATATACGAGATAGAGCAATTGTAGAGATAGAAGAAAAAAGAGTGATAAATATGTAACGAATGTTCAAATTTATCAATTCCATTTAAGTGCGCTTGGATTTACTTCATTTTGAGCACTTTCTCCATACTTTTTTCGTCTTCTCCAAAATCTCCTCTTCATTTGACACCTTTTCAACGGACAATTACCACCCGGACAAACCGCATATCTTTTTTACTGAACTTTTCTTTCACTACATTTTTAATAATATTTTTCAAATATTTGAACTTTGGCTTTTCTACAGCCAACTTATCTATCTGTATTTCTCCTCTGATGATAAGATCTCGATCTTTGAAAAGCCTTGGCTTAAGGAAAGAATAATAAACACTGGTTTATTACAGAATACACCTTGCATTGAACAATCGAAATTTGAAATAAATTTGGACATTCGAACAGGTGTATCACTCTTATTTCTTCTATGTTTATATATATGAGTTAGATATAAAAGTGAGAGCTTTTTCCAGAAAAGCATAACTTGGCAGCTCTTGGATATTCTACGTTCATAACAAAAAGAATGGCATCCAAATGAAACCAACGGTTGGCATGGCGCCAACAAAGAATAGAAAGTAAAGCGGAAATGAATTTGGTCGACGTTAATCAACGGAACTTTGTTGTCTGCTAGGAATTTTCAGTTGAAGGCAGTCCAGATAGCCATACTTTAATTTGAGTTAACACCATTATGGCCATTTTCAGGTCAGAGATAACTTTATTGATGAAATTAGAATTGTAAACATACACTATGCTTGCTGCATGTTTTAGTGGTGCATGCGAATGGCGGACGTTGCAGGTGATAGGTGCTCGCCAAAGAAAAAGGAGAGGCAGGGCACAGAGGAATTTGAAAATATCTCTGATTTTGTATTGGGCCACCCAGAATATTATTTCTCTTTGAAAAAAGTAAGTGCCTCATAAAAACAGGGAATCATGCTGAGATCAAAAAGTAATGATGTTCATAGATGGGCTCCATGATGGGCTCCCTTTTAGTGGACTGTTTAGTGCAGTTATCTCCAGCGGTCAGCTTCTGGGTGGTCGAATGGTGACCACTGAGAAGAAATAGAATCCAAGATCAGGAGGAAAAGACAGGAAGGGGAGGGGTGAGTGCTGACCCTCTGGGCATAATAGGGGAGTTTTTTTTTCTGAGAGCTGGCAGTCAGTTGGAGCTGGGTGCCTCTTCAGGCAAGATGAGCTAATTGGGGCTCTTAGTTAAAGGATTGTGCTGATTAGACTTATCTTTTTTGTTCGAGCAAAAATCTCATTTTGCAAGTCTGCAATTCAACCTGGGGAACACAAGTTTCATTTGTAACTTTCAACAAATAAACTTGTTACTTGTTTATAAACTGGACTCGTGACCTTACGTGGAATGAGAATTCTTTGTTGCAACACTGACTGAGTCGAACAACAACGTTGGACCGGCACAACGAGTGGAGGCGATCGCGGCCAGTACAGAGAATGCACGCATGCAGCGTCACAGAATTACGATTTTTGTTTTCTCGACTCGAATTAAAATTATTAAAAGGAATGTCGAATCAAATTAACACTTACCGACATAAACGGCTCCAAATAGTTGATAGGAAAATTCTTGCTTGAATGAAACAATATTAATACATTAGATTATCCACTCATGGACTAGCAACCAATCCGAACCCAGAGAATGGACTTGCCCATCTAAGAATAATAGAACGTCCCAGCCTTCTTATAAAACAACTCTCTAGGCTTCTATCTCAGTTTATTTAGTTGGAGCTTAACTGGTCAGACAGTTGAGCACTGACCATTAAATTCAATAAGGAACATCTTCTTGACTGACCATTAAATTCAATAAGAAACATCTTTTTGATTGACCATTAAATTCAATAAGAAACATCTTTTTGATTGACCATTAAATTCAATAAGGAACATCTTTTTGATTGACCATTAAATTCAATAAGAAACATCTTTTTGATTGACCATTAAATTCAATAAGGAACATCTTTTTGATTGACCATTAAATTCAATAAGAAACATCTTTTTGATTGACCATTAAATTCAATAAGGAACATCTTTTTGATTGACCATTAAATTCAATAAGGAACATCTT
>OY744545.1:67085966-67095966 GCA_963556195.1 Sepiola atlantica | reverse complement strand
ATAATCTATTATTATACTATTATTATTATTATAATTATTGTAATCTATTATTCTACTATTATAATTATTATTATAATTATTGTAATCTATTATTATACTATTATAATTATTATTATAATTATTGTAATCTATTATTATACTATTATAATTATTATTATAATTATTATAATCTATTATTATACTATTATAATTATTATTATAATTACTGTAATCTATTATTATACTATTATAATTATTATTATAATTATTTTAATCTATTATTATACTATTATAATTATTATTATAATTATTATAATCTATTATTATACTATAATAATTATTATTATAATTATTGTAATCTATTATTATACTATTATAATTATTATTATAATTATTATAATCTATTATTATACTATTATAATTATTATTATAATTATTATAATCTATTATTATACTATTATAATTATTATTATAATTATTATAATCTATTATTATACTATTATAATTATTATTATAATTATTATAATCTATTATTATACTATTATAATTATTATTATAATTATTATAATCTATTATGATACTATTATAATTATTATTATAATTATTATAATCTATTATTATACTATTATAATTATTATTATAATTATTATAATCTATTATTATATTATTATGATTATTATTATAATTATTGTAATCTATTATTATACTATTATAATTATTATTATAATTATTATAATCTATTATGATACTATTATAATTATTATTATAATTATTATAATCTATTATTATACTATAATAATTATTATTATAATTATTTTAATCTATTATTATAACTATTATAATCTATTATTATACTATTATGATTATTATAATCTATTATTATACTATTATAATTATTATTATAATTATTATAATCTATTATTATACTATTATAATTATTATTATAATCTATTATTATACTATTATAATTATTATTATAATTATTATAATCTATTATTATACTATTATAATTATTATTATAATTATTATAATCTATTATGATACTATTATAATTATTATTATAATCTATTATTATACTATTATAATTATTATTATAATTAGTATAATCTATTATTATACTATTATAATTATTATTATAATTAGTATAATCTATTATGATACTATTATAATTATTATTATAATCTATTATTATACTATTATAATTATTATTATAATCTATTATTATACTATTATAATTATTATTATAATTAGTATAATCTATTATGATACTATTATAATTATTATTATAATTATTATAATCTATTAATATACTATTATAATTATTATAATAATTATTATAATCTATTATTCTACTATTATAATTATTATAATAATTATTATAATCTATTATTATACTATTATAATTATTATAATAATTATTATAATCTATTATTATACTATTATAATTATTATTATAATTATTATAATCTATTATTATACTATTATAATTATTATTATAATTAGTATAATTTATTATGATACTATTATAATTATTATTATAATTATTATAATCTATTATTATACTATTATAATTATTATAATAATTATTATAATCTATTATTATACTATTATAATTATTATAATAATTATTATAATCTATTATTATACTATTATAATTATTATAATAATTATTATAATCTATTATTATACTATTATAATTATTATAATAATTATTATAATCTATTATTATACTATTATAATTATTATTATAATTATCATAATCTATTATTATACTATTATAATTATTATTATAATTATTATAATCTATTATTATACTATTATAATTATTATTATAATTATTATAATCTATTATTATATTATTATAATTATAATTATAATTATTATAATCGATTACTACATTATTATAATTATAATTATAATTATTATAATCTATTATTATACTATTATAATTATTATTATAATTATTATTATCTATTATTATACTATTATAATTATTATTATAATTATTATAACCTATTATTATATTATTATAATTATAATTATAATTATTATAATCGATTATTACATTATTATAATTATTATTATAATTATTATAATCTATTATTATACTATTATAATTATTATTATAATTATTATTATCTATTATTATACTATTATAATTATTATTATAATTATTATAATCTGTAATTTGCAATTTACTCACCCATTTTTGACTAACTTTCTGTCTATTACTCTCACACTCTGTTTCGTTCTTATTTCATACATTTACTATAACTCTCGCTTCTCTCTCTCTCTCTCTCTCTCTCTCTTTCTTTGTATGTGTCTCTCTTCGTCTCTCTTTCTCTCTGTCTCTCTCTTATTTTCTCTTTGGCTCTCTCTCTCTCTCTTTCTTTCTCTCTCTCTCTCTTTCTTTCTCTATCTCTCTGTCTCTTTTTGTCTCTCTCTCTCTCTCTCTCTCTTATTCTCTCTTTTTCTCTCTTGCTCTTTCTCTCTCTTTCTTTCTCTCTCTCTCTTTCTTTCTTACTCTCTCTCTCTCTCTTTTTTGTCTCTCTATCTCTCTCTCTTTCTCTCCGTCTCTCTCTCTCTCTGTTTTTTTATCTCTCACAATCTCTTTTTTTAACAGTCAAAGGTAATAAAACAAAGTATAAAACAGAAGATTGGAATAGTCAATTATAAACAATAGGGAATATCAATACAAGTACTAATACTATTTACACCATAGCTGGAGAGAGAGAGAGAGAGAAAGAAGCAAGAGTGATAATAATTGTATAAAATAAGAGCGATTGGGCCAAAGAACTGAGTGAGAGAGGATGTGAGTAATAAACAGAAACTTACGAAGAGATGGGTCCCTTGAATTATTTGCAAATGATGGCTAATTAAAACAATTAACAATCCAGTGGTGGTGGTGGTGGTGGGGGGAGAGATCTTTTCTGTTCTCTACAGCTCCTTTTCTCACAGAAAATACGTTGCTAGTCTTTCTCTGCTCTATTCTTATTTCCATGGAAGGTTTTAGACTTTAGTTCCTCCTTGTAAGACATTTACAAGAAAACGTCTTCCTACCACAAGTGAAAATAAATTTCCCTTTTTCCTCCGTGTGCCTAGCGTCACGTAGAATTTCCATGGACAGAGGTTTTTTTCTTCCAAAAGCTTCCCGTTTGTGGAATTTATTACCACAGGACTGCTTCCCTGCAGACTACAACATGGTCCTCTTCAAATCCAATGTCAACAAATACTTGTCATAACCACTTCCCCATAAGTAATAAAACTTTGTTCATTCCATTCGTCATTTTCAAGCCTCTCATAATATTCTTCATCATCCAACTGACAATCCATTCAATCTCTTGAATGTTTATCCTCGAGTGGCTTTTGGCCTTGATAAATAGCGCCTCATTATTAAAAAAATAAACTTCGGTGTCTGACTAATATCTATGCCGGGAGTAAATTATTTTTTAGTCTATTTAACAAGCAAAAAAAAAAAATGTAATTGGTCGGGTAAAATTAAATCCCCGAACAGAACAGTTTTGCACCACTTTTATGTCTCCTTACGGAGATTAAAATCAAGATACAATGCTACTAAACCTTATGTCTAGAATCCTTATTCCTATTTTGATCGAAATCCATTTTGATTCTAGAAAATGTCTAGAATTTAAGGCTTGTTTGAATCGAGTCGCGTTCCCTACTATAAGCGAGTTCATAAAATCAAGCAATTGTTGCATGCAAAAAAAAAAGAGTAATAATTAACAAACAAAAGGGGGTAGTTCAAATAAGGCTTATTGAACGTGTGTGTACGTGAAATGAAGACGTGTGTGGTGTATGTATGTGTGTCAATGGAAAAACAGTTCTTGAAAAGAGTATGTGAGGAAATGAGTCCGGCGTGGGAAAAGTCCTTGAAAGCCGTATACAAAGAAAATGAGTTGAGAACTCTTACCGTTGTTGAACACGTGTTGACGGAGCGCTGGTGTCTAGCGTTGTTCAGCGAGGCCAGTTGAATAGAGAAGAGAGTGAGACGGAGCGCTGGTGTCAGGCTCGTTCTGTGAGGCCAATTGAATAGACAAGAGAGTGATTTTCCGTTTACACCGGTTTTTATAATCAGAAGGGCAGATAACTCTGGTGTCGCTTTTCAGCGCCACCTGTCGGTGAAAATGCGAACCTAACGGCCAACTGGTGCAGTTATGTTTGAAAGGAAGGGGTAACTGGTACAGGCTTAAACTTAAGGGGTTTAAAGAAGAAATTGAAATTCAGGGAATCTTGATTAATGGCTAGTCAGAAGTAAAGTTTGATTTGTCAGCTTAAATGTAAATCTGAAATATTTGAATTTTTAAATGGCGGTTGTACCCATCTTATGACCCCTAAAAAACACTCTTTAAAATACTCCGAGGAAACTGAAATCTAGGTAATTTTTATTCATTGATGTCTGATACTTCCTGTTAACAGTTCACAAATATCCGAGGTATCTGAATTTTAACAAAAGGGCTTCCACTCTTTTTACCCCCTTTGCATGAAACTAAATTAAACTAAATATAGCCCACATTATCCACCCTGACGTCTAGCATCTATGCTCCGAAATTCATAATGATCGGTTAATTAGTTTAAGAGTGAATCCCCTACATACAAATATATAGACATAAAAGTTTTATAAAGATAAGAGATTTCAACATTTAGAGCATCATTAAAAAAAAAAATTAAAAAAGATTATTTATTTTCCTTCACTCATTTAAAAAAAAAAATTTCTCATTTTTTTTTTTTAATTTTGTCCCCAAAAAACTTGGCGACTTTTATTCTGAAGCTTGACTTTTTTTCATTTTCTTATTTAATTTTTTTTCTATTAATATCTGACATTTTTAATTTTTAATTTTTTAAAATTTTGTCTGCCAAAAATCCCCCCCAATCACTCCCCCCCCCCCCAAAGAAAAAAAGAGTGATGGAAAATAAATATATTTTTAAAAATTTTGTTTGTCAAAAATCGTCCCCCCATAACTTGACGACTTTTATTCTGAAGCTGGACATTTTTTTCATTTTTTTTATTTGATTTGACATTTTTTCATTTATTTTTTTTTAAATTTTGTCTGCCAAAAACTTGCGAATTTTATTCTGAGGCTTGACATTTTCTTCATTTTTTTATTTAATTTTTCTATTAATATCTGACATTTTTTAATTTATTTTTTTAAATTTTGTCTGCCAAAAATCGCCCCCCCCCCAAGACAAAAAGAGTGAAGGAAAATAAGGTTGACATTTTTTCATTTTTTTTATTTAATTTTTTTATATATCTGACATTTACTATTCTTTTTCTAAAAAAAACTTTTTCATGCTGATGATGTCAACCTGAAGTTGAATCAGGAAGTTTATCAATCTTTTGTCAGTTCTATATATACATCTGACAACTTTGTTTATTTTGAGGGATGGTGAGAAAGTGGCGATAGATAGATAGATAGATAGATAGATAGATAGATAGATAGATAGATAGATATGAACAGTCCTATATAGATAGATAGATAGATAGATATGAACAGTCCTATATAGATAGATAGATAGATAGATAGATATGAACAGTCCTAGATAGATAGGTAGATAGATAGATAGATAGATATGAACAGTCCTAGATAGATAGATAGATAGGTAGATAGATAGATAGATAGATAGATAGATAGATAGATAGATATGAACAGTCCTAGATAGATAGATAGATAGATAGATAGATAGATAGATAGATAGATAGATAGATCTGAACTGTCTGTGATAGATGGATAGATAGATAGATAGATCTGAACTGTCTGTGATAGATAGATAGATAGATAGATAGATAGATAGATAGATAGATAGATAGATAGATAGATAGATAGATCTGAACAGTCTGTGATAGATAGATAGATAGATAGATTGGAATAGATAGATAGATAGATAGATAGATAGATAGATTGGAATAGATAGATAGATAGATAGATAGATAGATAGATAGATAGATAGATAGATAGATAGATTGGAATAGATAGATAGATAGATAGATAGATAGATAGATAGATAGATCTGAACAGATAGGTGGATGGCAGGAAACACCAATATAGACAAAATATGACAGATACACTGAAGGCAGTTGATCACTTTTTGTTCTCCATTTCAGTCACTTCATACGTTCCTTCCTAACCAAGCGTTCCTGCCCACTTTCCCACTCCACATCCCAGAGTTTCTTACCCACTTCACATGAGACCCCACTCTCCATTCCAGCATTTTTGACATACCTTTTCTGACACTTTCATTTTTATGGTTTTTTTTTTTATTTTGGGGATAATCAACATCGCTCTTCATCCTCCTTCCATATTTTTTGAACCTCCTTCCCTCATCACACCTTTGGCAATTCCTGAGGCTGTGCTCACCAAAATTTAGACATGCAGCGGCGGCCTTTGTCTTTGATGGCGATGTGCGGAACGGGGGGACGGGGGCAACGCTTCCTACCGTTAAAAAAAAGAACCATAAAATATTACACGTCTTGTCTCTGTGTCTGTGTGTGTGTGTGTGTGTGTTTATTTATATTATGCCTGTAACAACCCAATCTTATATAAAAAGAGATGTTGTCAGTCCGTCACAATTTCTTTTAACTGTAACAAACGTAATATAAATACATGGCGGAATTTGTCTCATTTCGAAATATCAGAAATCTTAACTACTTTTAGAAATGGAGAATATCGCATTGATAGTAAATAATAAATTCCCATCAAATAAAACGGATGCCGTGACCGGAAATCGAAACCGAAACCTTCAGATCTTAAATCTGATGTTCTACCAACTGAGCTATTTGGACTTTCTTATAAATAGAGCTAGTATTTACTTCCCTCGCACCGCAGGAAGATGTGACACAATGTCGGAAGGTGGATTTGAAGGAAAAGTCAGTGCTCAAGAATCGGAGCACCATAGCTCGCAAAAAAATGCCTGAGCAGCCCCGTCGGCATTCCCCGGTAGATGCGCCTCAGGCGATTAGCAATAAACTAATCCCTTCTCAAACAGAGAAGGTAAAGCCTGGGAGGGTGGACCCCCTAGAGCTGAACAGAACCTCAGTCCGACAGAAAAAGGCCCACCTAGTTCAAATGGACCAGAATCTGTCGGGCTGATTGACGAGGACGTATCTCCGACGTGGTATGAAAAATAATACAACTTTAAGATCACAGACCCAAAAGGCAAAACGTTACTGTAACAAAATAATTATAGCTTTGTCGTAACGTCATAGATTTATGATGTACGTCATGTTTCAAAACATGAATTCAAACATAAGCGATAATAAAAAATGAATAAATGAATGGGTAAACGTTATCAATAGCGTTGGAAATTATTTTAATTATTTTAATTATTTTAATAGTCCAAAACAATTTATTTTGTTTTAAATACGTATTGGATGTAATTCTTTCACAATTATATGATCCTTCCAGGCAAAATATGCGACCGGAGGGAGTACATTTTGGCTATAACGTAAAAAAAAAAAATGCAAAGAGGTAATACTGTAAATTTATGATTTGAAATTTGACCTCAAACAAGGGGACATATTGCCACTGAAACGTAAGGGGCTATTGTGATTAGGGGCCAGATTTATAGGAGGCATCTTAAGTGGGAGGGGGTGCGAAATGTTTGTTCACATTACATTTAAATTTCTGCATGTTTGTACAGTCGGAGAAACAGGGAGAAGGGAGGGAATTCCAAAGGCAAGCGGTCTGAAGAAAGAAGCTATTAGAGTAGAAAGTTTTCCGATATCTGAGGACCTCTACAGTGAAGGGGTGGGATTTTGCTTCTTACTATTTAAAAAAAAGTACCTGCTCTTATAATATTACACAGTGTGTGTGTGTGTGTGTGTGTGTGTGTGTGTGTGTGTGAATATTTATATTATGTCTGTAACAACCCAATATTAAAAATTTTTTAAAACGCAGAGAGGAAATATGATTTGAAACCTGCACCAATTTCTCGGTTGCGAATTGCACAAAGTCCGCCTTCAAGTCCAAATCAATGACTTCTTTATTCCTCTTGTCGGGAAGTCTGGATAGTCGGTTCGCCAGTAACATCACCTTGCTTGGTCGATTTTTTAGGACCATGTCGTATTCCTGCAGCCGTAATAGCATTCGCTCGAGTCGGGGTGGGGTGGAGGGGGTGCTGTTGTCAGGTTCTTAAGGCTGATCATCTCTAGGGGTTTCTGATCGTTCTCTACTACGAATGAACACCTGTAGATGTACGTCCGAAAACGTTCAGAGGCGAACACGACTGCTAAAAGTTCCCGCTCGATGTTTGTATAGCACTGCTCTATTCCAAACAGGAATTTTGGCCTTTTCGCTAAGATCAAAGTGTAGTATCTGTTCCGATGGATACTGCACCCCATAGACTGGTATTGTCTTGGCCTTCAGGGCTTGATTTACGCCGGTCTATGGGTCTGTCCTGGGCAGTTCTAGGAGGTCCACCCTCCCAGGCTTCGCCTCTCCTCTTTGGGGAGGAGTAAGTTTATTGCTTACTGAGGCGCCCCTACCGGGGAATGCTGATGGGGCTGCCCAGGCAATTTTTAAACCCCACTTCCCCGACCCGACCTTGGGTCACATCTTACTTGTGGGAGTAAGATAAAAACTGGTCTTGTGCTTAACTCCTGGAGAGGAGTAAATCAATACTCCAATCAGGAATTTTGAGGCAAACGCTATGGGTTTCCCATCTTGTCGCAAAGCTGCTCCGAAGCCTCTGGATGATACGTCCACTTGTATGATGCCCTTTTTCGAAGGGTCATAATATCGAAGTCGCATTTCTTCGCATACTATCTCCTTTTATCTCCTGAAGCGACTTTTGATGACTGTCGCTCCACTTGTGTTCAGCATCCTTCTTTAGGAGTTCTCTTAGGTTTGCTGTGATGTCGGAGAGTCTGGGAATAAATGGTGCCATGTATGTAATAATTCCTAGCACCTTCTGCAGATCCGTGACGTTTGTTGGGCTGGGAAATAGTTTAATCTCCTCCACTTTTTGGGGATCTGGGTGTATCCTCTTTTCATCAAATATGGCGCAGAAGAATTGAATTTTTCTTTCATTTTTCTTTCGTCGACTGCACATTTGTTGCTATTAAACATCAGACCTGCGGTCTGTGCTGTTTCCATCAGCCTGTGCAAGTTCCGGTCGTGTTGTTCGTTGGTTTTCCCATATATGATCACATCATCGATCAGTGCCAGGGATCCCGTACATTTTTCGATGATCATGTCCATCTTCTGTTGGAATACATCTTGGGACATAACAAGACCAAACGGGATTCTTTTGAAACAATACCATCCAAACGGCGAATTGAACGTGGTCAATAGCTGCGACTTCTGGTCAAGCTTGACTGACCAGTGTCCATTCTTAGCATCCAGTTCGGAGAAGAATTTGACCCCAAGTGAGTCTTGTGATGGCAACGCATGATCTCTTTATTTAGATCTTTAGTTTGCCATTGCTTTTCCGTACGTATACGATGCTGCTAACCCAGTCGGTAGGCTCATTAACTTTGCGGATTATTCCTTATGCGGTCATTTCATTTAGTTCTGCCTTGATTTCGTCCCTCATGTGGATGGGACATTTTCTTTGAACAAATGATGGGGGGGGGGACCTCAACACAATGTGGTAATCCCCTGCGAAATGACCAATCCAGTCGAATTGATCCGGGTAAGTTTCAATCAGGTCCTTCGCTGAATTGATCCGGGTATTATGTTAGAGTTGGCTGGAACACACTTTGTTTGCTGGATGGTACAATACAGTTTAAATCCTTTAGGGAGGGTAACCCTAGTATGATTGGTCGATCGGAGGTCACCATGTAAAACTTTAGGGGCCTCCATTCACCTTTATATGCGCATTGTAGCAATATGGATCCATCTTGCGGTATGTTCGATTTGTTGTAGGCCGTCAGTACCGCAACTTCTGTGTGTGCCAGGGAGTGGTTGTCCATTTTTGTACGTAGGGGTGACGGTGTTTCCTTCCCCCCTCTCCATATATGTATTAAATATGTTGTCATTCTTTTTCCCCCTCACTATATGCTTTCCAT
>OY744545.1:67025966-67078466 GCA_963556195.1 Sepiola atlantica | reverse complement strand
GGTAGGCATTAAGTCAGGAAACCGAAACGAGGCTGCAGGTTTTGGAGGGGCGCCAGCAGAATTTAAGAGATCAGCGTCAGGTAAAGAAGCCAGTGCCACTGGGTATAGCACAGCCGAGATGATGTCAAAAAGCGAGTCTGCTAACAGTGCCAGTTCGGTGATGAAGAAAGGTTCTTCCATCTGCAGTTCGTCAACGATGAACGAAGGATCGAGTATGTCTATGAAAGAAGAATCTCTCGGGAGTTCTAAAATGATGGCGTCCTCTTCAAACAGTTCCCAGGTTATGTCGAAAGAGGACGGTGAATTTAATACGAAAATGTTCGCCGGATCTTCAAACACGAGCAAAATGATGGCGAGAGAGGAAAGTGCTAACAGCACCAAAATGCTATCGGAATCTTCTAGTAGCAGCACGAAAATGCTAAAGGAGGAAGGCTCTCTCAGCAGCCAGATGTTAGGGGGGGCAGTTGGCGACAGCACTAAAATGTTAGCTGGGGTATCTATTTCACCAGCATCGTTAATGGATTCTTTAAAGTCTGCTGAAATGAAAAAGAAAATGGCGCCGGGAGAAGGAAATATCTCTCAGCAGATCATGCCGTGCGACTTGGGAACCGTTAGCAACATGTCTTCTTCCACACAGCAGGCTTCTTCTTCATCCTCATCTTCAATGATGAGTAGTAAACAGATGTCATCTGCATCGGAACAGATGTCAATGGCCAAAACTGAACAGATGACCACTGCAATGGAAAACCTTTCTATGTCGAGTGCAGAAAGTAACCAGATGAATATGTCGTCTGCACAGATGACTTCGGCCAACGAACAGATGTCAATGTCGAATAAACAGATGACTAGTGGACAGATGTCCACATCAAATAAACAGATGTCTTCGGCCACTGAACAGATGTCCATGTCAAACCAACAGATGTCTTCGGCCACTGAGCAGATGTCTATGTCAAACCAACAGATGTCTTCGGCCACTGAGCAGATGTCTATGTCAAACCAACAGATGTCTTCGGCCACTGAACAGATGTCCATGTCAAACCAACAGATGTCAAGCAGCTCACAGTCATCAAAGGAGTTGATGTCCAACATTTTAGATGATGACCCCTTCGGCAACATGGTTAGCACCCAGGGTATGACCACCTCTGGTTCGATCCAGAAGACGTCGCAGCAATCATCGTCTTCGAAACTTCTCTCTAAAAAATTCTCCTCTTTTGACTCCAGTGGCATGAGTTTAATGGACGACACAGACTCATTCATGTCGTCTGACATCCAAGATCTAAAAAAATTAATTTAATCCCTCATAAAAAAAAGCAATTTTTTCGTCCCATTAAAAAAAAAGAAAAGAAGTTATTTTGATATCCCGTTTGTCTCCAACATTTAAAAAAAAACAAAAAAAAAAAAACTGTTTTCTAACATTTTTTTTTGCTACAAAATTTGAAAAAAAAAAAGGAATAACTTTTAAACATTATTTTAAACAGTAATTTATTATTTATTTGTTTGGTAAAAAAAAAAAATATTACCAAAACAAAAAAAGGGAAAAGAAAGGAAAAAAATTCGAATTATAATAATAATATGCAAAAACTTGCGAATTAAAAAAAAAAATTTTTATTTACATAATTATTTATTTGTAAACACATATTACTTATTTGTGATTAATTTATTATACTACTAATTATTTATGATTTAATTCATAACCTAATTTGAAAAAAATAAAAAATAAATAAATAATAATAATAATAATCCCCCCCCCCCATGTCCTGCAAAGACATTGTCAAGGATGGTTTGTTTCCATTAGTAACTTTTATTTCTAAAAAAAGAAAAAATAGTAACTATCAAAATGTTTAGTTTTTATTATTTCTAACCATATTCTTTCTTTTTTTTGTTAAAATAAATATTGTAGCTAAAACCCTTAAATTTTGTTTGTGATTAAAAAAAAATTATTATTAATAATAAAATCACGCGTGATTTTGTGAGGATTTCGTAGAAATTGAAATTTTGGATAAAATTTCACAGGTAAGTAAAAAAAAAAAATAAAAAATAAAAATACTAATATTTTATGAATAATTAAAACTGTAATTGATTTACACCTGAAAAAAGTGACTAATTTATTATTATTTTTTATTACTTTTTTGTTTGTTAATATAACGATTGTTTTGTTGTTATTTTTTTATTCTCTCTTGTAAGGCGAAATTGACTTTTAACGGTCCTGCCCCTATTTACTTGCCTCCCCACGAGGACAGAGTCAGACACAAGGTCGGTTTTTAATGTGGGAGAAATCCAGTTCTCCAGAGAGGGCAGACTGGATTGTGAAAAAAAAAATTGGTACTTCTGCAGTTTACCGACCGTGCTATTTTTTTTTAGATAGTATTTTCAAGTTAAATTCAAATTTTACGGTATCTTTTGTTTATTAAATTGTTAGGTGAAAGTACAGAATAGTTAACAAAGCCCACCCTCCCCTTCCCGTGTTAAGAATGGGTTTCTACAGAATAACGTTATTATTTCAGCACGGTCCGTAAACTGCAGAAGTACGAAATAATTAAAATTGTGTCAGTCTAGAAGGATTCCTCTTCACCGACCGAGGACAGAAAAGATGAAGTGTAGTATCAGAACAGAAACTACACTTTAAATTATTTATTTGCTATAAGGTAAATTTTTTACAATGTAACAAAATAGGCACAAGGCCATCAAAATTGAGGGTTTATTGGGTGTTGTTGGTTTATCCTTGGTCCAAAGTAATAAAGTTATCGGGTATCTTTCAGAATGATCAGTACGCTGAAAACGCTCAAAAAAACAAATATACAACAAATAAAATTAACTGTCGTCGATAAAAGTTAATTTAAAACTGACCTGTGATATTTGTTTGTATTTTTAAACCGTTCCAACTGCTATTTATTAGAAATCAATAGTTTTGTCACACGAACTTGCAAAAAACAAAAAAAATGGCGCTTGCTCGTAAGACGCCATATTGTCTAAAAAAACGAGTAAAAAATGAACAAGAAATTTTTTTTACATCTAATAAAACCCCATTTATAGTACGTAAAAATACAAACAAATATCATAGGTAAGTAGACAAATATCTCTTCTCGACGTAGGTTAAACTCACTTGTTGCATATTTATTTTTATAACCCCGTTCTCGTTAGTTTTTTAGACCCCGTCCGCGACTGTACTGATCATTCTGAAAGATACCCGGCGTCCTATTTAAAATATCCCCAAATTGTTGAACATTTTTATTTTTCATAAATATATTTATTGTACATAAATCTATTTGATCTTAGCCAAAAGGCCAAACGATCCTGTCACACTCACGTCGCGCACAACTGTACCGTTTGTTTTTTCGTATTGCCACTCGGACTTAGGGTTAGTGGTAGAGTTAAGGAAGGACATGTGTTTTTATAACCTTTAAGTTAAAATTAAATTAAAATATTATTCTTGTTTAAATCGATTTAAACATCATAAAGCCTACCATGTTGCTGCCTGAACTTTTTCAGTACATTAATGACGTTAATAAAATGCCAAAGTCTCTCTTTAGAAATTTCAAATTATTGCTTCTAATTGTCCAAGAACGATGCCGGAAGTTAAATGTAAGAATTTAAAGGATGCAGTTGACGTTCACGTCAAAATGCCAGTGTTAAAAGACATGCCATTCCTTAACCCTACCACTAACCCTAAGTCCGGGTGGCAATGCGAGATTATTTTTAAAATCTCTCACTGCCTGCCTTTGTGTATTGTGGGTCGACCATTTTGTTCGGGACCGTTCAACTTTTAAGGACCCTAAAGTTCAATTTCTCCTCGCTGTATTAATAAAACTATCATACAAGATATCGAGTGTCTGTGTGTTTCTCGTTTATGCGTAACTTTGATAAAAATGCACATCGGATTGTTTTGTTTTTATTTACTAATCGAATATTTATTGAAATCAAAAATCAAACGGTAGGAATAATTATCTCCACACTGACGATTTTCGAAAAGATGAAACGTATACGTATGTAGATAAAAACAAATATCTATAATTATATATATATATATATATATATATATATATATATATATATATATATATATATATATATATATATATGCATGGTTATATGAAAGTTATTTTCTTAATCTTTTTAGCCTCTGTCATTTGTTCTTGTTAATAATCACGAGGAAATTATTGTATTTGTAATTTGTGTCAAAGTTACTTACAGGCGAGAAACACACATACAAACAGCAAGATTTTTTTCTCCTGTGTGTAAGATCGCTTTGAATATTAAAAAAAAAAACAAAAAAAAAAACTTAAAGACAGTTTCAGCACGTTCAAAGTATACTGGTCGGTAGATAATTGAATTCTACTGCATTAGTTTTTGTTGTTGTTGTTTTTCAATTTCACGACTGTTAACTATTCTGCACTTTTACCAGGTGAGTAAATAATTATTTTAAAAATATAGATGAGAGGATTTAGACGCTATTTAAAACAATAGAAGCGAAAATACTTAGTAAAACCGATTTTATTTGCAACAGAATAATTTTTTTTAATTAATTGGGGGGGGGGGGATTAGCCCCTATTTAAAACTAGAGCTGAAATAACCTACCCCCCCCCCGCCTTCCCCAAAAAAGAAGATTTAGAAAAGTCGATTTTATTTTCTTCAAAACCAAATAAATACTTATTTTAAAATATTGATTTTAAAATGGGGGGGGGGGCTAACCTCCTCTTGCTTTGTGCCATTTTTTTCTCCTACTTATTAACTTGTGGCATTTTTTTTTTCTACTTATTAACTTGTGCCATTTTTTTTTTCTACTTATTAACTTGTGGCATTTTTTTTTTCTACTTATTAACTTGTGCCATTTTTTTCTCCTACTTATTAACTTGTGGCATTTTTTTTTCTACTTATTAACTTGTGCCATTTTTTTCTCCTACTTATTAACTTGTGGCATTTTTTTCTCCTACTTATTAACTTGTGGCATTTTTTTTTTCTACTTATTAACTTGTGACATTTTTTTCTCCTACTTATTAACTTGTGGCATTTTTTTTTTCTACTTATTAACTTGTGGCATTTTTTTTTCTACTTATTAACTTGTGCCATTTTTTTCTCCTACTTATTAACTTGTGGCATTTTTTTTTTCGGTGCCATTTTTTACGGACCACCTGAGAATAAAGCCGAAATACGTGACTGAAATAGGAATTTGCCGCCTTTGCATAATCTTGTCCATTTATTTAGGACATGAAATACAATTTAACACCAATCCATTTATTTAGGACATGAAATACAATTTAACACCAATCAATTTTATCCCAAACTTGGTCGAACACGAAGTTAATTAGGTGAGATATTCCAACGGTGTCTATGCTGTAATTGAGTCGAAATTCCCCATCATCCCAAATTCCTTATCAAAAATGGCGAAAAAAAGAAAGTAGGCTAAAGTCGTAAGTAATTATTTTCGAGGCAAATAAAATGTATTAGCATCATGTTACCTTGATGGTCGACTAAATTAGGAATCGGTGGGGGGGGGGGGGTGTTTTATGTGTGTGTTTTATGTGTGTGTTTATGTGTGTTTGTGTGTGTGTTTATGTTTGTGTGTCTGTTTGTGTGTGTCTGTTTGTGTGTGTTTATGTTTGTGTGTATGTTTGTGTGTGTGTTTATGTTAGTTTGTGTGTGTGTGTGTTTTTATATTTGTGTGCGTGTGTGTTTTTATATTTGTGTGTGTGTGTGTGTTTATGTGTTTGTTTGTGTGTGTGTTTATGTGTTTGTGTGTGTGTTTATGTGTTTGTATGTGTTTATGTTTGTGTGTGTTTGTGTGTGTTTATGTGTTTGTGTGTGTTTGTTTGTGGGTGTGTTTGCTTGTGTGCCTCTGTGTGTGTGTTTGTGTGTGTGTGTTTTTCTGGGAAGAAGTCGAGTTACGGTAAAGCTCGCTTGATCTTGTGGCTGCCATTCTCATAATAATCTCTGATTTAAAAACAACAAACAAAAAACTTCCCATCTAATCGTTCGCTTTCCACATGCCAATCTCGCCGCTTGTAACGTTGATGTACCATTCCTTCTGCTGTCTACCCCCCCACCCCCACCCCTCCCTCAGATTCCAATTCACATGGGAAGTAATTGAAACAGGATGCGTAACGTATTTGAGGACAGGTTTCTACAGACAGACATACAACAAGAAAATGACTCTTAGAAATGGATAAAATATCGTTTTACTGATAAACGGTTTTGAGGTATAATAAACTATTAGTAATAGTTTATTATACCTCATACGAATGGCGATTTGGTATCTGTCTGTCTGAAGCCGAAACTACCATTATTTTTTATTAATTGTATTAGTTGTACTCTCTTTTAATGCTCAATTCATTGTACTATACTATTTCAGACTAATGTACTATCTTTCAATGCTCAATTCAGGAGAGGGGGGGGGGGGTAATGTAGTATGTGTTCAGGTGTCATGATACCATCCTCCCAGGCATTACCTCCTTTCTTGAGGGGGGTAGTCTGTTCTGTTGTCATGATACCATCCTCCCAGGCATTACCTCCTTTCTTGAGGGGGGTAGTCTGTTCTGTTGTCATGATACCATCCTCCCAGGCATTACCTCCTTTCTTGAGGGGGGTAGTCTGTTCTGTTGTCATGATACCATCCTCCCAGGCATTACCTCCTTTCTTGAGGGGGGTAGTCTGTTCTGTTGTCATGATACCATCCTCCCAGGCATTACCTCCTTTCTTGAGGGGGGTAGTCTGTTCTGTTGTCATGATACCATCCTCCAAAGCATTACCTGCTCCTCTTTTTTTTTGGGGGGGGGGGTAGTATAATACATGTTCGTTCACGTGATACCACCTGCTCAGGCATTACCTCCTCCTTTTGGGGGACAGTGTAGTATATGTATGTTTCTTCATGATACCATCCTTCCAGGCATTACCTCCTTCTTTCTTGAGAGGGGGAGGTAGTCTGTTCTGTTGTCATGATACCATCCTCCCATGCATTACCTCCTCCTTTTTTTTTTGGGGGGGGGGGGCAGTGTAGTATATGTTTGTTTCTTCATGATACCATCCTCACAGGCGAGTAATATTGACACACAGGTTCCCGTTAGATTACCGAAGATAAGCAACGTTGAGCCTGGCCAGTATTAAATGGGTGACCATTTGGGAACACCAGGCGCTGTGTGTGGCCTGGAGAGGATATGGGCACTACCAGGTTCTATCATGGCCACAGAAAAAGTTAGGACAGAGATAGTATCTGCCTGATTCTCCGAGGACGTCGCCGTTATGGGAAAAACAACAACAACAACAACAACAATAATAATAATAATAATAATAATGTGCACAATGCTCGTGTGCACTACAACTAATGAAAAGTGCATGTATACTGTGCATAGGATAATGTGCAGTTGTCGGGGAAATGAACAGTGTATATGAGTCATGATATGCATATATGTGCATGCGTTTGGAGAGAGTGCATCAGGTGATGTTTTGACGAGTTTCGGGAAGCATGAGAATTTTTTTAAAGGATGCAGGTGTCTCAGCAGCCAACAACTGATGCAGGAAGTTTGTTCCATTCTTCAACAATTCTGAGCGACGCGGCTGAACAAATGTTTTCGAAAGTCATAAGAAACTTTGGAGGACCCTTTCTAGGGTTCCAGTTTTGGGGGAAAATCTTTATGGAGAGCCGGTTTTAGGGAAACATTTTATTAGGAAAACAGTTTTAGGCAATATTCAAATGTGAGAGTGCGAGAGAAATGTTATCTGATAAGCGAAAACAAAATAATGAGTTCAAAAGCATAAGTTCACAAAAGAGATTTTTTTTTTTTAGATATTTAAACGTGGAAGTTTACATAAATAGGAAAACAGAATGTTTGTTCTTAATTTGAGAGTCCTTGCAGAACAAGGCGGATTTATTAGCTGAGATATTGAGGAAGTCTGAGTCGATAATTACAGGGCTGTGAATTATCCACAGGTCAGAAAAGTCGTAATCAAAACTTCCTCACTCAATTACAAAAATTACTTTTGATTAAAAGTTATTAATAAGAGTCAATGCTCATTTGTTTTCATTGTAGAAAGTTCAGTGAAAAATGTTAAGAGTATTAAAATGAATCAGTTTATACATTTGTTTTCGATGAGCAGACGACAGGGTGAAAGAGTTAATGCATTGTGTGTGTGTGTGTGTGTGTACGTAAGTGTCAGTGTTTATGTTTATGACTGTGTGTGCATGAGTTGGGAAAAGCATTATTACCCGACAGAGGGGGGGGGGACGAGGGAAGCGAGCGAAATGACGATGTGGACTTTGGTTCAAACTGTTTATTGAAGGAAAAAATCTGGCTTTTATGCACTCCGGGTGGATCAAAATAGCAAATTTGATAAATTCATCTGATTGACTTAAAATGTTTTTTATTTGTTTTTATTACTTCAGGCGAGTGTATGCGTCGAGCTACATGCGTAGAAACGATTTTAAGCATTTTAATTTTGTGCACCAAAGCGTAAACTTTGGCGCCGCAAAACTGTGTTATCATCTGTAAGCATTCCAACGCATGTTAGACATGCGTGTATAAATCGCATACATGCTAAGATCACGTAGTCCGTGTTCATATTGAGCATTACTTGAACTATGGAGACTTTTTTTCTTCTTTCTTATCTCCCTCCCACAGCGGTAAGATGTGACACAAGGTCGGAAAGTGGGATTGAAAAGCCAGCACCCTAAAGGATGAGCATTCTGGCCTACAAAAAATGCCTGGGCAGCCTCATCGGCATTCCCCAGTAGGGGCGCCTTAGGTGATTAGCAATAAACTAACCCCTTCTCACAGGGTGAGAAGGCAAAGCCTGGGAGGGTGGACCTCCTAGAACTGCACAGGACAGTACCTCAGGCCGACGGAATCAAGACTTGAAGGCCAAGACGGTACTGGTCTACAGAGCGAGCATCTGTCGGAACAGATACTACACTTGGTATTTATCTACCTCCCACAGCGGTAAGATGTGACACAAGGTCGGGAAAGTGGGATTTGATAAGTCAGCGCCCTAGAGGAAGAAGAGCACTCTGGCCGTCAAAAAATGACTGGGCAGATTAACAATAAACTAACCCCTTCTCAAAGGGTGAGAAGGCAAAGCCTGGGAGGGTGGACCTCCTAGAACTGCACAGGACAGTACCTCAGGCCGACGGAATCGAGGCTTGAAGACCAAGACGGTACTGGTCTAAGGGGTGTAGTATCCATCTGGACAGACTTTTAGGGATTATTTAGGGGTATGAGGTTGGCTTATTAACCCTTTTTCTCATCTATGCTCCGTATATTGTAATCCAACAGATTGAGATCTGGGGAGCAAGGGTTAGGGTTACATCATCTGGGGAGCAAGGGGAGGTCAAATGTTAGCGATCATATGATCTTGGAAGTTTTAAAAAATTATTTAGGAATCTATTAGTTCGGATTAAGTGATTTCCCTTCATGTTGTTTTGTGGACAACATTTCAGGGTAATTGTAAAGATTGACGGTCTAAATATAATTATCACAGAAAGAAAAAATAGAAAAATACGTAAATGAAAGGAGAAAAAAAACATGAAAGAAGGGAAATCAAGTTTTTGAAATGAATGAAAGTTTTTACACTGGATGCAGGTTTCCGTACCTGGAATTAATCTGTGTGCTTAAGTCTATTAGTTTGGCATAATATTATATTTTTTTTTAACATAGTTCACCCCAAACAAGGCAGGCCGTCACTGTAGACGTAAGGAGCTACTGAGAAAAAAGAAAAGTGGAGAAGGTTGGGGGGGGGGGACCTATATTGGGATCTGCACAGCGAGATGTCTGTTTACATTAGTTTTAAATTTCTGCATGTCTGTACTGTCGGGGAAACAGGGGGCAGGGAGGGAGTTCCAGAGGCCAGCAGTACGAGGAAAGAAGCTATTTGAGTAGAAGGCTCTCCTACATCTGGGGACCTCCACAGTGAACGAATGAGATTTAGTTGATTGTCGAGTTAGTCTAGTGAATTTACATTGAGGGGGCACCAGAGTAGCCAATTCATCGGAGCATAATCCATTGAAGTATTTGTAAAACAAGCACAAGGATATTATATTGGTTAAATATAAAATATCTTCCATGTTCAGAACGTTAAAATCCATTTTTCGATAAATCGTGAAGGAACACTTTGAATTATCTCCCCCTGTCATTTGACTCTTCAAAATGAAAAAAAATTTTTTTCGCCCCTACAATACAGAAGCCCCATAAACTTAATTAAGGATATTCCCGTTCTTTTAACACCGATTGTACAAGTTACCCAATACCTTCCATATACTCGCTCTCTCCCTCAGTTGCCACATCATGCCATTATTTTTCTCCGCCACATCTCAGCTAATGAGATTGCACAGCTGCAGTCAAATATATTCAAATATATCAGCATAGCCAAGTGAATATCTCGGTGTTCTTTTATAAATTAATAAAATAACGGCAGATAAATAAAGCATCTATTCCAGTGAGCATATGCATGACTGCAAATCGACTATTTCTGTCCCTTAAGATCCTCAACGCCTTTCTATCACACACACACGTGCGCGCGCGAGCTTCCTCCCTCAACGCCACAAAATTTTCTCCCCTGCCAAATATATTCCCACAACACATTTATTCTCCGTTCCCTGATATGCCACGAAAATACATTAAACTTACAGAAAAACAAAAGTCAACCAACCATTCAATGGCAGTTACTTAAAAAGAAATAAAGAGAAACCCACACACACACATACACACACACACACACACACACACCATCCTCGAGTTTCTTCGGTTTCTCTGTACAAGGGTTTGTCAGGACAACCTGACATGAGGATACTTCACCCTACAAGTAAACCTTGACCAAATATTCAAAATAACATAGTATTCGCAGCACAAATAAGATCGCCTCAGCACGGCTATACATTTGCTCATACGAGGAATAGTGCACCTTCTCCTAGTGATGTTACCTCGAGTAACACGATGTAGCTTGATACTCCACCAGACTAGATGAATTCTTGTCCTGGAATCCGGAAAGACCAAGTGACCACAAGAAAGATATACTGCAACATATTTAACTGGTCAATTGGGGAAAGGAAAATGAATGTTTTTAACTTTCTTACAAACTCAACGTTTGAGTAATAAAGTAGAATTTTAATAGAATATCCGAATATCTATGTATCCCATATAGAGATCAAGTGTTAGCCCCAGGAAGGGGGCCCCTTGATTTCTGAGAACTTCTATTGCAGTAAAATGAAACAAAAAAAAAAATATTGTTTTTTTACTGGCGTTTGTATTTTTTTCCCCACTTCTTAAGCGGTAAGGAGTCAGGCAGAAGATTGCATTAAGTCACCCTTTGCAGGACGTATTATTATGTTATTAGCGGCAGTAAAAACAATAACAAATACCTAACTTAACATTTAGCCAATAAAAATCGTACATATTTTCAGGCAAGGCATCATAGTTCAGAGGTTAAACTCCAGACTACATATATATATATATATATATATCTTTTTAAGTGACCTCAATTAAGGCAACACCACAATGTGTATTGTCGATTGTTGAAACTCTTATTCAAGATACTTAATTTTCCCTGATGATCTGCCAAGCAAGGACCTGCTTGGTAGTGAAACACGTGTAGGTAAAAAACTCTTTAATTTGAAAAATGATAAATAAATAATCTTCGAATGAAAAAGTATTTTGTGGTGATAATTGGTCTCCTGAACGGAATGCTTTGGTAAGCCTTAAAAAATCACATATAAATGCTTTGTACCCTGTAATCGAGTATCATTGAGCTTGTTTTTATTGGCCTAATCCTGGTCTTCACTGAATAATCTATCTTCTAATGACATTACTGTCGTATGTGGTAGACCACACAGCAAGACCACTTGAGAATTATCGACTGTTTAATCTATGGATATAAAAACTCACTTGCCAAGATGTCTATTGTCTGGTGTGGACATTATTCCTGTAGAATTTCAAGTGGTCTGCTTTCCCAGTATAAAATCTCGCCTTAAAGAGGCAATTACTTTTCCAAATGAAGAAATCAAATTTTGGGTGGTCAAACCCGGATTCAGATATATTTCCCATTTATGCCGATCGTCTGCATGCATTGCAACCCCACTAAACATGGTTAGTGGGATTGCCCACTAAACATGTTTACAGTGGACAATGGTTATAAGTATCTCCCGTTTCCACTTTTATTTGAATTTTGCTTTAATAAGGAAAAAGAAAACGAAAGAAAGAGTAAAGCAGAACGAGAAGAGACGGAAAGGCAAAGGCGTAGCAAACCGGTAATCTGAGCCAATCATAAATGAAAGTAATATATGGTAGTAATAAGGCTGAAACGAGATCAGAACATAAGATCGGAGATGGGGACGATGAGGAGGATGATACTCACGGATGTTCTATGCCAGATGAAAGTGATTCCCAGAAGGAAGATACGTCTGATGTGAAAACTTACCTCAGAATGTAAGTGATAGTGTAAAACCGATACGGAATGATTTTATTACGCACAAGATGAAGGATGGCGAGATATGGAAGCACGCCAGAGGATTAAGCATAAAGTCTAATAAAAATGGAAAATAGAAGGAATGGTCGACCAATCGGGCGAAGGGGGGGGGGGCCAATATGTGTTAATTGGGATCATGTTAAGACTGGAAGGGACCCTAACCCTAACCGTATTCCGAAAAGTGAACTCTTAACAGTATTTTGTATTATTGGAGGATTCGGACTACTGTTCTCATCTCGGATGTTATTCTCACAACGTTTCGGCCGATGTAATCTCCGACTTACTTCAAGTGCGCCATGTCGAACTTGGGAATCTACATGGAATTTCAAACGCTTTATTTAATTTACCGAAGTAGACTGCGCTCGTTGCGTTCGTTCCCGTAGCCATGACCGGGTCAAAGTCTTACGTAATTCTTGATTATATTCTTAATATCGCCCGTACTGAGGATTGACCCTTCAACCAACGTGGCGCAACGGATAAAGTGCTAAGTAATAATCAGTTCTGAGTTAGTGACAGTCTTCTGGAGGTTGAAGGTTCAATCCTCACTACAAGCAATAATAACTAAGAATACAATTGCGAATTACTGAAGAATTCGACCCAGTCATGGCTGACAGAACAAGAATAATCTACCCACGTGGATGAAATAAATGGTTCAATTCGAAATCATGCACAAATTTCTGCGTTCGCCATAAAGATATCCGAGTTCAACAAGACGCACCTGAACAATATCGGGAGTTACATCGGCCGAAACTTTCCTTTCTCCCTCTACGTGACTGGCATCAGACGGAATTTCTTTGAACATAGCTTCTTTGCAACGTGGAACATATTACCGTGGGACTGCTTCCCTGTTGAATGCAACATGGTCGTCTTCTTGTCATAAATCGCCTCATAACTAATCAAATGCAATTCATACAATTGTTAGTACTCCCATAGTGTTCCTCATCATCTAGCTGGCAATCATTCCGTCTCATTAACACTTATCCTCGATACATATATATATATATATATAATATATATATATATATGTATATATATATGTATATATATATATATGTATCTATTGTAATAAGTAGTAATACTATGCATCTAGACTAGATAAGGTTTACAGTTATCAAAATTCGTACTAGTTGTCCACATGGATCCACGGTGTAAGGGTTAAAGGTGTTGATTAACAATCTATTCAATGTTTACCGTGGGTGATAAGAACAAAGGGCGTAAATAAAAAATATTAAAAATTTGGGTATTATTGTCAGTTAACATCCTTAGCTACCCCCCCCCCCCCCCTTCGCCCCAGAAAATAAGATTCTACTTTTTTTTTTTTTAGGTGATTATTTTAGAATTTAGAGTGGGGGATCAGTTTCACATATAAATTTAACATAAAACGATCCTGCATTTCAGGGCCATTCTAGTGTTTCATGGCATTACATGTGTAGGCATGTCTATGGTGTTGATCACAAATTAATGCGGACCCTTGTGTTCTCCTGTTCGCAGCCAATATTACCATTTTTATTCTTAAAATAAGTTAAAACGTTTCTATTTACTTGTCTCCCTATGAGGGCAAAGGGCTCTTTAGAGTAGAAAATGACTAACTTGGGTTTACTTTCGGCAGCCTCATAACTCTTGCTTCCCTTATTTTGTCCTTTAGTCCTCACATTCCATGAGCGATGTTTCTGACAAAGGGGGAAGAATTGCTGTTTTCCGGGTCGGAATCTATCCATCTAACACTTATCGTTGGCTGAATTTTTTACCTTGAAGTAGTATTTTTATTTTAGCTCCTTACATCAAGTGGCTTCATGCCTTGTCTGGAGCGACTTAATTTAGAAATAGATCATAATTTGTTGAAAATTAAGCTAGTATAACTATTAAAAATTAAGTTAGTATAACTATTAAAAATTAAGTTAGTATAACTATTAAAAATTAAGCTAGTATAACTATTAAAAATTAAGCTAGTATAACTATTAAAAATTAAGTTAGTATAACTATTAAAAATTAAGTTAGTATAACTATTAAAAATTAAGCTAGTATTACTATTAAAAATTAAGTTAGTATAACTATTAAAAATTAAGCTAGTATAACTATTAAAAATTAAGTTAGTATAACTATCAAAAATTAAGCTAGTATAACTATTAAAAATTAAGTTAATATAACTATTAAAAATTAAGTTAGTATAACTATTAAAAATTAAGTTAGTATAACTATCAAAAATTAAGCTAGTATAACTATCAAAAATTAAGTTAATATAACTATTAAAAATTAAGCTAGTATAACTATTAAAAATTAAGTTAGTATAACTATCAAAAATTAAGCTAGTATAACTATCAAAAATTAAGTTAGTATAACTATTAAAAATTAAGCTAGTATAACTATTAAAAATTAAGTTAGTATAACTATTAAAGATTAAGCTAGTATAACTATTAAAGATTAAGTTAATATAACTATCAAAAATTAAGTTAGTATAAGTATCAAAAATTAAGTTAATATAACTATTAAAAATTAAGCTAGTATAACTATTAAAAATTAAGTTAATATAACTATTAAAAATTAAGCTAGTATAACTATTAAAAATTAAGCTAGTATAACTATTAAAGATTAAGTTAATATAACTATCAAAAATTAAGTTAATATAACTATTAAAAATTAAGTTAGTATAACTATTAAAAATTAAGCTAATATAACTATTAAAAATTAAGCTAGTATAACTATTAAAAATTAAGTTAGTATAACTATTAAAAATTAAGTTAGTATAACTATTAAAAATTAAGTTAGTATAACTATTAAAAATTAAGCTAATATAACTATTAAAAATTAAGCTAGTATAACTATTAAAAATTAAGTTAGTATAACTATTAAAAATTAAGTTAGTATAACTATTAAAAATTAAGTTAGTATAACTATTAAAAATTAAGTTAGTATAACTATTAAAAATTAAGCTAATATAACTATTAAAAATTAAGCTAGTATAACTATTAAAGATTAAGTTAATATAACTATCAAAAATTAAGTTAGTATAACTATTAAAAATTAAGCTAGTATAACTATTAAAAATTAAGTAAATATAACTATTAAAAATTAAGCTAGTATAACTATTAAAAATTAAGTTAATATAACTATTAAAAATTAAGTTAGTATAACTTTTAAAAATTAAGTTAGTATAACTATTAAAAATTAAGCTAGTATAACTATTAAAAATTAAGCTAGTATAACTATTAAAAATTAAGTTAATATAACTATTAAAAATTAAGCTAGTATAACTATTAAAAATTAAGTTAATATAACTATTAAAAATTAAGTTAGTATAACTATTAAAAATTAAGCTAGTATAACTATTAAAAATTAAGTTAGTATAACTATTAAAAATTAAGTTAGTATAACTATTAAAAATTAAGCTAGTATTACTATTAAAAATTAAGTTAGTATAACTATTAAAAATTAAGCTAGTATAACTATTAAAAATTAAGTTAGTATAACTATTAAAAATTAAGCTAGTATAACTATTAAAAATTAAGTTAATATAACTATTAAGAATTAAGCTAGTATAACTATTAAAAATTAAGCTAGTATAACTATTAAAGATTAAGTTAATATAACTATTAAAAATTAAGTTAGTATAACTATTAAAAATTAAGCTAGTATAACTATTAAAAATTAAGTTAGTATAACTATTAAAAATTAAGCTAGTATAACTATTAAAAATTGAGTTAATATAACTATTAAAAATTAAGTTAGTATAACTTTTTAAAATTAAGTTAGTATAACTATTAAAAATTAAGCTAGTATAACTATCAAAAATTAAGCTAGTATAACTATTAAAAATTAAGTTAGTATAACTATCAAAAATTAAGCTAGTATAACTACTAAAAATTAAGCTAGTATAACTATTAAAAATTAAGTTAGTATAACTATTAAAAATTAAGCTAGTATAACTATCAAAAATTAAGTTAATATAACTATTAAAAATTAAGCTAGTATAACTATTAAAAATTAAGTTAGTATAACTATCAAAAATTAAGCTAGTATAACTATCAAAAATTAAGTTAATATAACTATTAAAAATTAAGTTAGTATAACTATTAAAAATTAAGTTAGTATAACTATTAAAAATTAAGCTAGTATAACTATTAAAGATTAAGTTAATATAACTATTAAAAATTAAGCTAGTATAACTATTAAAAATTAAGTTAGTATAACTATCAAAAATTAAGTTAGTATAACTTTTTAAAATTAAGTTAGTATAACTATCAAAAATTAAGCTAGTATAACTATTAAAAATTAAGTTAGTATAACTATCAAAAATTAAGCTAGTATAACTACTAAAAATTAAGCTAGTATAACTATTAAAAATTAAGTTAGTATAACTATTAAAAATTAAGTTAGTATAACTATTAAAAATTAAGCTAGTATTACTATTAAAAATTAAGTTAGTATAACTATTAAAAATTAAGCTAGTATAACTATTAAAAATTAAGTTAGTATAACTATCAAAAATTAAGCTAGTATAACTATTAAAAATTAAGTTAATATAACTATTAAAAATTAAGTTAGTATAACTATTAAAAATTAAGTTAGTATAACTATCAAAAATTAAGCTAGTATAACTATCAAAAATTAAGTTAATATAACTATTAAAAATTAAGCTAGTATAACTATTAAAAATTAAGTTAGTATAACTATCAAAAATTAAGCTAGTATAACTATCAAAAATTAAGTTAGTATAACTATTAAAAATTAAGCTAGTATAACTATTAAAAATTAAGTTAGTATAACTATCAAAAATTAAGCTAGTATAACTACTAAAAATTAAGCTAGTATAACTATTAAAAATTAAGTTAGTATAACTATTAAAAATTAAGCTAGTATAACTATTAAAGATTAAGTTAATATAACTATTAAAAATTAAGCTAGTATAACTATTAAAAATTAAGTTAGTATAACTATCAAAAATTAAGTTAGTATAACTTTTTAAAATTAAGTTAGTATAACTATCAAAAATTAAGCTAGTATAACTATTAAAAATTAAGTTAGTATAACTATCAAAAATTAAGCTAGTATAACTACTAAAAATTAAGCTAGTATAACTATTAAAAATTAAGTTAGTATAACTATTAAAAATTAAGTTAGTATAACTATTAAAAATTAAGCTAGTATTACTATTAAAAATTAAGTTAGTATAACTATTAAAAATTAAGCTAGTATAACTATTAAAAATTAAGTTAGTATAACTATCAAAAATTAAGCTAGTATAACTATTAAAAATTAAGTTAATATAACTATTAAAAATTAAGTTAGTATAACTATTAAAAATTAAGTTAGTATAACTATCAAAAATTAAGCTAGTATAACTATCAAAAATTAAGTTAATATAACTATTAAAAATTAAGCTAGTATAACTATTAAAAATTAAGTTAGTATAACTATCAAAAATTAAGCTAGTATAACTATCAAAAATTAAGTTAGTATAACTATTAAAAATTAAGCTAGTATAACTATTAAAAATTAAGTTAGTATAACTATCAAAAATTAAGCTAGTATAACTACTAAAAATTAAGCTAGTATAACTATTAAAGATTAAGCTAGTATAACTATTAAAGATTAAGTTAGTATAACTATTAAAAATTAAGTTAGTATAACTATTAAAAATTAAGCTAGTATAACTACTAAAAATTAAGCTAGTATAACTATTAAAGATTAAGCTAGTATAACTATTAAAGATTAAGTTAGTATAACTATTAAAGATTAAGTTAGTATAACTATTAAAAATTAAGTTAGTATAACTATCAAAAATTAAGTTAATATAACTATTAAAAATTAAGTTAGTATAACTATTAAAAATTAAGTTAGTATAACTATTAAAAATTAAGCTAGTATTACTATTAAAAATTAAGTTAGTATAACTATTAAAAATTAAGCTAGTATAACTATTAAAAATTAAGTTAGTATAACTATCAAAAATTAAGCTAGTATAACTATTAAAAATTAAGTTAATATAACTATTAAAAATTAAGTTAGTATAACTATTAAAAATTAAGTTAGTATAACTATCAAAAATTAAGCTAGTATAACTATCAAAAATTAAGTTAATATAACTATTAAAAATTAAGCTAGTATAACTATTAAAAATTAAGTTAGTATAACTATCAAAAATTAAGCTAGTATAACTATCAAAAATTAAGTTAGTATAACTATTAAAAATTAAGCTAGTATAACTATTAAAAATTAAGTTAGTATAACTATCAAAAATTAAGCTAGTATAACTACTAAAAATTAAGCTAGTATAACTATTAAAGATTAAGCTAGTATAACTATTAAAGATTAAGTTAGTATAACTATTAAAAATTAAGTTAGTATAACTATCAAAAATTAAGCTAGTATAACTACTAAAAATTAAGCTAGTATAACTATTAAAGATTAAGCTAGTATAACTATTAAAGATTAAGTTAGTATAACTATTAAAGATTAAGTTAGTATAACTATCAAAAATTAAGTTAGTATAACTATTAAAAATTAAGCTAGTATAACTATTAAAAATTAAGTTAGTATAACTATCAAAAATTAAGCTAGTATAACTATTAAAAATTAAGTTAGTATAACTATTAAAGATTAAGCTAGTATAACTATTAAAGATTAAGTTAATATAACTATCAAAAATTAAGTTAGTATAAGTATCAAAAATTAAGTTAATATAACTATTAAAAATTAAGCTAGTATAACTATTAAAAATTAAGTTAATATAACTATTAAAAATTAAGCTAGTATAACTATTAAAAATTAAGCTAGTATAACTATTAAAGATTAAGTTAATATAACTATCAAAAATTAAGTTAATATAACTATTAAAAATTAAGTTAGTATAACTATTAAAAATTAAGCTAATATAACTATTAAAAATTAAGCTAGTATAACTATTAAAAATTAAGTAAGTATAACTATTAAAAATTAAGTTAGTATAACTATTAAAAATTAAGTTAGTATAACTATTAAAAATTAAGCTAATATAACTATTAAAAATTAAGCTAGTATAACTATTAAAAATTAAGTTAGTATAACTATTAAAAATTAAGTTAGTATAACTATTAAAAATTAAGTTAGTATAACTATTAAAAATTAAGTTAGTATAACTATTAAAAATTAAGCTAATATAACTATTAAAAATTAAGCTAGTATAACTATTAAAGATTAAGTTAATATAACTATCAAAAATTAAGTTAGTATAACTATTAAAAATTAAGCTAGTATAACTATTAAAAATTAAGTTAGTATAACTATTTAAAATTAAGCTAGTATAACTATTAAAAATTAAGTTAGTATAACTATCAAAAATTAAGCTAGTATAACTATCAAAAATTAAGTTAATATAACTATTAAAGATTAAGCTAGTATAACTATTAAAAATTAAGTTAATATAACTATTAAAAATTAAGCTAGTATAACTATTAAAGATTAAGTTAATATAACTATCAAAAATTAAGTTAGTATAACTATTAAAAATTAAGTTAGTATAACTATTAAAAATTAAGCTAGTATAACTATTAAAAATTAAGTTAGTATAACTATTAAAAATTAAGTTAGTATAACTATTAAAAATTAAGTTAGTATAACTATTAAAAATTAAGCTAGTATAACTATTAAAAATTAAGTAAATATAACTATTAAAAATTAAGCTAGTATAACTATTAAAAATTAAGTTAATATAACTATTAAAAATTAAGTTAGTATAACTATTAAAAATTAAGTTAGTATAACTATTAAAAATTAAGCTAGTATAACTATTAAAAATTAAGCTAGTATAACTATTAAAAATTAAGTTAATATAACTATTAAAAATTAAGCTAGTATAACTATTAAAAATTAAGTTAGTATAACTATTAAAAATTAAGTTAGTATAACTATTAAAAATTAAGCTAGTATAACTATTAAAAATTAAGTTACTATAACTATTAAAAATTAAGTTAGTATAACTATTAAAAATTAAGCTAGTATAACTATTAAAAATTAAGTTTGTATAACTATTAAAAATTAAGTTAGTATAACTATTAAAAATTAAGCTAGTATTACTATTAAAAATTAAGTTAGTATAACTATTAAAAATTAAGCTAGTATAACTATTAAAAATTAAGTTAGTATAACTATTAAAAATTAAGCTAGTATAACTATTAAAAATTAAGTTAATATAACTATTAAGAATTAAGCTAGTATAACTATTAAAAATTAAGCTAGTATAACTATTAAAGATTAAGTTAATATAACTATTAAAAATTAAGTTAGTATAACTATTAAAAATTAAGCTAGTATAACTATTAAAAATTAAGTTTGTATAACTATTAAAAATTAAGCTAGTATAACTATTAAAAATTGAGTTAATATAACTATTAAAAATTAAGTTAGTATAACTTTTTAAAATTAAGTTAGTATAACTATTAAAAATTAAGTTAGTATAACTATTAAAAATTAAGCTAGTATAACTATCAAAAATTAAGTTAGTATAACTATCAAAAATTAAGCTAGTATAACTATCAAAAATTAAGTTAATATAACTATTAAAAATTAAGTTAGTATAACTATTTAAAATTAAGTTAGTATAACTATTAAAAATTAAGCTAGTATAACTATTAAAGATTAAGTTAATATAACTATTAAAAATTAAGCTAGTATAACTATTAAAAATTAAGTTAGTATAACTATCAAAAATTAAGTTAGTATAACTTTTTAAAATTAAGTTAGTATAACTATCAAAAATTAAGCTAGTATAACTATTAAAAATTAAGTTAGTATAACTATCAAAAATTAAGCTAGTATAACTACTAAAAATTAAGCTAGTATAACTATTAAAAATTAAGTTAGTATAACTATTAAAGATTAAACTAGTATAACTATTAAAGATTAAGTTAATATAACTATCAAAAATTAAGTTAGTATAACTATCAAAAATTAAGTTAATATAACTATTAAAAATTAAGCTAGTATAACTATTAAAAATTAAGTTAATATAACTATTAAAAATTAAGCTAGTATAACTATTAAAAATTAAGCTAGTATAACTATTAAAGATTAAGTTAATATAACTATCAAAAATTAAGTTAATATAACTATTAAAAATTAAGTTAGTATAACTATTAAAAATTAAGCTAATATAACTATTAAAAATTAAGCTAGTATAACTATTAAAAATTAAGTTAGTATAACTATTAAAAATTAAGTTTGTATAACTATTAAAAATTAAGTTAGTATAACTATTAAAAATTAAGCTAATATAACTATTAAAAATTAAGCTAGTATAACTATTAAAAATTAAGTTAGTATAACTATTAAAAATTAAGTTAGTATAACTATTAAAAATTAAGTTAGTATAACTATTAAAAATTAAGTTAGTATAACTATCAAAAATTAAGCTAGTATAACTATTAAAAATTAAGTTAGTATAACTATTAAAAATTAAGTTAGTATAACTATTAAAAATTAAGCTAATATAACTATTAAAAATTAAGCTAGTATAACTATTAAAAATTAAGTTAGTATAACTATTAAAAATTAAGTTAGTATAACTATTAAAAATTAAGTTAGTATAACTATTAAAAATTAAGTTAGTATAACTATTAAAAATTAAGTTAGTATAACTATTAAAAATTAAGCTAATATAACTATTAAAAATTAAGCTAGTATAACTATTAAAGATTAAGTTAATATAACTATCAAAAATTAAGTTAGTATAACTATCAAAAATTAAGTTAGTATAACTATTAAAAATTAAGCTAGTATAACTATTAAAAATTACGTTAGTATAACTATTAAAAATTAAGCTAGTATAACTATTAAAAATTAAGTTAGTATAACTATCAAAAATTAAGCTAGTATAACTATCAAAAATTAAGTTAATATAACTATTAAAGATTAAGCTAGTATAACTATTAAAAATTAAGTTAATATAACTATTAAAAATTAAGCTAGTATAACTATTAAAGATTAAGTTAATATAACTATCAAAAATTAAGTTAGTATAACTATTAAAAATTAAGTTAGTATAACTATTAAAAATTAAGCTAGTATAACTATTAAAAATTAAGTTAGTATAACTATTAAAAATTAAGTTAGTATAACTATTAAAAATTAAGCTAGTATAACTATTAAAAATTAAGTTAGTATAACTATTAAAAATTAAGCTAGTATAACTATTAAAAATTAAGTTAATATAACTATTAAAAATTAAGCTAGTATAACTATTAAAAATTAAGTTAATATAACTATTAAAAATTAAGTTAGTATAACTATTAAAAATTAAGTTAGTATAACTATTAAAAATTAAGCTAGTATAACTATTAAAAATTAAGCTAGTATAACTATTAAAAATTAAGTTAATATAACTATTAAAAATTAAGTTAATATAACTATTAAAAATTAAGCTAGTATAACTATTAAAAATTAATTTAGTATAACTATTAAAAATTAAGTTAATATAACTATTAAAAATTAAGCTAGTATAACTATTAAAAATTAAGTTAGTATAACTATTAAAAATTAAGTTAGTATAACTATTAAAAATTAAGCTAGTATAACTATTAAAAATTAAGTTAATATAACTATTAAAAATTAAGTTAGTATAACTATTAAAAATTAAGCTAGTATAACTATTAAAAATTAAGTTAGTATAACTATTAAAAATTAAGTTAGTATAACTATTAAAAATTAAGCTAGTATTACTATTAAAAATTAAGTTAGTATAACTATTAAAAATTAAGCTAGTATAACTATCAAAAATTAAGTTAGTATAACTATTAAAAATTAAGCTAGTATAACTATTAAAAATTAAGTTAGTATAACTATTAAAAATTAAGCTAGTATAACTATTAAAAATTAAGTTAGTATAACTATCAAAAATTAAGCTAGTATAACTATCAAAAATTAAGTTAATATAACTATTAAAGATTAAGCTAGTATAACTATTAAAAATTAAGTTAATATAACTATTAAAAATTAAGTTAATATAACTATTAAAAATTAAGCTAGTATAACTATTAAAGATTAAGTTAATATAACTATCAAAAATTAAGTTAGTATAACTATTAAAAATTAAGTTAGTATAACTATTAAAAATTAAGCTAGTATAACTATTAAAAATTAAGTTAGTATAACTATTAAAAATTAAGTTAGTATAACTATTAAAAATTAAGCTAGTATAACTATTAAAAATTAAGTTAGTATAACTATTAAAAATTAAGCTAGTATAACTATTAAAAATTGAGTTAATATAACTATTAAAAATTAAGCTAGTATAACTATTAAAAATTAAGTTAATATAACTATTAAAAATTAAGTTAGTATAACTATTAAAAATTAAGTTAGTATAACTATTAAAAATTAAGCTAGTATAACTATTAAAAATTAAGCTAGTATAACTATTAAAAATTAAGTTAATATAACTATTAAAAATTAAGTTAATATAACTATTAAAAATTAAGCTAGTATAACTATTAAAAATTAAGTTAGTATAACTATTAAAAATTAAGTTAATATAACTATTAAAAATTAAGCTAGTATAACTATTAAAAATTAAGTTAGTATAACTATTAAAAATTAAGTTAGTATAACTATTAAAAATTAAGCTAGTATAACTATTAAAAATTAAGTTAATATAACTATTAAAAATTAAGTTAGTATAACTATTAAAAATTAAGCTAGTATAACTATTAAAAATTAAGTTAGTATAACTATTAAAAATTAAGTTAGTATAACTATTAAAAATTAAGTTAATATAACTATTAAAAATTAAGCTAGTATAACTATTAAAAATTAAGCTAGTATAACTATTAAAGATTAAGTTAATATAACTATTAAAAATTAAGCTAGTATAACTATTAAAAATTAAGTTAGTATAACTATCAAAAATTAAGTTAGTATAACTTTTAAAAATTAAGTTAATATAACTATTAAAAATTAAGTTAGTATAACTATTAAAAATTAAGTTAGTATAACTTTTAAAAATTAAGTTAGTATAACTATTAAAAATTAAGTTAATATAACTATTAAAAATTAAGCTAGTATAACTATTAAAGATTAAGCTAGTATAACTATTAAAAATTAAGTTAGTATAACTATTAAAAATTAAGCTAGTATAACTATTAAAAATTAAGTTAATATAACTATTAAAAATTAAGCTAGTATAACTATTAAAGATTAAGCTAGTGTAACTATTAAAAATTAAGTTAGTATAACTATCAAAAATTAAGTTAGTATAACTATTAAAAATTAAGTTAGTATAACTATTAAAAATTAAGTTAGTATAACTATTAAAAATTAAGCTAGTATAACTATTAAAAATTAAGTTAGTATAACTATTAAAAATTAAGCTAGTATAACTATTAAAAATTAAGTTAGTATAACTATTAAAAATTAAGCTAGTATAACTATTAAAAATTAAGCTAGTATAACTATTAAAAATTAAGCTAGTATAACTATTAAAAATTAAGTTAGTATAACTATTAAAAAGGAACATGTGTCCATCTAATGAAACAATATTCCTGAATTCTTGTTATATTAAAATCAAAACAATCATCAAATTCACAATTAATAAAACGTCCTTTTGCAAAGAAATATGCAAATTAGTTAAACTTGCTACTGAGAACGCATTTACATCAGCAGTCGATAAGGCATTTCTCATTCTATAAATACAAATTGGGTGCTCTGCTAATAGAACGGTACCAAATTGCTAGGTTTTTTGAAAAGTGAACTTGGGACGCTGAACAGCTACAAAATCGAAAAATGGTTTCAAATCCACGGTCGACCTTCTCTGTCTTCATTAATTAAGCTCCCAGTTTTGTTTAAATTCGACTAGTCCAATTTTTCCAATTTTTATTTTAAATTCGACTAGTCCAATTTTTATTTTAAATTCGACTAGTCCAATTTTTCCAATTTTTATTTTAAATTCAACTAGTCCAATTTTTCCAATTTTTATTTTAAATTCGACTAGTCCAATTTTTCCAATTTTTATTTTAAATTCGACTAGTCCAATTTTTATTTTAAATTCGACTAGTCCAATTTTTCCAATTTTTATTTTTAATTCGACTAGTCCAATTTTTCCAATTTTTATTTAAAATTCGACTAGTCCAATTTTTCCAATTTTTATTTAAAATTCGACTAGTCCAATTTTTATTTTAAATTCGACTAGTCCAATTTTTCCAATTTTTATTTTAAATTCGACTAGTCCAATTTTTCCAATTTTTATTTTAAATTCGACTAGTCCAATTTTTATTTTAAATTCGACTAGTCCAATTTTTCCAATTTTTATTTTAAATTCGACTAGTCCAATTTTTATTTTAAATTCGACTAGTCCAATTTTCCAATTTTTATTTTAAATTCGACTAGTCAAATTTTTTCAATTTTTATTTTAAATTCGACTAGTCCAATTTTTCTATTTTTTTTTTTTTAAAAGATCTGTGCATTGTAAATGAACAAAGGAAAACCAAAAATATTATTTATGTATTCATCAACGTTTCGTCTTTATTTCAAGAATTCCTCAGGATGATTTGCTTGAAGAAAATAACACACAAAGTACAAAATATTTTAAACAATTTTGTACTTTGTGTTATTTTCTTAAGACCAATCATCCTGAAGAAGTCTTGAAATAAAGACGAAACGTTGATGAATACATAAATAATATTTTTTGGTTTTCATATATATATTCCGTGTTACCTTATTTTATTTTATTCTTGCTCTGTTTATTACATTGAGTTCTCATACTCGAATTTCCTTCTGGAATTTATTTCACTCTAACACACACACACATTATATATATATATATATATATATATATATATATATATATATATATATTCCATTTGAAGGTTTATTGTAATAATATAATTAACTTTAACTTAAATCTTTTAATGTTAAGGAGTTAAACAATAACTAAAAAAGATTGATTTTCACTTTTGTCTATTTTAAATAAATGAAAACAAAAAATAAAAATTGTCTTTTTAAAAATTAATTATAATTAATAATAATTATTAATTATAATTAATTTAAAAAAAATTAATTATAATTAATTATAATTAATGATTAATGTACAGGAAGAAAGAAAAGGTAGACCGTGAAAGAGACGATTTTTCGATTGTGTAGGTTTTCAGCGTCCCAACTTCACTTTTCAAAAGACTGGCGATTTGGTACCGTGCTATTATCAGGGCTGCACAAATCGAAATAGCGCCGTTTGACGTCGTTGTTGGTGCGAGAAATAGTCTCAACTTTCGCATTTATTCGCATTTCGATGTATATATTCAACCAGAGTTGTTTCCCTTTGATCACACTAAAAATATTTTAACCAAATCAGGCTGTCTGAAGTTATTGACTTCCTGACTCAAAATGCACCAAACATTGATGTTTTATTGTTTTTTCTCAAAACTCAATCATGTTCTGTAAAATCCAAAACAAAAAACAACAATTTCCCTCCCTCCCTTCTTCTTCCCTCTCCCCCCATTTCACTCAACCAAAAATCATGAATAGATACTTGAACATATGAAGAACTTGAAGCATAATGACCTAATTCAGCATTAAATAACCCGAAAACGGTTGATATGCCGTAAAACAAAACAACCAAAAAAACAAAACAACCAAAAATATTTTAACTCTGTCTAAACTATTTCCAGGTTCATTTAATTGTCGGATATTTCTGGAGTGAGCTTTTGTTGTGATTCATATGTTTCGAACTCTTGTTATCATCTTGGTTTTTATGTTCACAGAATGTCGCCCATTTTACTCTCTGGCCTTCTTCAGGCGCCTTTTATTGGATTTCCATGTTTCTCTCTCTCTCTATATATATATATATATATATACATATATATATATATATGTCAGGTTCATATTATATTCCAATAACCATGTTTTTATTTTATTATTTTTATTTTTTCCCATTTCCAAAAAACATAACATTTATGTGAGATATATTTTTTACGGTCCGTTTCATTTGTCTTGTGCCAAACAACATTTTTATGTTAATATTGTCTCTGCAACATTACAAAATCATCAGAAAAAGTCACAAAATTAAAGTGTGTTGAAAAAACCTACACTATACAGTGGTTCATTTTTGGGTGAAACCAAACAATAAAGAAAAGAGCAAACTCACACGTGGGGGAACCCACTAATACGCCATTAGACTGCAAAGTTAAAGGACACTGATAGTATATGCTAATACATATATTGTCATTAATAATATATATATATATATATTATATCCCACCTCCACACATGAATTTGTTTTACATGAATAATGTATTAAAGAGAACACAACACACTCTTTCCACCAGGTAAATAATGACCGTTCATCCACTTTCAATGTGGCAATACTATTGATGTCTCCTGTTCTGCACACATCTTCCTATACTGTCCAGATTTCATCTTCCTCTGAGGTCATCAGATCTAAACCTGTCTTTAAAACTCCCATTACTGTATCATTCTCATATCATTTCTCTCCATGCAACACATGTCCTCAACCCTCACTGGTCAGGTTTCAGTTCCATACATCATCACACTGTGTACACATCCTGATGGACTCTTTTCTTGGTCGATAGTGGTAATGCTCTGCTGGTTAATAATAGCAGAAGTTCCCTGGACTTACCCCCGTTAACCATGTGATTTTACAATCCGATTTATTCACACAATGAAAAAGAAATTCCAATCGATTTCATCGATTAGATATTATATCCGGTCCATTATTTCTTACAGTAGCATACACTTCATGATATTCAGTTTTATTACAACTGGAAAATGCAAATGGCGACGACTGATTAAAAATCACATCGTCCGTCATTCAAAGGTTTTTCTCAGATAAATAATAGAAATTTTAATGTATAACTACAAAGCATTTCATTCGTACATTTCAAAACTTCGCTTGTCGAAAGCAAATAAACTTCACGGCAATTACCATTACGAACGCGAACGCGCGGCTCAGTAGAGTTTCGACTCTTACTTTATTTACCTCCTCTCCAGGAAGTTTGACACAAGGTCAAGTTGAAAAGCCAGTGCACTAAGATTAGCGCACTCTAGCCTATAAAAATGCCTGAGCAGTCCCGTCGGCATTCCTTGGTTGGGGCGACCCAGACGATTAGCAATAAACTAACCCCTTCTCAAAGTCTGACAGGAGCAAAGTCACTGTCGGACTGATTGCCGAGGACAAATCCCCGACTGATATGAACAGAAATAAGTTGGTAACGTGTATAATCTAAAAAAAAACACGTTATGTAGATGAGTAACGTATATTCCGTAACTGGTTTATAATAATACTACAACTATTAGATAATAATTTTTATTTTTGCACGCAGGTAAATCTCACGACATTCAGTTTCCGGTTTCAGTGAATCTGTTGTTATACAGAGTGATCTCCCCTTACATTTACAACAATGCTGAAATATTGACATTACATTTGAAATGCTGAAATATTGACATTACACTTGAAATGCTGAAATATTGACATTACACTTGAAATGCTGAAATATTGACATTACACTTGAAATGCTGAAATATTGACATTACATTTAAAATGCTGAAATATTGACATTACATTTAAAATGCTGAAATATTGACATTACATTTGAAATGCTGAAATATTGACATTACACTTGAAATGCTGAAATATTGACATTACACTTGAAATGCTGAAATATTGACATTACATTTGAAATGCTGAAATATTGACATTACATTTGAAATGCTGAAATATATACATTACATTTGAAATGCTGAAATATTGACATTACACTTGAAATGCTGAAATATTGACATTACATTTGAAATGCTGAAATATTGACATTACATTTGAAATGCTGAAATATTGACATTACACTTGAAATGCTGAAATATTGACATTACACTTGAAATGCTGAAATATTGACATTACACTTGAAATGCTGAAATATTGACATTTGTGCCAGTTGACACGGTTAAGATTCGAATAAAAATTGTTGTTTGGGATAAATATAGGGTGGGCAAAAATAAGGGTCCTATTTTTAAAAATTCATAACTTTTTTATTTATTGATTTAAAAAATTTTTTTTTTTAGAATAAGTAAAGGACCCCTTCCGAAGCAAGCATGAGCCGTATTAGCCCTAAGGAACGTACCCTCATTTAGAAAACATTATTTTTGCTTAAAAAACTCAAAACAGTGTAAAAAACAATACTTTAGTTTTTGTAAGTTTTAAGAAGTGTTTTTCGGCTAAAATTTGTTTTGTTTATTTCAAAAAATCTCGGAAGGGTCAGTCTACACACACATAAAGTTTGGTGAGTTTAACTTTTATTTTGTGGAAGTTATTCAAATTCAAGTTATTCAAATTTAAAGATAGGACCCTTATTTTGGCCCACCCTGTACAATTTAGGTGCGCAGAGTGAAAATAATTGTATTGGCGCGTGACAAATAAAAAATAACGCCCACGCAAATTCCGATGTGGCCTTATATATTAAATCAACTCAAAACGAGCGGACGTAGTTGGGAGCACACCACGTGATATTTCTGTCCAATGAGATTTCTCCAAAGACATATTTTTCTAAACTTTTCTCCTTAAGCTCGCTGGAGCCTATCCAAATAGTATTTAAGCACACACAAACATCAAACTTTCTCTTTCAACTGACTTTTCATCCGGAGGTTACACGCATCTTACTATCACTCTTCCATTTCACCCTTTCGCGCGCTTCATACAATTTCACAGGCGAACATTACCTATTGCCTCTTTTAATATTTTATAACAAATGAACATTTCAACAAAAGAAAAGATATTTCTTCTTTTTACTTACCCTGAAACTAAAGGAAGGACTCATAAACTCATTACAAAAAGAAATATATTCTATTTGTTAATAGTTTATTTCAGTAAATAAACTTCCGTTGATTTTGCATGTAAATCTTATTATTATTATTTTTATTTGTGGAGGAAGTTATCACCAAAAAAAGGTATGACGACCCCCACACATTACACTTGAAATGCTGAAATATTGACATTACACTTGAAATCATTTCTTTTTAATAGAAAACAATAAAAAGGCTGTAGTTTAGAAAACAAACAAATTCATGTTTCAGAAATTTTTTAGATGAGGATTGATTGTATTATTCAGACTACTGTTCTCATTTTGGATTTTATCCTAACGTTTCGATCATTGTAACCTCACACCTTCTTCAGGTGCGTCTTGCCGAACTTGTAAATCTGTAGGGAATTTCGAATGGAACCCTTTATTTAATTAACAGGGGTAAATTGCTCTCGTTCATCAACGGGGGGGGGGGGGAGATTGCTCTCATTCCTTCAGCCGTGACTGAGTAGAAGTCTTAAGTAATTATTAAATTCTTAGTATCGCCCGCACCGAGGATTGAACCTTCAACCTCCTGAAGACTGTCACTTAGAACTGAGTATTACTTTGCAATTATATGCATTGTTCCACGGGGGTTTTGGGGGGGACAAGACGCACCTTAAGAAAGTCGGGAGTTACATTTAAAAAGAAATTTTTTTTTTAACTTAGTTCATCCTTAAACAAGTCAAGTTGCCACTGTAAACGTAAGGGGCTACTGAGAAGTAGGGTGAAAGTTTAGGAGGTCATCCTAAATTGGGAGCTGTGCAGCTAGATGCTTGTTAACATTAGTTTTAAATTTCTGCATGTCGGTACAGTCGGGGAAACAGGGGGCAGTGAGGGAGTTCCAAAGGCCGGCAGCACGAGGAAAGAAGCTATTGAAGTAGAAGGCTCTCCGGCATCTGATGACCTCCACAGTGAATGGATGGGAGTTGGCAGATTGTCGGGTTGGTCTAGTGAATTTACGTCGTGGGGGCACCGGAGCAGCTAGTTCATTGGAGCACATTCCATTGAAGTACTTGTAAAACAAGCACAACGATGCAACATTGCGGCGATAGGATAGGGGATGGAGCTTGGTTGACAGTGAGGGACCTATTAAGTTGGCGACTCTTTTTTGGACCTTGTCTAAGAGGGATAGACTAGTGGATGATGCACCAGCCCAGATGTGACAACAATACTTCATGCATGGGTGGATGGTGGCTTTGTAGAGATATAGGATACTGTCAGGTGTGAGAAGTTTTCTAGCATGGTAGAGGGAGCCCACTTTCTTTGCAGCAGCTTTGGCAATGTCTTCTATGTATTTGTTCCAACTCATGTTTCCTGTGACTATTAGGCTGAGGACTTTCAAGTAGGATGTTACTTGCCACGGCAATCAGTAGTTGAAGACGTTTCTTGAAGGAAAGGAGCATTGAATGTTACCATCCATTTATGACCCCATTCCACTATAGACTTGTAAGAAAAGTTATGATGATAATATTAACCTTTAATATAAAATGACATTGTGTTCATGAAAGTAAAAATATTCCACATTACCCATCCTTACACCTAGCAGCTGTGTTCCAAAATTCATAATGATCTGATAATTAGTTTAGGAGTGAATCCTATAGATAGGTATATATATATATTTGTAGCTTTAAATCAAATCCAATTTATTGGCAAAAAATAGCACAGTGCAACAAGCCATGTGGAATGGTAGTAGGAAGATGTGCACTGTCTGAAGAGTGACTTTAATCCTGGATAAACATCGTCAATACCTCTGCTTCGCTGTTGCATGGAGCAGAAACACGGACAAAGAATGCTGCCTTTCTCCTAATGAGACGAGAGCCACTATGGTACATCTTTTGCTGGATCCTGTGGAAACCATGACTTGGCGCTCGTGTGAAAAACTTCTCGAAAGGTATTTTCCAATTCTGATTGATGATGTTTCCGCTGCTCAACGGAGACTAATTATCCAAAGATCAGCAGTCATGAATGAATGATGCCTCATCCAGCGTTGCCCTTAATTGTTTGCTCGTCTGCGGACTGACCACGACTTCTGGCAGTCTGTTCGATGGTGCAGCGACCCGAACCGAAAAAGACAACTTCCGACAATTAAGCAGAAATCGTCTCAGGTTCAGATTCTGAGTTTCCACAAAGCCTTCTCTGCGTAGCTGGTATCAAGAAGAGGTCACGAGGTGCATTGCAGTTTCCATGCATGAGGTTAAAGGTGAGGATGAGGTCTCTGCACAGCCGCCTGATAGTTAGTGTATGGAAATATATATATATATATATATATATATATTATAATAATATTTCCATACACTATACATATGATAAAAAAAATAGAACTAATATTCCAACGTAATGGAAAATGAAAAAAAAGAAAACCAAAAATATTATTTATGTATTCATCAACGTTTCTTCTTTATTTAAAGACTTCCTCAGGATGATTGTGTGTATTTTTTTTCAGACCAAAGTACAAAATATTTTAAACAATTTTGTACTTTGTGTGTTATTTTCTTAAGACCAATCATTCTGAGGAAGTCTTAAAATAAAGACGAAACGTTGATGAATACGTAAATAATATTTTGGGGTTTTCATATATATATATATATATATATATATATATATTCCGTGTGACCTTATTTTATTTTTGCTCTGTTTATTACATTGAGCTCGCATACTCGGATTTCCTTCTGGAATGTATTTAACTCTAACACACACACATTATATATATATATATATATATATATATATATATAGTCTTGTTTATATTATTAAATAATATTAAATCTTGGCCTTTGCCAACTTATCTATCCCAGCAATTTCCTCTGATGATAAGATTTTGATCTTTGAAAAGCCTGGCTTAAGGAAAAAATTAATTGAATAAATTGCAGAATATACCTTGCATTGAACTACTGAATTGAAAAAAGATCTGCCTCCGTCGCTTTTCTAATTCCTTTTCATCCTTCTACCTATATATATATATATATATATATATATATATATTCCATTTTGAAGGTCATGTTATGTATACAAACTCAACAACGTAAAAATATATCTGAAAAAAAAAAAAAAAAAACATTGAAAAAAATTATGGAATAAAAACTATAAAACATGTTTACAGGTTGTAGAAATATACATTTTATCGTTGTAATTTTTGCTTTAGTTTTCAATTTTTATTATTAAATTTTATTTTAAGGTTTTTTTTTTACAAGTAATTCAGGCATTTTAACTTTCCGTCGTGTCTCCCCAATCCTAATAAAGACAGCAGTAGCAACCACATTACTGGTTGTCGTTCAATCAAGCAGAGTTCCTATTAAAGAAGAAAGTTTTTCAACTGTATACAAAAAAGGCAAATTTTTATTCTTTTTGTTTCTTATTTTTTTACGAAGGCCTCAAAATGTTGTAGAAATTTTTAGAAAAGAATCAGTCCAGGAAATGAAAGGATCTGCCACCATTTTTAAGTTGAGAAAATAGGGGTTTTTTGGGTTTTTTTTTTTTTTTTAATTCTTCATCTATTTGGGTTAGGTACAAAAAAAAAAAAATTAAAATGGTTTCCTTCATTATAGGAAAGGGGATGGGAATAGGCTTTTCATGAGCAGAAAATTAAAGATTGATAACAAACAAAAAAAAATTATATTAACCCGTTGAACCTAATATACAAAATGGCTTCATGCGTTCCACTGATTTGTTCTTACTTTCTAAATTGGAGCTAACCCTTACCCTAACCTGTAAGGTTTTTTTGCAAAAAAAAAGCTGTTCGCACATCTTTATGAAAAAAAAAATTTTTTTTTTTATAGCCACCCTATTTTAAAATAGTCAGGTTGAGCTTTGGTGGCGGTTTGCATTCTTCAAGTGCTTCTGTTTTCTCATAGACCGTGATGCTTATACTATTATAGAATTTTTTTTTTCTAATTAAAAAAAAAAAAAAACTTAAAAAATAAATAAATAACTAAAAATAAATAAAATAATTTTTTTTTTCTAATTAAAAAAAAAACTTCTAAAAAAATAAATAAATAACTAAAAATAAATAAATAAATAACTAAAAATAAATAAATAAAAAAATAAATAAAATAATTTTTTATTTTTTTTTAAATACCCGAGGAAGAAATACAGATTCCACGTCACTCAGCCATGATTGTTTGTGCGCTCTCCAATTTGCAAATTTAAGTGTCTATTCTAATTTCAAGCAGGAAAAGACAAATTAACTATTGCGCCTAATGGATATTTTCTCAGTCTGCAATTGTTAAAATAATTTGTCATATTTGTATGAAATGTCACTAAACAGCCTTTTGGCTGCGATCAAAGTGTAGTATTTGTCTCATCCTCTGTCAGTCATGAGAGATCCTTCTAGACTGAGGCAACTTTTATTTTTGTCCCAATCCAGAGTGCTTCTTCTTGCGGAGCTGGATTTAATCCACACTGAAAACAGATCTTGTGTGTCTAACTCTAACCCTCATGGGGGGGGGGGGGGGGGGGGGATAAAATAGGGTATGGGGAGGGGGGTGCAAATAAAATAGGGTATGGGGAGGGGGGTGCAAATAAAATAGGGTTAGGGGAGGGGGGGGGCAAATAAAATAGGGTTGGGGAGGGGGAGCAAATAAAATAGGGTTAGGGGAGGGCGAGCAAATAAAATAGGTTAGGGGAGGGGGAGGGGGGTGCAAATAAAATAGGTTGGGGGGGGATAATAAAATAGGGTTGGGGGGGTGCAAATAAAATAGGGTTAGGGGAGGGGGGTGCAAATAAAATAGGGGAGGGGAGGGGGTGCAAATAAAAAAATAGGGTATGGGGAGGGGAGCAAATAAAAAATAGGGTCACTAAACAAATAAAACGAAACCCACGGAACAGTTATCACACTTTTCCTCCATAAAATTTCCTAGAAATCTGTTTTCCTCGGAGTTTGTTAATCAATTTCCTCCTATTCCCTTATCATGCTTATTTATTTACGCTACCTTTTGACTTAGGATCAAGTGTAGTATCTGTTCTGTCCTTGGTCAGTGAAGGAGAAACCGTTGTCGACTGGGACAATAATTTGAATTGTCTACATCCAGAGTGCCCCTTTTTTGGGAGCTAGATTTTCCCTACAGAAAAAAAAAAACGACCTTATGTCTAACTCTGCTCTCGTGGGGAGGCAAGTAGATAGGGGACAATGATGAAAATGAATATATGCTAGAGGCTAAATTTTGCATTATTTTTTTTTCTTTTTGATTAGAATTGTGCTCGGCCATCCGAACGCCAGTCGGAAATAATATGCCGGCAAGAACTGAGGCATTTGGATTCAACGGGTTAATGTAAAAAAACAACAATAACAAAAAATAAAAATAAAAAAACACAATTTTAATTTTTTTTTTTTTTTTTTTTTTTAAATAATTAAATAATTATTATTGAAAAGCAGGTTGAATAAACAGAACTTTAGTAGATTTTGGGATGATCTCAATTTTTTTAATTTTTTTTTTTATTCTTTTTTAAAAGTTCGATATAAAAGTATTTCAGATATCCCACCCCTTCCTGTAATATTGAAATTAAGAACTTTAACAATACCAAACAACTTTCATCTTTTAAATTACTGGATTTTAAATGCATTATAAAAAGAAAGAATTTTTTTTTTTCAATTTAAATCTTAGTAGAATGGAATGCATATATAAAAATGAGCAAAAAATTAAAATTTAATAATTAAAAAAAAAAAAAATCTCAAAACTGGTGAGCAGATCTGGGTTAAAATAAATGAAGGTATTATCGTTTTTTTTTTTCACCCCATTTAAAATTTTACATATCATCTACTAAGGGATTCGATAAGGCCTTTATAATTGTTTTCATGTAAGCAGCAGCTGCCAGTGCGGCATACGGTTGCCATTCCTTGTTCTTTGAGCCGTCAGTATAATCGGAAACTCCTCGAATAAACATAAAACTGTCTTTCCTGTTGCCTTCGATCGACTCAAGCACTTGATCAAATTCAGTATCAAAGGCCTTAATATTATATTTGCCGGCAAAATCAAGTCGGGTTGCGTCCGTCTTCACGACAGGTCGACCAGAGCCAAGGACGCCGAAATGAATTCGTGGCCTATCCATACGAATCTTGATATCGCAGGCGTTCTCGGGGGGTTGGGGATGTTCAACTTCGATGATATTGTCTTCACCAATATTCATGTAGAGGCGGTCAGTACTGTTCATGGGGCGCACAAAATCAGCTTCTTGACCTTCCAGAAGGGCTTGACCCTCCTCGATGTACTGCTCCCACGGGACACAGTCTGGACTCAATTGGGCAGTCTCTGCAATCTGCTGAGCCACCTGCTGTAAGCCGGGGTCTTTCGGTGCGAACGTCTTGTGCACGTATTGCAGATCGCCTTCTTTGTTCTTCAGGATCTTCTGGCAGTAATAGTAGATATTGTTGTTTACGCCACCCTTGGAGATGACAATGTCTCCAAGTCGAACATGTTTGTAGAAGTCCGTGTAGTAAGGGACACCGCCGGCCACACCTACGATGAACACGTGCTCAATGTTCTGGAATGTCCCTGAGGAAAGAAGAAAAAAAAAAAAAAAAACAGATTTTGATTAGCAATATACGATTACATTAGTTTACAAAAAAGAAAATCGGTACTTCTATCGATCCTGACCCAATCTCCGTGAATTTCGCGTCGGCAGCGTTCGGGCATCTTACGTAAACACCCGAGAGATGACGAGCCGGATGACGAGCCGAATGTGGTAACCGATACCTTCGATACGTTGCTGCGTCGTATTTTTTTCACTTTTATTTTCAAGAAAGATTGCAAATAAACAACCAAAAAAAAAAAAACGAACAACACATAGCAAAAGTATATAATGTTTTGGTTTTTATTTTTGTAACAAAACAATTATAAACAACTGTTAATAATAATAATAATAAAAATAATAATAATAATAATAATAATAATAACAACACCTTTTCTTTCTATCAAGCGACTCATGTAATAGCATTTCGGAACTTTTTTTTTCTTTTTGCCAACAGCTTTTTTTGTTTTTTAATTTAACAGGAAATAAACATGCACTGGCTTTGAACAATTTCAATACTGATTATAAAAATTGTCATCTGGTTACTGACAGCTGATTGGCTAATCGCTTGGCATCTCTCTGCCACTATTCGGCTCGTCATCTCTCGCGTGTTTACGTAGCATACTCGAAAGCTGCCAATGCGAAGTTCATGGAGATTGGGTCAGTACCAGAAAATCAATATCATCCACACAAAATCCCTCGTGTGTACGATGGTGGCGCCACCTATACCGTAGCGTGGGCACCCTATCTTACAGCGGCACGGTGCCCCTCGCCACCGCACCACGGTTAATTGGTGTGTTGATGTCAGAAAGGGCATAAAACTAAGCACCAAACCAAAATCGTGATACCCAACATAAAAAAGGCCCCCAAGAATAAAAAGGGGGTGCTACGAATCTTCAGAGAACGCAGAAAAAAAATAAGGCTCGGAACGGCCAACATAGGAACCGTGAAAAGAAAATCAACAGAAGTTATTGACATGCATAGGCGCCACAACATCGACATTTGTTGCTTACAAGAAACAAAAATACAGTTATTAGTGGCGACAAGATCTGGTGCAGCGGCAGCGAAGATGATGCAAATACAGTCGGTAAGGAAGTTAAAACATCAAAGAGGTTATGAGATACGGAGACCGAATTCTGAAAGTTTCCCTCATTATAGGGCAAAGCGAATTAAGTGTTGCATCAGCTTATGCTTCACAGCCCGGTCGTCACGAAGCTGAGAAGGCAGAATTCTTGATCCTTCTGGAAGACGTGATCGCCAAAACGCCAACATACAGAGACTTTGCAGTAGCGGGCGACTTCAACGGGCATATCGGCTCAAATAACGAGTTTGCGAACATCATGGGCCCCCACAGGTTTGGCACGAGAAACGCTGAAAGATTAGATGTACTAACCCTGTGTCTCAACCATGATCTGACAGACTGCAATATCCGCTTCAAGAAAAGCCCTGAAAAATTAATGACGTACAAGCGTGAAGACGCGGAAACTCAGATTGATCTAATACTGATCAGACTGACGGCCAATTTATGAATCACTCACTGCAAAGTTATAGCAAATCTTGCATTCCTCAGGGTCGAGCAGAAAACTCTCGGCGGCAAAAGAATCAAAGATTGGAAACTCTGTGAAACTCAGACATGTCACCAGTATAGAACCCGAATAGAGGAACTTTTGGGAGAACAGAAATACCGATGATTGAAGTAAACTGGTAAAAAGTATCAGAATTTCGGCTACCGACACACGGAAAACAACGCTAAACGTGGTTGTAGAATTCGGCAACCAGTGAAATTATAAAAATGAAAGCCATAGCTTTCAAAACAAGGAAGAGAACAAGCTAACCCTAACCAACTGAGAAAACAAGTACACAATGGCATCCCATAATGCTCGTGGCACCATCCGATAGAGATGGGCGGTTTTACCGAAAAACCGCGGTTTTTCGGTTTCGTCTCCATACCGAATACCGGATCGGTTTTTTTTTTTTAAACCGTAACCGTTCGGTATTGTGTTTTTGCTACAGTAAGCCACCATATACAAGAAACACGGTTGAAAAGATTTTCCGATTTGAATAAAATTGAATATTACCAAAAAATGTTATATTAGTAAGAGGACAGATGGACAAATATATTACTGCAATTACTGCTATAAACACGAGGCGATTTTTGTTTATTTTCATTCTAGAACGAATTTTAAACATTTTAAAATATGAATATAGAAAATGTTGTTACATTTTTCGTACCCAACTAGTAAATAAATTAATCTTTCATCTTTTTTTATGCATTAAAATTATAATTGTACGTTGTTTTGTCTTTCGGTAATAGTAATTTTAAATTATCTTATCCTAAAAAATATTGTCCGTTTTTTGAGCGAAAGTCAACAATGGCGGCTAGTATTGCTGATATAACAATCAATCAGCAGCAGCGTCTTGTAAAGTTTTGTAAAATTAGTTTATAAACTTCTTTAAAAGTGAGATAAAAATACTTTTTGTGCTTAAAAAAGTTAATCCTATTTGGTTCTTTTATAAAAAATACTTTCAAAAATACTGGTTTTCACTCAACTTTCGAACTTCTAGTAGTAATGAATTTCTAGTCGCCAATTTAAAAAAAAAATTAAGATTCTACTTTTTTAGGCGATTACGTCTTAAAGTCTTGGCGAAAAAAAGAAAAAACAAAACAACAAAAATAGTTTAGAATTTAGAGTGGGGGATCAGTTTCGCATATAAATTTAATGTAAAATGATCTCCGATTTCCCGGCCATTCTTGCCTTTTAGTGAAATTTATAAAATAAATAATTACTCTACCATTAACTCTAGGTACGACTAACAAGCCCACCTCCTAAAAATGCCATCTTGAACGTATCGTACCATTAACCTTAAATATGAGTGGCAAGCCACTCCTAAAAAACTCCCTTAACCCTAACACTAAGTCCGAATGGCAACCTCCATCCAAAACAAAACCCCTTCCTTAACCTTATCACTAACCCTAAGTCCGAGTAGGAAGCCCTAATCCTACAAAAAAGCCCATTAAAACCACACATAATCATCTAAAAAAAAAAAAAAAAAAAAAGCAGACGCCCATAAAAAAAACACAGGATTTATTTGCCATAGAAAAAAATTGATTAATGCCCTAAAACGCTAGAATGGCCCGGAAATGGTGAATTATTCTACATTAAATATATGTGAAACTAATCCCCCACTCGAAATTCTAAATGAATTTTTTTTTTCTTTCTGCTAAGTTTTAAGGGTGTTCACACTTAATTGCCCCTAGCCCTACCACTAACCTGAAGTTCAAGTGGTAAGCCCCCCTCCTCCCACAAAGACCCTCATAATCGTCTAAAAAAAAAAAAAAAAAAAAAAAAAAAACAAGAAAAACGCACAGGATTTATCTCCCATAGAAAAAATAAATAACTGTCCTAAAATGCTAGAATGGCCTTGAAATGGGGGATTATTTTATGTGAAACTGAACCCCACTTTAAATTCTAAAATAATTGTTTTTGTTTCTTTCTTTCTGCCAAGTTTTTCAGGGTGTTAACATGTAATTGCCTAAATAAAAAAAAGTAGAATCTCATATTTTGGGGAGGTAAGGGGGTGAGTTAGCAGAAGGTGTAAATCTACAATAATGCTAAAAAAATCTTGCAATATATTCATTTTTAAACAGTCCTAGTATTAGATTTTAGTTTCTTGTACATAAAATGTATTACAATTCAACTTTGAGTTTTCTAACTTCTTTCTTTTAATGGATTCATGGTATTTTTAAGGTATTGCAGCATATTTATGTGCACTTAGTGCAGATTACTTGGAAACCATTAATTTCTGGAGATTTTCAGTGGCATATTCTGATTCCTTGTACAAAAGTACACTTATATGGTAAATTTCATTGCTTAATCTTGTGTTTTAACAAAGATATAACATTTTTACTGAAAAATTAGTGTAAAAAATGTAACGAAACGCATATGGTATTAAAGAGGGGAAAATATCCAATTGTGCGAGGCACAAAAATAGTCATAACTTCCTTATTTTTAGTCAGATTTAAAAAATTAAAAAAAATTCTGTCTTAGATCATCAAGCTCTTTCTATATATGCCATTATTGAGATATTTTAAGCAATTTAAAAAATTTTCATGTGTATTGCTACTTGTAGGAAGAAATCTTTGTTTACAGTTTGTTTATCATTAACATTTTGAATTTTCAAATGAAAAACAGAAATACGACAGACAACATGACATCGTATTTTTAGCATAAACTATTATCAAATGAAAAAGAAAAAATCAAACGCGTTCCGTATGATGTCGAAAATCTATTTGATTCAACTCAAAATTGTAAAATAATTATTTGTTTGTTTCAGAGTTATCTAAAAAAATAAGTTATTAAAATGAAATTTAAAAAAAATACTTGTAAAAGTAAATAAACGAAAAGTAGTGAGTAAGTATAAACATTTAAAAAGAAAAAAAGTAGTTGCCAATGCTAGTGTCACTTTATTCGGATTTTAAAAATTATTTTAAACATTAGGCATTTCATTGTTTACTTTTGAAAAGCCACTTCATACATAAATTGTAATTTCTAGAGAACTATCTCTCAACTATACCGTTTTCTCTCCCAAAAATGGGTTATTCAAAAAGTAGACTATGCAACGATTTATATTTTACTTAATTGTTAATATGGTATTTATTTAGAGTTGACAATTTATTCGAAAGTTTAATTATTAAACTTTAATCCAAGTCATGAATTCTATGACTAAAATTACCTTAAAGCTTAAAAAATGACTTTAGGTGAATTAATAATCTCTACTTTTTTTTTTAACCATCCTTCCTTTTACCTTGGCGCGGTTTTCGGGTGTTCTACTAGTCTTTTACGCATGTCTATAAAGTTTTATTACCCTGTCTTAAAAACAAATATTAACCCCAACACGCACCAGTTGACAGAACTTCGAGCACACAAAATGACAGACATCCCAACAGTCAACACCGGCAATTCGAGAAGTATATGGTGTGTTTCTTTTACGCGACAAGACACGTCTTGCAAACATTTTCACCTATTAAATTTTTTATCTGTCAAATAATTTTGACAATATTTCATTTTCATCATCATTTTTGCTTAATTTTATTTGTAAAATTATTTTGTTTGTTTAAATAAATTTTCGTTTTTTAATTTCTTGCATTTCTGAGTTATATTTTAGCTTCTGATGGGTTAAAGAATTAGATAGAATGTATATTCAAACTCAGTTTTATTCTTCAGAAATCTTTCATGAATCTTCGGTCACTGTTTTAACGAGTTAACTGTTAAAAAGGTATCAGAACTTTGATTACAACAGTCAACACCTTAAAACTTATATGATTCATATCATGGAGAATGATTCAGTCACAAAATTATCGAAACAGTGGCATAATTCAACTAAACGTTGAATAATAACTAATCATCACACAAGAGAATGAATAGCTTCCATAGTAAAAAATTTTTTTTCAAAAAAACCGAAAAACCGAACCGTAAACCGAGGTTTTAAGGGAAAAAAACCGAAACCGATACCGAAACAAAAATTTCAAAACCGCCCAACTCTACCATCCGACACGCAAAAAGAGCTTATTGGGAAACTTGGTGTGTGAATGTGATGTCATGTGGTGAGGCCGAAAGCCTCCATGTGGCCATCTACAAAGTTGCTAGACAACTGAAGAAGGGACAGCTCTGAGATATCTGTGCAGTCGTGTATTAAGCCCGATGATGGAGAACTTTTAACAAAGCCGACTGAAAGTGCCCAAAGATGGAGGAAATATTTCAAAACATTACTTAATGGATAGTTTTAACATGAATATTCCCCTGCGGAGGTTGTGGCAAGTCCGATGCTGGAAAAAATGAGGGCTGATGTTTAGGCGGCGATGGAGGTATCAAAAACAAATAACATCACTGTCCCACTTTACAAAGGCAAAGGCGACGCGTTGCAGTGCGGAAGTTATAGACGACTGAGACTTCTTGAGCATGGCTTGAAAGAGTACTCGTGAATCGGATCCTCCCTCTGATCGAAATAGACAGACAACAGTGCGGCTTTCAAGCACTGAAGTCGACGACAGATGCTCTTTTTCTGCTATCGCAACTCCGCAAAAAGATTTCTCCAACATAAAAAGCAATTTTTTCATGTTTTCATTGATCTGGAAAAGGTGTTTGACGAAGTGCCAAGAAACGCTATCCTCGAGGCCCTCAGGCGCAAACTTATTCCTGAACAATTAGTGAATGCAGTTTCCAGACTCGACCGCAAATCGACCACGGCCGTGACCTTTGCTGTTGTGCTCTCTGAACCCCTAGATGTAACAGGGGGAGTGCACCAGGGGTCAGTACTATGCCCGCTATAATTTATATTCGTCTTTGACGAGTCAACAAAAACCTGAAAAGAATGGTGCTCTTTGGGGGATTCTGGATGGATGGAGGAAATTGCCGATCTCACTCTACCGACCTCCATGAGTAATTATGGCGCACAACGACGTCCCAACTGGTTTGGCCACATCGCCCGCCGTCAGTCATCTGAAATGCTCCAAAGTGTGTCCCACATCAACATCGATTGCCCAAATCCACATGGTAGGCCGTTTAAGTACATGGAGGGGATCAGTTGATGACGACAGCCTGATCCTGGCGGGCGACGAATGCGAAATGGCAACAGGCAAGAAAAGTTGGAAGTCGTTCACGAAACGTCTAACCTCAGGCTTGAAACCGGAAGACAAAAAATGGTTTGGTTTGGTTGTTTTGTTTTACGGCATATCAACCCTTTTCGGGTTATTTAATGCCGAATCTGGTCATTTCGGTAACAGTTTTTATGCTTCAAGTTCTTTATATCTTCAACTATTAATTCATGGTGTTTTTTTTTGTTTTTGTTTTTGCCTTTGCAGAACATGATTGAGTTTTGCAAAGGGGAAGGAAAAAAAACAATAACATCAATGTTTGGTGCGTTTTGGGTCAGAAAGCCTGATCTGGTAGCACCAGATTCTTAACCCCCTCCTCCCATTGGATGAACTTTCTATCGTTAGGCCCAGGACTATTTAAGTGCCCCCCCCCCCTCACTGTTTATAGTTGCTGTTTCGTAGCGTTAAGTTGGTGTCGGTTATCGACTATATTAGTCGGCTTAATGTCGGCCGCATCCAGAGTTCTCATGGCAGAGGTGTAATCGGTTGTGTCACCAATAATTTCAAATACTTCTGCCGATATCTGCTATTTAACGATGCATAGAAGTCGGTTTTTGGTGCTTCCAGTTTCTTCAACACCGTTAATCGTATGCAGGTAATTCATGAAAGTAAGCTTGTTTTACAAATACTTCAACAGATTATGCTCCGATAAATTGGCTGCTCTGGTGCCCCCTCGTCGTAAGTTTACTAGACCAACTCGATAATCGACTAAATCCCATTCATTCACTGTGGAGGTTCCTAGATGCCGGAGAGCTTTCTACTCAAATAGCTTCTTTCCTCGGGCTGCTGGCCTCTGGAACTCCCTCCCTGCCCCCTGTTTCCCTAACGGTACTGACATGCAGAAATTTAAAACCAATGTAAACAGACACCTCGCTGCGCAGATCCCAATTTAGGTTGACCCCAGCTAACCTTCTCCCTTTTCTTTCTTCTCAGTAGCCCCTTACGTCTTCAGTAGCGGCCTGCCTTGTTTGGGGTGAACTATGTTAAAAAAAAAAGAAAAAGAATCTTCCAATGTCTGCGTTCAGGACTGTAGACGTGGTATCAAATCGTTAAGGACTGTAGACGTGGTATCAAATCGTTAAGGACAAAGTACTCTGTCCATTTCGTTTATCAATCAAACATTCAGTATCGGTCTGAAGACAAGACTATACTTTTACACTATTGATGTGCGATCGTACTATCTTTCAATTTAGAGGGAGGGTGTAGTGTAGTATCTGTTTTGTTGTCATGATACCATCCTCTCAGGAATTTAATAGAGTAGAAAGTGGACCTCAGGTTTACTTTCGGCAGCCTTGTAACTCTCACATTTCATAAACGATGTTTCTAACAAAGGGGAAACAATTCATGTTTTCTGGGTCAGAATCTACCATCTGACACTTGTCGTTAGCTAGTTTTTAACCTTGAAGCAGTATATATTTTTTTTTTAGCTCCTTACATCAAGTGGTTTCATGCCTTGTCTCGTGCGACTTCCATAAAAAAAAAAATTAAAAAGGATTTTTTTTTTGATTTTTTTATTTAGGAGGTGGGTGGATAGTGTAGTATATTTTCTGTTTTCATGATACCATCCTCCCAGGCATTACCTCCTCCATAGTATGTGTTCTATGCTCATAATACCAAATAATTCCCATGTTTGCTGGAACGAGGGGCAGATATCGTTTTGTTTTTAAGTAAAGATAAAACCGATGTCGCAAACTTACCTAACAATCGTGTTGTCGTATTTCCTGACGAAATCTGAGCAAACATTGCGTGTCCGATGGCTGGGAGTTTGGTAGACACAACTTTGTGTTCGCCAATGAATCCGATTGTGTAGACGTTAGATTCTCCTGGAAAACAGAACGAGGAAAAGATTGGTTTCGTTTGTTCTATGGCATATCAACATCTTATGGGTCATCAACATGCCGAAACGTTAGTTTTTAATGTTTATGTGTTTTAATATTATTTGATTGTTTTGTTGCATATCAACCGTTTTCGGGTGATTTAACGCCGAATCGGGTCATTTTGGTAACAGTTTTTATGCTTCAAATTATTTATATTTTCAAATATTTATTCATGGTATTTTGGTTTGGATGTTTTTTAGAGGAAAAATGTTGTTCTTGTTTGAGTTTTGCAAAACGAATGGGGAGGGGGGGAACAAAAACAAATAAAAAACAAGGAAAAGAAAAAAAAACATGTTAAACAGTCACTATGAATCAAAATCTGAAAAATTTGTACAGAAAATCTGGCCCATTTTGGCAACATCATAATCATAATAATCATCATCATCATCATAAGCATTATCTGAGATAATACCTTTGTGTATCTGCAACAACAATGGGATGTCAAAAAGCCCTAACCGACAATGGAAAAGCAGTTACAGTCGAAGAAGCCACTAAAAGATACCTCACCTTATCCATTGGCTCAAAAAATAGGTCGCCATGTTGAAAAAATTTGAGAAAAACCCAGCACCAACAAAGAAATGATCAGATGCTAGAATTTCCGAAACTGTTACTTTGAAAAATATGAATCATAATCATCATCATAATCATCATCATAATCATCATAATCATCATCATCAATCCGGCCACAATTAATCCTCTGATGCAGGTGGGGCCTGATTGTCCAATCTCGATCTAAGTCTTCCCTTCCATTCTTGTCTTTAGTCAGGCCTGACGGAATCCATCACGCTTGACCACGTCCTCCCAACACAACTTGGGTCTGCCAGTGGAGTGGTGGTCTTCTCTGCTGGCACATTCAACTGTCGGACTTCAGCCATTGCTACACTCAACGTGCCCCAACCAACGCAGTTTGCTCTTCTGCATGATGTCCGCGAGGCTTTTCAAGTTGACTTGTGCGAGATAAAGATAAGGACAATCAAGCAAGTCGATTTTCACTGCAGCTGGTCATTCGGACATATGGAAATCCGCAAGAACCGCCATTCTTGATAGCATAGCTTCTGTGAAAGTTCTACTGAAAATGGCAAAACACAAAAGTTTCAGGAAGGAATGGACAAGGAAATATTTGAAGATGGACACCTGTCACGTTCTTTTCAACGATGCGACCGTTTATGGACCTGACGGCTGGGCAAATGGTTGGGCGTATGTTGGAGAGGAGCATCCCCATCATTTGAGACGTCAACAACAGAGTGGAAGAATGATGATACGGGCAGGGCATCATCGGGGATAGACTTGTTGGTCCTATGAGAGTACGTGAAAGAGTAAGAGCGACATTGGCTCCCTCTTGCAATCTCCTGAAAGAATCTTTGGGGCCTTGGTTAGATGACACATCTTTCGCTACTCCGACACTTTGTTTGAATGATCACGGTCACTACCGATCCGCTCGTGCTGTGCAACTATTCTTAACCAGTTTGGATATCCAAAGTGAACAGTTGCTTATCAAAAACTTTTGGGTTATCAACAAACGAGACGTTTATGACAACGGCTGTTAATTTTCATCAAAAACAATTTCATAGATGCTATCATTACTACAGCAAAGGCCGTCGTCCTCCAACGTGTTAGTATTAAGAAATTTACCGTTTCCATGAGTACGAACATTTTTATGCCATTCATTTGGGTAAATAATAAAGTTATTCAGTAAATTTTTTTTATTTTTATTTTTTTTTCAACATAGTTCACCCCAAACAAGAGAGGCCGCCACTGTAGACGTAAGGGCTACTGAGAAAAAAGAAAAGGGGAGAAGGTTAGGATCTGCACAGCGAGATGTCTGTTTTAAATTTCTGCATGTCAATACTGTCGGGGAAACAGGGGGCAGGGAGGGAGTGCCAGAGGCCAGCAGCACGAGGAAAGAAGCTATTTGAGTAGAAGGCTCTCCGACATCTGGTGACCTCCACAGTGAATGGATGGGATTTAGTTGATTGTCGAGTTAGTCTCGTGAATTTACGTCGAGGGGGCACCAGAGTAGCCAATTCATCGGAGCATAATCCATTGAAGTATTTGTAAAACAAGCACAATGATGCTACATTGCGGCGATGGGACAGGGTCTGGAGCTTGGTTGACAGTGAGGGACCTATTAGGTTGGCGACTCTTTTTTTGGACCTTGTCAAGGAGGGAGAGACTAGTAGATGATGCACCATCCCAGATGTGACAACAATACTCCATGCATGGGCGGATGGTGGGTAATGTCAGGTGTGAGGAGTTTACTAGCACGGTAGAGGGAGCCAACATTCTTTGCGGCAGCCTTGGCAATGTCTTCAATGTATTTGTTCCAATTCATGTTACCTGTGAAGGTTAGACCGAGGAGTTTGAATGATAAACTCTCAGGTAGGGTGTTATTTGCCATGTCAATCGGTGGTAATATAATTGGGCAAATTATAAAGTTATTCAGTAAATATAATTGTGTTAATGCAACTATTTGTAAATTAAACTCAAAATTAATCTTTTATTTTGTATGTATATTCCTTATTTACTCAAACAAATGTATAAATTTGTAAAGTCGAACAGAATGAAGGAAGAAAGCGACCACGTGTTTGCGCGTGTTGTCTTACCTGCTGGGATGATCGCGGGGAGGGCGGAAATTAAATTAATGGCGGCTGTGGTTTTTTTGTACGATTATTGAGCGATGACGTCAGGCCTCACGTGACTGTTTTTCTGACCACCGATTGGCTGATGATGAACACTTGGACAATAAAAGGAGTATGTTCAGAAGATCAAGGGAGTGTGTATCAACTGCATCAGTGTGATTAGACGGCCGACGTGTGTGTGTTAATCAACTGCCGTAGTTGCGTAGTTGCGAAACGAATACAAAATTTGATTGTTTTCACTGAAAAGCTATTACCATCAGTCAATAAAAATCTGATGATTGCAAGAATTTTTCTTTTTTTTAAATACTAATGTCAGCTTTAAGTTGTCATATGTCAGATTTTCTGTAAAAAATTTCAAAATTTTATTCACAGAAACCGAAATCAATACTTTTATCACCAAGCTATTACCGACGGTCAAAGTGTGCATATAATATATATATATATATCGGCGAGGAATATGGACGTTTGGGACATTTTTGGGGGGTAGAATGAAATTGAACAAGTATAAAAACGAGAGGAAATAATTTTAAAAATTCATGAATGTACTGAGCCGGCTTTCGTCCACACTCATCAGAGTATTAACGTGGAAGTAATTGAATACGATTCAAAACTTTAAAAAATTAAAATGAAAACTAGTGAGAAGTTTAGGAGGAAAAAAAAAAAAAAATTATGGGGAGGAGGGTCACAAGTTGATCACATTAAGTCCTAAAAGCCACTCCTTTTGTTTACAAAGGGAGGGTTTGATTGACTTGATATATATGGCTTCCAGGACTTTGAGGTGGAATAGAGAATGTGATCTACTTATGACAGAAAACCAGTCATTAGTGTGCGTCGACGTACACTAGTGACTAGTGACATTTTGGATGGCTTTCTGAACTTTTGGTGGGATATTTTTATGACCTGAATTCATGTACATCGTTCACACAGTAGAAGAATGCCTTAAATTTAGGTCCGGGGGGGGAGGGGGGGTGAGTGATAGATATAAACAAGATATACATAAGCGATTGGATACATTCAGAAAAAAATTAATAATTTTTTAAGATTTTTAACTAAGAGTGCTGATAAAATACGCAAGTCGCAGGTTTGGTGTAAGTGAGTAATCTCCCTTTTTCTAATATGAAGACGCCATGCGGTCTTGTGGTTCAGAGTGCGATGATTTCGAATAGTAAATTACTTTTTGTAATCCGTTAATGGAATTAAATTAACTTTCCTTTGGCGTTACCGCCACAAAAAAATCTCCACTTTCCACTGTTCACTGTCTGCTGGCCAGAAATCAACTGAACTCTTCAATTTCAAAAGATTAGGCGTCATACTAACCCTAACCCACCACCTATACAAACCAGAGCCATCTATGTTTAGAGTCTCCAAACCACCAATCTGCAAAGGGGAGATAACTCAATTGGCAGATATTGTCACCAAAGCAAACTATCACATCACTACATTTATTTTAAAAAATTCTACTTGATAATTTTCCGTAATTTTTGGTGTATATACCTACTTTTACCTGATACGTAAGTATATTAAATAGTTTTCCTGTTATTTTATTTTGAACTGTCATATTTCGCTTGTGCATTAATTGAAATAAGAACCGAAATGTGTTCTGTGGTCATGGCCGGCAATTAGAGTGATGATGCTACAGAGCAGTATTTATTGAGGTTACGGTTAAGGTTACGGTTTGGGTTTGGGTTACGGTTAGGGTTACGGTTCCATCGAACCAAATGGCAGAGTTGGTTTGTGGTTATTTGCTATACTTGATTATGCAAATAAATACATCACAAAACATTGTTAATCCACAACAAGAATGTCTGCTGAACAAATTTTGGAAACTCCAATATATATATATATATATATATATATAGTGTTTCAGGTTGTATATGAAAAGAAATCAAATAAAGTGCTCGATCATATAAGAGAGCTAATATAATTTATTTAGATACTGTACGTTATTCACAAGTAAAAACAAATATATATACATATATATATATATATATATATATATATATATATATATAATTTATTTAGATACTGTATATTACATATTTCAGCAATGTACCGCGGTTTCATCCAAAAGGGCAGATTTAGACATCTTTAGTAAATCTTCGTGCCCAGTGGAATCATCGGCAAGCTGAAATGATTGTCCCGTCCCGATAGACGCATTCCCTATCAGGACGGGACAATCATTTCAGCTTGCCGATGATTCCACTGGGCACGAAGATTTACTAAAGATGTCTAAATCTGCCCTTTTGGATGAAACCGCGGTACATTGCTGAAATATGTAATATACAGTATCTAAATAAATTATATATATATATATATATATATATATATATATATATATATGTATATATATTTGTTTTTACTTGTGAATAACGTACTCTAAAACGAGTTAAATTTGCAGCAAAAATTGTTGTGAAGCAAACAAAAGATTTCACAAGAAGTTTAAAAAATAAAAAAATTGTGGGAAAAAAAAAAAAAATGGTAATGTTCGAAAGTAAATTAATCCATTAAAAAAAAATGGTTAATTTTTTGTATTTGTTTGGTCTTTTACGGCAAAATTCTATTTTTATATTTAAAAAAATAATTTATTTACAATATTTTATTATTAATTTTCTGAAGAAAAAAAACAAAAAAAAAACAACCTGTTTGTGTATTTCTGTACCATTTGAACATTTTACAGATAAAAAGACATAAATTGACGATAAAACAAATCACAAATTGACCTGTTAACGTGACATGCACGGTCATATATAATATCTGTCTTTGGTTAAAAGATTAAAAAATCCTTCTAGACTGAGGCAATTTTTTTTCCTTTCCAAATCCAAAGCTTTTTTAATTTTTTTTTTTTTTTCATTATTGAGAAATGAATTTTCCCCACATTAAAAACTAACCTTGTGTCTAACTTGGCCTTCGTAGGGATACAGATAAAAATCATCATTAAATGAAGTTTTTGACAAACCTTAAAATTTCTTGCTTTTATTCTTTGTTAGATCGGAATAAAATGACCATTTTTTTTCCCAAAAGAGCCTTATTTTTTTTTTTGCTGCTGTAGCGTCTACTTCGAAGACGAAGAAAAGTGATCGTCATACGAAGATTTCCTTACCCTCAGTCTTGTACTTCATGTATGTGGTTTTGTTTTCCATCATGGCATCCACGGCCAGCTTCTCGTAGTACATGGCAGTGATAATGGCAATTGTCGGCTGCTGATTGGTGGCAATTGTCGGCATTTGTTTCACCAATTGAACCTCTGAAATTTAAAAGCGATAAATGCGTGACAACATTTTCTGTTTGAATTATGCAAGATGAAATGTGGTATGGCTGCATGAGTTAGGGTTGGGTTAGGGTTAACAACATGAGTAGTCATAAAAGATTAAAAACCTAAAACATTTTTTTTTATTATTATTCAGACTATCATTCTCACGTTTCGGCCGATGTAACCTTCGAACCTCTTCAGGTACGTCTTTTAGAACTTGGGAACCTATATGGAATTTTGAAACCAACTCTTTATCCAATCCACAGGGTTAAATTGTTTTCGTTCCATCAGCCGTGATTGGGTTCACTTCAAAATTCCGTATAGATTCCCAAGTTCGACAAAGATTATAGAGTTCAAAAAAATGCACGTGAAGATGGTGGGAGGTTACATCGGCCAAAACGTTGTGAAAATGACAACCAAGAATAGTCGTTTAAATAATCCAAATTATCAATCTTCGTTAAAAAAAATTCTGAAATATAAAAAAGACTTTTGTGTAAAAACAAGTAATACACGAGTTGTCTCCCCCTCACCACCATTTTTAAAATGTCCACAAAAGATGACAAAATGTTGGTGAATTTTGAGCAAAAATTACAGAACATAATATTTGATTTGTGAAAATTACGATTTTTGTCAATTTTGAAATAAAACTATGGTTTGACCACAGAGGGGGGGGGGGGATAAAAATAATTTAATCTGATTACAAATTTTGATAGATTTTGTGAACAAAGTAATCAGGAAATTTACATAATTGTCAAGATTTGTCTTCTTTTTTTTTTTTTTTTACTAATGAGTCAAGGCTAAAAGCCACTCGAGGATAAGGGTTAATGAAATGGATAGACTGTTGAATGATGAAGCATATTATGAGAAGATTGAAAATAATGAATAAAATTTAATTACTTATGGGGACAGTTTAAGACAAATATTTATTGACCTCCACTTTTTTTGCACTTCCGGTCATGAGAGGTAATCCATTTCTTTTCTCATGCACAATGCGCGTTACGCAGTCTCTTGTACTGCCGCTGTAACTATTGTTGTTGAACAAATTGGACTCAAATGAAGCATGAAGCCAAATGAAGCGTGGAGAAGAGAGATGTCGATGTCGTCTGCTTTGGTGATACTATGGACTAAGTTCCCGCTTGACCAGCATTCCTCAACCTCATCCGTTTCTGCTTCACAGTAAAAAAAAAAAAAAGATAGGAAAAGTTCGAACCTGTTTTTTCATCCAACACATGGCGCATGAAACCGCCTTGTTCCATCTCGGTAACCAGATTACGTGCATGAAGGTCTTTTAGCTGTTCACGGACTATCACTTCATTGG